>QAOA01004361.1:0-29973 GCA_003255065.1 Cercis canadensis
ACCTTGATATTTCTAATTGCAGAATTTCAGATATAGTTCCTGATTCACATGAAAAACTAAGAAAGAAACTATTAAGGTTGCATATTCTGTTTTCCCAGTAACTTTTCTCCCAAAATTTTATATAGTCAACCAAATCAAGGAACACTCATGATTTTTTGGTAGGAAGCCTGACATTTCTCTGCTGATATATTTTGCACTTCATCTGTTTCTGTTAATGAATTTCTTCTACTTTCTTGAAAAGGAAAAAGGAAATAAAATCAATACCAGAGTAATGACATATAAATTTAAAAAAAAAAAAAAAAAAAAAAAAAAAANAAAAAAAAAAAAAAAAAAAAAAAGAATCCTAGGTATATTTTATTACATTCTTAGCCAGAATCCTTCTACATTTCATGCCTGCAAAAGATCATTCATACGTATAGATATCAACATCAAAAACAATTCTTGTGACAAAAGCAAGCACTTTGAAGTTTGAACCATCAAGTGTGTCATCACAAATTAAAATAGCTTATACACACAGGGCAAGGGATCAGTAGTCGGTTAGTCTTTGTGGAAATGACGGAACAACAGTTTCCCAATTTCAAGGAATCCAACTTTGTCTCTTCCATCTAGTATGGACTTAAGCTTCTCATCACATTTGATTTCCCTCCTATCTGCAGGATTCTGCAAACAAGAAACATCCACAATTGACATAGTAAGAAAAGTTTTCCTTTTTGCAAAATCATAGTAATTAAGATATTCAACATCAACGAAAAGAAAAATAAGGAGGAGGAAAGAGGATGGGGTTAAAACTTGGTCTATAAGACTAGAGCATAGCACTTTTCAATCTTAAAAAAACAAAAAGTGCTATTATAAGCTTATACAGACAAATTGTCCCCTATGGCTGCCCATATCGAACTAGGAGAAATTGCATTGTTTTTGGCAAGAACTAAAAGAAATGCACAACAAAACACTTCTCTGAAGTATGAGCATGTTTGATTTATAATAAGCCTAAATGATGAAAGAGTTTCTTCTCGATGATGGACAGGGTAGGGTAAAGAAACAACAAATATATTATTTATCACCTCATGCACAAACAAAACTATAATCTAGTAAATTTCATAGAGATACGTACGGCTTGCCTTTGCATACACATGCATATGTTCACATAAAAGTCATCTCAGAAATTTGCAAGTTGAAACAGTTTCAGGTTCAATGATGAGAGGCATTATACATTGAAAATTCTAGGAGGTGCACCACCACGTGTCAAACATGTCTTTGACAACCATTTAGCACATAAGTTGCAAATGCTTGAATATAGCAATATTTTTTTTCTTTAAAATTTTTATAGAAGAAGAAAATTTGTTCAAAAAAGAGAAAGATAGAATACAAAGGAGGATAAGACAGCCACCTCAAAAAGCTAAAAAAAGGAAAAAAGACATAAACCAAGCAAAAAGAAGCACCAAAATGAATTTGAATATAGCCAGCCAATCTCTCTGCATATCCAACAAGGATAAAAGAAGCCCTATAAACAACTCCTTCCCAAAGCAAAGGAAAAGACAGGAACTTCTTCTAATGATATGGCCATTACACCCCCACCAACTAAACAAATAGTGGCATAAGTAGCAGACCCCTAATGGTAGATATTCGTCATCATGTTAATTTCAAATATTTATTGACTATAATTGTCAATTAAAATAAATAAATGTTTCGTATTCAGCACAGTGAGGAGAACAGCATGGGTGCCAACTCATTGAGAATATATTTTTTGATAATATTCTCATTGAGTATAATATACACCATTACTTGGGTGCAAACAGTTTAAAGGTAGCATCCATCTTCCATAGATCAGCAGGAAATTCCCAATAATCTTAACCCTGAAAGGCAAATGAATCAAATAGAAGGTTCCAGTTTTACATTTGACTACTCATGCAGATGTTCTAATTATATTATGTCAAATGGATTGATTCTCCCACATTCCTTCATCTTTATCGTTATGAAATTTGTGCTAGTAACATTTGGCCTCATGAAATATGCTTCAGAAACATAAGCAGCCACCAAATTTGCTACTATAAGGAGGAAATTAAATGCTATTGGAGAAATTGATAAAAATATTTTCTTCTTTCTTGGTTTTCCATTCCCAGCTGAAAATGAAATTCTTATGATAGGGAAGAAAAATGAAGGACAAGCATCAAAACTTTCAAGGCAAAACTTATAAAATAAAACTACATACGAAGAAGTTGTAAATATGCTGGAAGAATCCATATTTGAATCTTTCCGTCCCACAATTCCTTATTGTGAACCACATTAGCATCAAACTCAATTCAAAAGTTTTCAGTAACTCCCTAGTCAAATAGAGCATGACATGAGCTTAAATGCAGCCAAAAAGAGAAGGGATATATACAAATTCTAGACATAAGCCAGGCAAGATTGAACTGTAACGCTAGGGGTCAACAAATAAATACAACAAAGATCTTCAAAACCTAAATTGACTTCACAAGGAGCAAAAGACCAAAATTAAAATGGGGTTTTAAACCTGAAGGAATATATTCACATTCTATACATTTTCCAAACAAGACTGAACTAAAACGCTAAGGCTCAACAAATGAACACAACAAAGACCTTAAAAACTAAACTTACTTCACAAGGAGCAAAAAACCAAAATGCCAAAGGGGTTTCCAACCCCAAGGAATATATACAGAGTCTATACATTTGCCAAACAAAACTGAACAGTAATGCTAGGGCCCAACAAAGAAAAACAACAAAACCTTAAAAACTATATTGCCTTCACAAGGAGCAAAAAAAAAAGGTTCTTCAAACCTGAAGGAATATATACACATTCTATACATTTTCCAAACAAGATTGAAATGTAATGCTAGGGCTCAACAAACAAACAGAGTGAAGAGCTTAAAAACTAAAAGGGGTTTCAAACCTGAAGGAATAAATACACATTCTACACATTTTCCAAACACGATGGAAATGTAATGCTAGGATTCAACAAACAAACAGAGTAAAGACCTTAAAAACTAAAAGGGGTTTCAAACTTGAAGGAATATATACACATTCTACACATTCTCCAAACACGACTAAAATGTAATGCTAGGATTCACCAAACAAACAGAGTAAAGACCTTAAAAACTAAAAGGGGTTTCAAACTTGAAGGAATATATACACATTCTCCAAACACGACTAAAATGTAATGCTAGGATTCACCAAACAAACAGAGTAAAGACCTTAAAAACTAAAAGGGGTTTCAAACCTGAAGCAATATATACACATTCTATACATTTTCCAAAAAAGATTGAACTTTCATGCTAGGCCATAACAAACAAACACAAGGACGTTAAAATCTAAATACACGTAACAAGGACAGAAAAACGGAAAATTTAGAAAAAGGGTTTCGTTTCAAACCTGAAGATTGTGTTCCTTGATGTAAGACCAGACCTGTTTGACCGTTTGGGCGCGAGAGGCTTCAGCAACGCCGAGAAAGCTGCCAAGTGCTGGGGAAACGGGAGCGACCTTCATTATACCTGAGGGTCGAACCGGTTCACGACGAGGCTTCGGGGAAGATGAAGAAGCAGGGGAATGCGAATTTGGCTTCGCATTGGTTTTCTTCTTTGGCTTCGATTTAGCGGTGGTGGTGGACTTAGCAGTAGAAGGAGAAGTAGATGATGATTTGAGAGGAGCGAAAAGGGCCCTGCAGCCTCTGATTACTCTTATAGCAGAAGAAGAAGACGACATTGGAGGACTCGTTTTCTTCAGGTGAAGCAGAGTAATTAGGATGTACAACATCAACGAAAAGAAAAATAAGGAGAAGGCGGAGGAAAGAGGATGGGACAAAAAGTGCTATATAAGCTTTTACAGACAAATTGTCCGCTATGGCTACCCATACTGAACTAGGAGAAATTGAAGAAATTGAATTGTTTTTGGCAAGAACTGAAAGAAATGCACCACAAAACACGTCTCCAAAGTATTAGCATGTTTGATTTATAATAAGCCTAAATGATGAAAGAGTTTCTTCTCGCTGATGGACAGGGTAGAGGAAAGAAACAACAAATATATTATTTATCATCTCACATAGAAACAAAACTATAGTCTAGTAAATTTTATAGATATACATACGGCTTGCTTTTGCATATACTATTCTTCCTGATGGCTTTGAGGAATGGACTGAGACCCTTTGTCAAAGCTGAAGATGAGATCAAAGAAGCTTTCAATATGCTAAGACCCTGCAGTACCAAAAATAATCTGAATATATAACGACAAAGCAGTTTATGCTAATTACTAGTGAATATTGACATAGCTTACTAGTCTCATGCTTGGACTTACCTGTTGACACCAATGCTGATGACCCTTTCCTCCAAGTCAGAAGGAGGAAATGTGATTTATTCAGCAGATAGTGAAACAACCGAGATAGATGAGATTGGTGAAACATCCAAGTCATCTGTCACCATGAATTTTCCAGGCCCCTTGACATATGCACATTAACTTGATGTTGGTCCTGTTGGGAACTTAGGGCCCAAAAGGAAATTTCCATCAAACCCCACTTCATAAATTGGTAATATCTGGTTACTGATGTTGAATTGAGCAGCGATGGGGGATTGACAAGGTTATGCCTAACTTGGTCTGATCTTGAATCAGGTTTAAAATGCAAATTTGATATGCTCTTGTTCAATTTGTCTATGCTACTTAAACAAGCTTCCCCCTGTAGCATATGCTCCACTCCTCCTAAGGGGAAGGTCAGAATACTAACAAGGAAATTAATAGCATCCTCCTAGGCTAAAGCAAACAATACCTTGCTGCATGATTTTCTCAGTATAACCTTTACATAAACCTACCTAAAGTTATAGGCAGACAGATCTTGGATCTCAAAATTTGATAGACTCTTTGATTGAGAGTTTTCTAGGAATTGTTTCTTGTGTAAGAAGTCCGTTAGAGGTGTAAGGTGTATCTGAGAGTAATGAACACTTGAATAGATCCAATATCTATGTATATCAAGAATAGTATGTTGTAACTTGTAAGGCTATTTTAAATAAGGGCAGAGCTATTGGCATTTTTAATTATATTTTCACACTCCCACTCAACCAATTAAATCTATAATTTCTTAAACTAGCCCTTGTTAAATCGTTTCATGCCTTCTAACTATATATTATTCACCCTCATACATATCTCTTAACTACGTGGATTTTTATTTTGTTCATCATAGGTGAACTTAATTAACTTTTTGGTATAAATGCTTCATAAAAAATATCTTAATGGTTACTTAGTCGACATAGTTAATTCTTTCATGATTAACTTCTATTAAAAAAAATTATGTCTTTTATGGTTTTATATTAAAAAATATATATTTTGAAATAGATTAAAATGTTTAACTAGTTTTAAGTACATAAATATTTTACTTTAGGTTTGTTGAGAATAAAATCATAAAATTTAAGCCCTTACCAATTATATGTTCTCTACTCCACTGTTTACAAGTTACTACAGCAACAAATTTACTACTATTCCTTTTTCTCCTTTTTCTTTCAAGTGCAAGACAACGCAAGGAGTTGCGGGGTTTTTTTCTACTAATTAGGCTGTGAAAATGTTTTAGTTTCTATTGCTGGTGTACAGTATAGTAACTCAAATTATGAGGCTTTTTCTTTTACAAAAAAATTAGCTTTTCTTTCTTCTCCATAATATTATTTTTCTTCTTAAAGATTAATTAAGATTGTGTATAATCAATTGGGTTGCCAATAAGTATACAATTTAAATAAAGCCAAATATGCAAATTAACAAGGGATTGCAAGTATGAAGTATTACCTCTTTTTCAGTTACATTCACAGTAAAGTCTTCAAGAACTACATGACTGAGGGGAAGTACAGTTGTCTGCAGGTCATCAGGTATGACTTCAAAGTCATCAGAAATGATAAATGTCGCTCTTTCCAAAGAAAAACTTTCAATGTCCTTCACCGTCTCAAGAGAGGTTCTTTCTTGATTCATCTCTCCCCCACAGCTGCATCTGTATGTTAGTTGATTTTCTTTTCAAAATTGTAACTTGCACACATATTATTGTGAATTAACTTACTAGTTCAAGGGATGTTTAGATTTATGTCCAAAATCCCCAGAATTAATTTTGAAAGAAGCAACTAAAGTGTTGCCTCAAAACTCCTGAAGATTACTTGTTATGCCCTTAGAGATCCTCTCATGAACAAAACTAACAAGGAGTTCCCTGAAGGGGTGGAAACAAACGCTCTAAGGCGGTAGGCGGAAACCAACTTAAGCAAATTCTTCCCAATCTGACTACTACGCAAATAATTAGGCATAGCCCTACACATCAACCTCCAATGAAAATTTCTTAGCCTTCAAATTGGGAACCTCTGCTTCCAAAGTATGCAACTGATGAAGAGCTATTTTATGTTGCTTCCAAAGGAAAAAGTCTAAACATCTTATCTTCCACAGTTTTTTGCTCATTTCTAATTTTTTGGAACAACAAAGATGTAAACTAATTAATCCAGACTAAAACCGACGCTTCTTTTTTCTTTTTGGTGTAAAAACCAATTGCTACTTTCACCATATTGCTGAAAATTTCATTAGAAAGTTATACTTTGTCTTTGAATAAATGCTATTAAGAAAATCCATGCCACACTTGTTAGTCCCACAAATCTCTAGTCCTGTTTTGATGATAACAAAATGTCTTGTTATTTCTAATCTGTGTTCTTTTTCTCTAAGTTCTTATTTAGAACAAATTTGAAAAGAAGTCTTAAAAAACTTATTCTTAAGAACTAGTTCTTGCCTCTATGATCAAGTTCCTCTGGCTAATGAGAGTTCAAATTTTGCTGATATGGACAAAGCTTGTCGAGGATTCCAATCAAATTTAGTCTTTTACAATCTAACTAAGAGTTGTATTAATTGAGATTAGAAAGTTTCTTCTTGAAGTAACTGATGTAAAGTCCTTGTTTCAAGAAAAAGTTTATCTACTTTCTCTTACACAAAGTAAGACTTTATGGAACAAAAAGACAAAAGACTTTTTGGTTGATTGACATTGTGTCAGCTGGTAGGTGACTCTTCCTTTGCCTCCCTCTTTGTCCTTCACGTGCACAAGAAAGGAAATAAAACAAGGGAACTTCCAAGGCTTCAGGTATGCATGAAGAGAAGTGAGAAGAAAATATTTTAGAAAGAGAAGGAAGCCATTTTCAAGAGTTCTACTCTTCTTCTTCCTCTCGGTTATCTCTTCATGTAGCAAGAACTTCATTGTATCATTTCTACTCTGTAAGAGAGTTTCTTCTTTGGGGCTGCACCAAAACACTTGGGTTTTGTATCTGGATTTCTATGGAAAAAATTCATGAGAGTGACCTCTAGTGAGTTAGAGAGAGAGAGAGAGTTCATGGTTAACTCGGAAAACAAAAACCATAGTTGTAAAGCTTGGAAAAATAAACTTGAAAAATAGTAGAACCCCATGATATGGGAGAAATGGATGCATGTAGGCATATTAAGCCGAACTACTATAAAGACTCTTACAGATTTTCTTTCTCTCCATCTTTGATTTTTTGGATTAATTTATGTTCTGATCTAAATGGTTTATTAAGTTATCTTTTTGTATTCAAATCTATTATTTGTCAAAGAACTAGTTTTTAAACAAATATGTTATTTGAATTAATTTGTCTATATCAGAATTGTTTTTACGAGCAAATTTTTAATAATTTCTATTCACTCCCCCCCCCCTCTCTCTCTCTCTCTCTCTTCTAGGAATAGACTTTGCAACTCTCAACACTAAATGGAACTTTCTCTCGAACCTAGTCTTTACATTTAGCGTCCCATCAAGGAGATACTGAATAGCTTTATTCGTCTTGCACAACTCTAAAGACTCTATTTACAATGAACTTGTCCTTTACATTGGTCATGTAATAGCACAACTGCAAACCGTGTTGCCTTAGGGATGTAAATTTTTGGCATGTCACACATTTTTTGGGTTATGGTTGCACGGGTTTACATTGTTATCGGATTGGACCCAAATAACCCAAATTGTTAATAGGTCATGTTCGGGTTAAGAGAGAAAGAGGTGATTGACTGACCCTGTTTAACCAGCTAACAACCAGTTAATGACCCGCTTAACCCATCAATAACCCATGCAACCCATTTAAAACATGCATAACCTACCTAGTTTTTGAACATTTAGTATTCAGGTGGACCTGAACACAACCCATGTAACCTAAAAATAAACGTTTTGTATTCGGGTGGACGATTTGTATCATCTTCAGGTTAGCCCTTATCAAGTTCGTATTATTATCAGGGCAATCAAAAAATGACCCCCAATCCATTTTACCACCCCTACATTGCCTTGCAATTTCAACCAAATAATTAGGAGTTTCCAAGAAGATACTCCATAATATCATTTATGTGAAAGTATGATGAAATAATCATTTTCAATTGTTAGAGCAAAATACGAATCCAGAAACTAGGATTTAATTAAAGAATTTAAAAATAAAAATCTTTCAGAAAATATTTTGCAATCCTTTGGAATGTTATCAATTAAGAGATGTAAGGGAAGGGCATTTGATTTCAACAAAACCACTTGTTTTTCATTAAATTTATTTGATTTTTTAAACATGGTTCGCACAGAACTTAAATTCAAACTAAATGATGAAAAATTGCTATATTATTAATTTTCAATAGTAAGTGATCTCATCAAATAATAAGGGTCTAGAAATTTCGTCTAGCAGTGCTGGCCTGCCCTATTTAAATAAAGTTAAAGTCTTTGAAATCGCTTTCTAGCTTCTTTTTTTGAAATATTTTTTGTTAACAGTTCTTTTCAACACTATAATATTAGTGCATGTTAACATACACTATATTTTAAGGCTATCAATATATTTTAATATCAAAAAGTTGCTAATCAAGGTGCAAACCAAACAAGTTCAGACACCAGTTACACCATATGCAGAAATGATAATTAACGTAAATTGGTGGTAATTTTTTTTATTGATTTAACAAAAAAATTATAATTTTATTTAGAAAAAAAAAAAAGTTTCTTAAAATTTTCATTTATTCAAGATAGCAAANGGATTTTTTTTGGATTCAACGGTAAAGGCATAATCAAGCTAGCTTTTGTGAATTGAGATTAATTAAGGAATTTTTTTTTTTATAATATTTTGTAGTATGCATATTAAATGAGAATAACTAATGTATGAATGACATGTGTACAAATTAACTATTTTTAAGTTTGTTTANACAAGTTAATTGTTTTTGAATTTATTTAAGAAAATAAAATAAATTATATTTATATTCAATAAAATATAGAAATTACATATGTTTGTCACATCAGTGTAGTATGACATACTCATATAGTATTATAGAATCCCCAAATTTTTTATTAAACTATTTTCTAATATTTTGTTATCTCTAAAAAATGCATATTACATAAAGATAGTAGATTGATTCAAGATAAATTAAAGGGACTAAAATGATTATATGAACCATAATTAAGTTCTATCTTTTTTTCTTTCTCCTTTCTCCTTCATGATGGTTACTCATTCACTATGGAATGTGACAAATTCCAATATGAATAGATGATATCTAGAAAATTTATGCACATAAGACCCAATCTATTCATATCCAAGTCAAGTTTGTACGACTTTTATATTATTACCTCTTTCTTGAAATTTTTAATGGTATGCATTTGTCTCATTAATTAAGTGATTAGGAAATTTCCCCGAGGAGTGCCTACCAGCCCTGCCTTTGTCAATGGATTTGTTTTGTTTTTCCTTTTGAGTGAGATTGCACAATTAATTATGTTTATGTGGCAACTCAAATATGAGTTGCATAGAACGAGAGAGTCAAGCTCCTATCAAGTTCAAAGAAAGCTTCAATTATCCCTCACATGGGTTGCGTAGAAGGACACATGGGCTCATTGCTACCAATGGAAAGGGATAGGCTGCAACAATGTGGGGTTTAATGTTCTCATATGTCCTTCAAATTTATATAGTTTCTCAATTTCATCTATGAAAATTTAATTTCTAAACTTGATCCTTAAAAAATTTTAAATTTTAAATAAATGTAAATTCAATTAAAATCCTTAAATCACTAACAGAAACAGATGAAGTTAAGGACAAGAACTATTTTCTTTTTGCAGTTAAGTTCAAAAGTATTTTCAAACTTTCAATTAGGTCTAAATTCACACCAATTTTTTTTAAAGAATTTCATTAATTTTATTCTAAATAAATATTAAAATTTTCAACGATATTAACTTGAAAAAAAAAATTATGAAGACAATTGAAAATTCCTAAACAGTTTAGGAACGTAGTTTCCTAAAAAAATAATATCACTTTAAATTTAAATTTGCATTAATGATGAAAATTTTGCCAAGTAATGATATCTAATAACTAGTATATGGGTTATTCAGTAATCTTTGAAATATAGTTGCTGATTGGATTAAGACAATTGATAATGCTATTTATTATGAAGTCAAGTTTGAAATAGAATTGAATAAGTTCTACCTTTTTTTTTTTTTTAAGATGACTATGAGGTCTATAGCAATAGTGATAAATTATCATATGANTCAACTCAAGCGTGAAATGGAATTAAATAAGTTCTACCTTTTTTTAAGATGACTATGAGGTCCATAGCAACTTCCATAAGTGAACTTGTATGCAATGTCGTATGTTACTTTTCTCCCATAAAATCGTCTTGCTCTTATATATTTCCAGCAAAATTATGCAATCATTTTTCCCACGATTTTTTTTGTGTCCCCTTATCTCTTTTTGTTTGTGTCTCTGAATGTTTCAGTTTTTGATACATCGTGTCAACCTTTATGGAGAATGCAGTAATGGTACCAAGTTTTTTCATGTGTTTTCTAAGGTACTAAGGTCTACCCTAAAGATTTCATCCCCTATTATTTCTTTTTCTAATCTTTAATTATTTTTGAAATTGGAAACTCTAACATACTCAATAATTGACAAAGTGGAATCATATTTCTTTCTGTTGTTGATGGAAAGGTGTATGATTTGCCGAGAAACTTCATGAGAAAGATGGATTCAGCTCACTTGCAGCCCATTAGCCTAGCTCTAGTTTTGTAACACTACACAATCATTGAAGTTTTTTTTTCCTCTATATTTTTATGTGTAAATTTTAGATGACTATGAGGGTGTATAATAGTGATAGATTACTATATGAATTAATGATAGATAATAAAAAAATTCATGCGTATATGACTCAAATTCATATCCAAAGTCAAGTGTGTAGATTTTCACAAGTCTCTTTGTTTGCTTGTTACAACTTTCCAAAGCACTTCACGTTAAGGAAATTTGGCCAGCGTATTTGTCCTTTAGTTTTAATAGTCCTTGAAGTCCTTCTCATTCACTAATAAATTAATAATGGTGGTGTATATATTAATAATCTGAGTATGACACAATCAATATCATTATTTTGAACGGTATTAATTTAGATTTGATTTATATTAAAGGTCTTGTTAATGGATGTCTTTGCAAATTGATTCAAACAGTACTGTAACCTACTTGTGCATACCTTACATATTCATATTCATTAATACAATTTAACTGTATTCACTTACAACTTAAATTTTTACACATTACTTGGCAATGTATAACAGTCAATTCTCTTGGCAATATTAAGATATTAAATTGATTTAACGAGTAAGATTTTATTGGTATGAACTTATATAATGATATCCTCTCTCTTCTCTCATTTTTTAATTATTTAAATACTTACATAAAAAGGCCTATGTGAAAATCTCTTATACAACAAGCTGTTTTTAAATCAAGTTATTTTGTGTTTGGAAATATAATTAGAGAAATGCATTTAAAATGAGAAAAATAAAGGAGATTGGCCATAAGGATTTTGCAAAATTTTCATTATCATTTTGGGATATATTTGTCCCAAAAACAAATTCTTTTGCAAGGTCTTTTCCCAAGAAATTCTAAAAGTTAATTTATAAACTAAAAATAACTTTTTTAAAAATAATAAGCTATCTACATAAACTTATTCAAAGACAATTTTATTTGCATATAACCATTTATTCAAATGAGACCATAGTTTGTTAGATAGAGAAAACTCTTGGCTGACTGTTTAACAAACCAAATTTCACTTTAGTCAAAATTTTAATATAATATATTCGTTTACTATTGAGAAAAATAAACAAATAAATCATATTCCTGATCAATTTGTGCGCACACCAAAAAACAAGTACATATAAAAAATTACATTATGTTACATAATCAATATTTGTTATGATTTTAGTCTACAATGAACAATAGTCAACAATATTTGATTGTTTACAGCAGATGGCAGAGTATATATGTTTCACATTGATTCCATNATGTTACATAATCAATATTTGTTATGATTTTAGTCTACAATGAACAATAGTCAACAATATTTGATTGTTTACAGCAGATGGCAGAGTAAATATGTTTCACATTGATTCCATGCAGTTTCTTGGAAATTCAAGATGGTCCCCACAATCTTTCCAGTAAAATATCAACAACAGAAATAATTAAAGATATTTAATTATGGCAATTAAAAAAAAAAAAAGATATTAACGAGGACGTTCATGAGTAGTAAAAGCCATCTCCGACTACAATCATAATTAATTGCCAGTAAAATACATATTTTTTGTATTAATTTTTAAATATTACTTTAATTTTTAATTTATTTTTAATGTCACTTTAATTCTCAAATAATTATATTGCCTGTCAAATCAGTTATTTGTGATACTAAAAATAATCACTTAAATGATTGATTTAATAGGCTGAATGATTATTTGAGGACTAAATTGACATAAAAAATAAATTAAGGATAAAGTGACATTTAAAAAATAATTCAGAGACGAAAAATATATTTAACTCATTAATTATTCCAAACAGATGAAAAAACTTATATTTCATGTGTTTTAGCAATTATCTTTTTTCTAATTCACGAAAGGCAACACAACATGAAATAGTCTATCTTCTCTTAAAATCTTATTAATAGAGTTGTTTGAAGATTGTTTCAAATAATACTGTATTGCTGCTTGTGTGTAACTTACATATGCACATTCTTTCCTTCATACAGTTTATATTGATGTTTAAGAATTATTTCTAATGAAAATATTTAGGAAAAAAAAATTACTATCTAATTGATTAGGTGAAATCTCTTGAGCTCCTGAACAAATTTTTTTGATAAAATCTTGGCTTCATACTGATAAAAACAAACTATCATATCATATTTCTCATCAATGTACATACATATAAGCCTCCATGAATTACTATACCAAAAATAGTATAAAGAACTAAAGTACAATTAGTAATAACTTTTATATGAAAAGTATTTGTTATTATTTTAGTTTTAAATGACTCAGCAAATAAAAAATAAATTAAAATGAAGATTAGACTACATTATTTGACTATTTACAACATCAAACTAGCTATATAACAGAGTACAAATTAAAGTTAGCAAATATATGTGCCTGACTATGATTTTTTGCTGTTTCGTGGAAATTGATGATGGCCCCTGCAATGTCTCCCCCCTGACACAGATCTCCATTGCAAGTGAATATGTATATGAGTTATCCATGATTAGTAAAAGCCATCTTCCACTCCATTTATAATTAATTATCNTAGTATAATGAACTATAGTACAATTAGTAATCACTTTTTGTGAAACGTATTTGTTATTATTTTAGTTTTAAATGACTCAGCAAATAAAAAAATAAATTAAAATGAAGATTAGACTACATTATTTGACTATTTACAACATCAAACTAGCTATATAACAGAGTACAAATTAAAGTTAGCAAATATATGTGCCTGACTATGTTTTTTTGCTGTTTCGTGGAAATTGATGATGGCCCCTGCAATGTCTCCCCCCTGACACAGATCTCCATTGCAAGTGAATATGTATATGAGTTATCCATGATTAGTAAAAGCCATCTTCCACTCCATTTATAATTAATTATCCAAAACACAGCATAAAACTTGTTCTAGTTTCCTTGTTTTCGCAAACATGGGAACACATATAAGTGTTGGATTTGCTGTGCTCTTCCTTTTGATGAGTGAAATTGCACAATTATGTTTGTGTGGCAACTCAAACATTGACTGCATAGAAGGAGAGAGGCAAGCCCTTCTCAAGTTCAAAGCAAGCTTCAATGATCCATCACATGGGCTGCTTTCCACTTGGGAAGGCAATGGTTGCTGTCAATGGAAAGAGATAGGCTGCAACAATGTTACGGGACATGTTGTCAGCCTTAATCTCAGCAATCCATGCTTCCCATCGGAATATGAGGACTGTTGGAGGAGTAGCTTTGAGCTTGAAGCACAAAATGTTGATCCATCTCTTCTGCAGTTGAAACATTTGTCTTATTTGGACTTAAGTAGAAATTTCTTTAACTTTAGTCCGATACCAATGTTTCTTGGTTCTATGACACAGCTGACTTATCTTTCTCTCTCTCACGCTGGTTTTAGTGGGAGGATTCCCCACAGTCTCGGAAACCTCACCAACTTGCGCCATCTTCATCTCGGTTCCAACTTCATATATGCTGGTTTTAGTTTATATGCTAATGAGATCAATTGGATTTCTCAATTATCATCATTGCAACACCTTGACATGAGCGGTGTTGAGCTTGTGAAGGCGCACAATTTGTTCCAGGTACTTAACTTACTTCCTTCTCTGTTATAGCTACGCTTGAGAGATTGTGAACTTGCAAGCTCATCCTTTCCTCATCCTCCTATTAATCTCACAAATCTCACCAGAATTGAAGTCCTTGATCTTTCCAGTAATGCACTTCAAGCTCCTTTTTTGGATGCTTTTCAGAACATGACTTTTGTTAGTGTCCTTGATCTTTCTAATAACAATCTTGATTCACTGCCATTCTGGTTGGACAAGTTTAGTAATCTTGTCGAATTATATGTTTGGGGAAACAGACTTGATGGACAATTTCCTTCAGCTCTTCAAAACTTAACTTCTATTAGGTGGAATTTGGTGTAGGTAATGTTTTATTTCCAATTAGACTACTTTCTTGGGAATAGGATTCCCAAGAATGGGATTCTTGAAAAGTTAACAAAAATATATTTGGTTATCTCTTAATTTTCTTGAGAATAATATAATACATTATCAACAAAATTTTATTTCTATGTTTGGTTCAAGTAAAATATATTCAGGAATGCAATCAATTTTTCCAAAAATACCTTGGGCTTCTAGTATTCGCTACTCTGCCCAGACATTGTCCATGAGGTTTGCAGTTTGCAGGCTTGAGAGTTTGAGGGAAGAAGGAAAGAAACCCTAATTGTTCAATGTTCTTCTTGTTCAAAGAAACCCCAATTGCCCCCTGATTTTGATTGAATTGAATCTCGGGATTTCAAACCCTATTTGCAATTTTTGCTGATTTTTAGACAGGTAAGCTCAGTGAAGATTACAAGACAGCAATTGAAGATGATTGTGAGTCAGAAGATGGTTGCCAAAGCGAAAATTATTTGCCAGCAGAGCATTCCTACGTTGGATGTGAAGTATCATCTTTGCGTAGCACAAGAACACAACGACAAGGTTGAAGTTCCGCCCACCACACCTTTTGTTCTGATCTTTAGCGAAGTACGAGTCTCGTCTGAATCGATTTCTATTGAAAAATCTCGCTTTGAAATGTGTTTTCTGTCTTTAGCTTTGGCTGATGAACAAACTGTTAGCAGCTCTTGTGGGACAACAACATTGACTGCCCTTATACTTGGAAGGCATTTGCTGGTTGCAAATGTTGGTGATTGTCGAGCTGTTCTCTGCAAGAGAGGAGCAGCTATTGAGATTGTCGAGCTGTTCTCTGCAGGAGAGGAACGCTTCTTGAACACCGTGTTTTACAAGCCAAAATTGGGGGTACTTGAGTAATTTTACAAGGCAAAAATTTTCAATTCCCACCGGAATCTTACTTTCCCACCCTCACAGGTGGGAATGAAATTTTTAAGTTTTATGTACAAATTTTCATTTTCAAGTATTTTTTGTTTTTGGGAATGATTTTTTTATCTTTTGTACCAAACATAAGAAACTTTTATTTTCATTTCACTTTTCCAAGAATCTTAAAACATACATGCTACCAAGCACCACCTTAAAGTTTTTGACCTTTCTTGAAATAATTTTAGTTCAGCGCCATCATGGTTAGCTAATTTCAAGAACTTTGTCCATGTTGATCTTTTAGATTGTCAGTTTGACAGTCCAATTCCTAATGTTTTGCAAAACATGACCTCTCTTAAATTCCTTGACCTGTCCTGGAATAATCTTTTTTCTGTTGTTCCATTATGGTTAGGTGAGTTAAAGAGCCTTGTCCAACTCAACCTTTGCAAGAATGAATTGAAAGGTATAAAGGGTTCTCTATCATCAATTTTGAGAAACATGTGTTGCTTAAAAGAATTAGATTTCTCTAAAAATAAGCTTCAAGGAGAAGCATTAGGAGCATATGAATTATTTGGATGCACTAAATACAATTTACAGGTATTGGATTTGAGCTCTAATGAATTTAATGATAGCTTGCCAACTTGGTTAGGACAACTTGAAAACCTAAGATACCTTGATCTTCAATCAAATTTATTCTTTAGTTCCATTCATCTTTCTCTTGGAAAATTGTCAAGCTTAAGATATCTGTTTCTTAGTCACAACCATTTGAATGGGACAATTCCACATAGTCTTGGACAGTGTGTGAATTTAACTAGCTTAGACTTGTTTGATAACAATTTAGATGGGGTCTTTCTTGATTTTCTTGGACAACTTGTGAATCTAAAGTACCTAGATCTAGCCAATAATAGTTTGAATGGGTTACTTCCAGATAGCATCCAACAATTTGCAAATCTACAATACCTCTCTCTTTCAAATAATAACTTTAATGGTGTCATTCCTCCAAGTCTTAGTCAACTTGTAAATCTAAGTTCCATTGACCTCTCAAATAACTATTTTGTTGGTGTCATTCCTCCAAGTCTTGGTTAGCTTGAAAATCTATACTCCTTCAATCTTTCTAGAAATAATTTACATGGGAGCATTCCTAATAGTTTCGATCAACTTGTGAGGCTATAAGATCTAGATCGTTCTTCAAACTCTTTAAAAGGAGCTTTTTCAGAAATAAAAGGATGGTCTCAAAAGATGTATCTCTTTACAATGAACATTGCCAGTAACCATATCACAGGACCACTTCCTGAAAATATTGGTGATGTACTGCCTGGATTGAGTGAGTTGCATCTTGGAAATAATAATCATATAAATGGTTCAATACCAAACTCATTGTGAAAAATTGAGAACCTGAGAAGTCTTGATCTTTCAAACACAAATTATCTGGTGAAATACCAGACGGCTGGAGTAATAATATCTATGGACTTGAGGAGATAAATTTGTCATCCAACAATCTGTCAGGTCTTATTCCGAGTTCATTTGGGAATTTGCCCTCACTGTCATGGCTGCATTTGAACAAAAACAATCTTCAAGAGGTGATTCCGTTCTCCATGAAAAATTCAAAGGAATTGGTCATTTTGGATCTTGGTGAGAATCAATTGTCTGGCGTTATACCTTCATGGACTCGAGACATGTTTCCTACACTGCAAATCCTTAGACTACATCAGAACAAGTTGAATGGTAGCATTCCTTCACAACTATGCCAACTCTCTGCCCTAAATATCTTGGACCTAGCAGACAACTATCTAATGGGTTCAATACCCCGTTGCATAGGCAATCTTAGAGGAATGAGACTCAACAAATCATTAAATGATGCCAATAGAGAGTTTGATCCCACTAATCTTCCAGGTAACAAGCCTGTTGCAGAGCATCCGTGGAATATTGATGAAAATGTGAAACAAGTCATGAAAGGGAAGAGAATTGGAATATACCAGAAACTTGAAGCTTGTAGTGAACATGGATTTTTCAAATAACAATTTGGTGGGATTAATTCCAGAAGGAATAATTTCACTCACCTGATTGCATGGCCTGAATCTATCATACAATGATTTAAGAGGAGATATCCCCAGAAATATAGGAAACATGAAATCACTTGAATCCTTTGATGTTTCTTATAACCAACTTTCAGGTAAAATTCCAAATTGCATGCCCACTTTAACTTCATTGAGCTATTTAAACTTGTCATACAATAACTTTTCAGATCCAATTCCAACAGCAAATCAATTTTTAACTCTTGATGACCCATATATTTATGTTGGAAACCCGCTTCTTTGTGGAGCTTCATTACCAAAGAAGTGTGCAGGTGATGGTTCTCATCAAGTTCCTAGAAGCAAAGGCTATAAGAATGATGATGGCAATAAAAATGACTCAGAAAAAGTGTGGCTTTACTTTGTCATAGCAGTTGGCTATGCAATTGGGTTATGGGGAGTTACTGGGGTTTTATTGATCAAGAAGAGTTGGAGGCATGCTTGCTTCAGGTGGGTGGATGATGCAGTAGATGAATTATATGTGGCAATTGTCATAAAGGTAGCAAGGCTAAAGAGGAAGATGCTAGGAAACAATCTTCATGAGTGACTAATGGCTTCGTCAATGCATGTGTCTCTATGTTTAATATGTTTCTCTGTCTCTGAACATCTCTGTAAGTGTAGCAACAGTCATAAGGTGTAATGTTTCCTTTTTCATTTGTTTTCTTGTACTCAAGTTTGTTTTCTAGTTGCCAATATGTTGTAAGGTTTTGCATTTCTATTTATCCATATTTTCAAAACTTTTGTCATATGTGGAGGTACATGACATGCTTATGTTTTGAGTACAATATCACTTATATTACCCTTCTGCTTTATGTTTTCATCTCTGTTGACAGAATTTAAATTGAAATTAAACAAACCGTTGACCTATTCATATATAAGACAATTCATGATTGAAAAATCCTAATCTAAGTATAAAGATATTCACCTGTAACATATGGTAGCATTTTAGTAAATCTCCTTTTTACAAAAGGAGATAGTGAATCTTGCTCTTTCAGCTAAGCTTCACTTCCTTTAATGAGCAAAGAAAGGCTAACCGACACTTAGTATGTATCTGCTCTTTCTACAAGAAACTATTAGTGAATATATGGACACTTACGAAACAGTTTTAGAATGAAGCTAAACTAATACCAGGGCATATATAAACGAACATTCCATTCTTTTGCGTCAGATACATTGAGCTCTTGTCTTGTCTCAGCAAAGGATAGATTACCTTTCCAGTAAGGCTTTCTATAATTCATCCATGGTTTCCTCTTGTTCCCTTCCTTCAATTCTCCCAACAGAATCTCCCATGGCTTTATATTAACTTCAGGCATATATTTAGGAGACACAACATATCATTGCTTTTGGGAAATGGAAACATGTAAGATCTGTCCTTATTGGAAGTCCAAGTCTATAAGTCTCTTTGTTTGCTGATTACAATTTTCCAAAGGATGTCTGTTGCTAGTGTCACAATTTTCCATAGTATGTCTCATTATGCGGCTGAAAATCTGCCCCTAGTGTGTTTGTCTTTCAATTTTATAAGTCCTTGTAATTCACTAGTTGTATGTAGATGTTGATAATATGAGTATAACACATTCAGTCTAAGTAATTTAAATGGTTTTTAGATTTGATATACATCAAATTTCTTATTAATAGAGTTGTGTTCAAATTGTTTCAAATAATACCGTATTGCTACTTGTGTGTAACTTACATATGCACACTCTTTCATTCATATAGTTTATACCTAAATTAGTGAAAGACCGAAATTTCCCCTTAGAGAAAGAGTAGTCATTACAGCTTCACTTAATAGAGTGGTCATCAAGTGGTTCTTAATGGTCAATGTAAACAAACACACTTACATTGACCACCGGTGAATGTGATTGGTTGGATGCATAGGCACATATGAATGGTGAAAACCAAAACTTTGCCCCTTAAAAAACAGATGGGAGAAAAATTGAAATTGGTCCAATGAAATCCACACAATCACTATATATTTCTAAATGAAAGTCATTTTTTTTGCGAATAAGGTTATCTATAGCTATTGTACTCGCTTCCTCCCTTTTGTTATTTTTTTTTGTTTCTCTTCTCTCTTTTCACATGTCTAATTTCTCTATTTTAATTAGTTGCTTGTGTGTTGCACATATTTGCAACTAATGGCACATGAATTGACAACTTTGTAAAATGGTCATTGCGGGTTTCTCAATGATCATTGCGAGCTCTCGTCTACTACTAGTAGCATTGTCAATTTTGGCCATGCACATTTAAAATTTGGGTTAAATTCGTATAAAATCATGTTAGAACCTTAATTATGATGCCATTTAAAATCAAATTTTTGTAGCCTCACCCAACTATTAAATAGGCCAACCCAATTTTTATTTTTGTCTTATTTTTTATTTTTCTTTCTACTATTTTTCTATTTTAAAATTAATACTTAATTAAAAATAATATATAATAATAGCCCGCACCCAAAATAATATTAAATTAATTTAGGCGTGCAGTAAATGGTGAAATACATTAGAAAATGAATCTTCAAGTCCAATTTACTAGAAACCTGAAAGAGTCCCTGATGGAAAAAGGAAAAGCATGCTGCATGAGGTGAGATGTAGTTGATTAATGATGAGAGAGATAGGCATGAGCCAACTTGATCCCCAAGTGAACCTCAGACATGGTGGTAAGGTGAAGTTTATCTTTCTTGAGTTGCAATCCCTTGGCATTAACACACTTGATGTTAGGCAGTTTAATCCCTAGTTGAGCCTCTCTCACCCTCTCAATGAATTTGCCTTCCCCTGATGCAAGTGCCACCTGCACCAACATTTTATTCATAACCATAATTCATCACTTTCTCTTAAATTCTGCTCTTAATGCTATCTCAACATATCCATCCATGTATGAAATATAATGTACCGTTAGACCATATATCAACACCAATTCAACGTTACCAAAAATAAGAATTGAACAAACAATCAAATAAGAAAATTGTTTAATTAAAAGTTGAAACAATCATTTGAATCATTATTATTATTTTTATAGCTAAAAAAATATAAATTAATTTATAATATTCATGCCATTTAATTTGAAGATGCCTGAATAAAGTTCCTTTGAAATTAATCAAAGACGTCAAATGATTTGAAATTCAAACCTCCAATTTACCATACGGGTTTGTCGTTATTAAAAATTGAAGAACAAAGAGACAGAGAAAAGTAGATTTTTAAAAAAAATTGTGAGGAGGAGATAGAGTAACCTGGATAATGAGGAGAGATGGAATATGAAGATCAGAACGGAGGTCCAAAATAAAGCTCTCGAAATTGGCCTTATACGCCTCAGCATCCTCTTTTGTGACTGTATCACTCTCACCTTGGTACCAAAGAAGGGCTCGAATTGTTCCACTACCATCCTTCACAGACTCGGTGGCTCGTGTTACCAAGTTATTGTACAAAGGCGAGCCTCGAGTCCAGTCGCTAATTCTGGTACCACCAACAGCACAAGGGACCAGACCCACTCCACCAATCCTGGCTCGGACCACCTCGTTCGCAAATGCCATTCCGGGCCCAACTCCACACGTCTTGCCCACATCAATGTCTGCGTGGAGGGGTTCACGTGCCTCCACCCATTGTAGTTGAGCGTTGAATCTCAATATTAAGGGATTGGGCTTGCATTCAGCTGGGACATTCCTGTCCCATTTTCCACCACTAACACCTCCCCGACCAGCCATGTTGCTCTGTCCTGCCAGTATAAACACGTTCTTGCCAACAGCAACCTTAACCTTAGCCTCCTCATCCTGCCCTGAACCACAACCACAGTGGCCTATTGTTACCAACACGCAAATCAACCATGACAAAATCGACATGCAATTGCCCACCATGCTTCATCAATGATCAATCTGCAAAGGAGTATCGCTAATTTATGTAAGAGCCACAATCAAATCGCGTAATTAAGCAATAGGCAACAAAATTATCGGACATGTGTACAGTCCACTGAAACTGCCCTTTAACTTTCTGGCGTAATTCTATTGGGACCCACTTAAACCGTAAAAATGATAATATCACATTAATTGAGGATTTTAATTCAACCATGTCACATAACTCATATTATGGAGATTTAAAGTGTGCATTTAATTTAAAGCTCATCTAAAACATTGACTTTGTACTCCCATATTAATATTTTTCTACAATATGAGTCATGTGACATGATTACATTCAAATCGCATTATTGCTTTGTGGCCTAGTTTTGGATTTAGCAATTATGCATGCTTCATGTTGATTTCATGCTGCTTCATGGAAATTCATGATGGCCGCCACAATGTCACCCGCTGACCTGGAACTCTGCACAATTGACTATATATAAGAGTTATTTTGTTTTTGTTACAAAAATAGTACTAAGGATATGTTACTTCAATACTACTCGTAAGACGCTAGTGGCATGCCTACTATAAAGGGACAAACAGAGGTCATTTAGAGGGTTATACCCCCAAGGCTTAATTAGGACTGAAATGAGGCTACTTAATTAGCCCCAAAGTGCTAGGCAATTTCTTTGAGGAGAGTTGCCCACCAAGTAAGATTTTTGCTTGAAAGGAGGATCCGAACTTTGCACATGGGTAATGTAGAGTCTTAACCCAGATCTCTTCAACCAAATGAGCCAACCCGTGTTTGCTATATGACATATCCATGCTTAGTAAAATCCATTTTACACTGCAATTATAATTATTTATCCCAAACAGATGAGATTTCTTCTAAATAAATATTAAAACTTTCAAGGATATGAAGTTGGGGGGAAAAAAATGAAGACAACTGAAAATGTATACACAGTTTAAGAATGTAGTTACCTAAAACATAATATCACCTTAAATTTAAATTCTCATTAATGATGAAAAGTTTGGGTTCTTGAGCAGGCTTTGAAATAAAGATGGTGGTTAGATTGAGATAATTGATAATGTTATTTGTTATGAACTTAAGTGGGAAAAAGAATGGAGAGGTTTATAGTGACTATAAGTTCCACTTTCTAATCTGGTTCTCCATTAAAGTTTTCTGCTATTCTTCTACATATTTTTATGCATACATTTAAGATGACAATGAGGTGTTGGGAAAGGATGTACATAGTGGAATAATAATAGGCAAAAATTCTAAATTTTTCCCTACTTGAAAGAACCTTTGAGGAGCTAAAATAATATAGAACTGCAAAGATAAATAAATACAGGAGAACATATAATTTTTAATTTGGAAAACCCCTCAATATGAAAGGTAAAAACCACAGGACCTAGTCCAGAAAAAATTTCTACTATCAATAGGTCAATGAGTACAACAAAGAGTCTTTAACAATTTATCATGACTCAATCCAGCCCCTACTCACTACCAACAAAGTGAAAAGTTCACTACTGTGTCAATGCACAAAAGCAAGCCAACAATATAGAAACCTAGCCAAAAAAGAAGAGGAAAAATGATCTGATTACACAGATAAAAGGCTCACAGTGCCAAAAATATAACATACTGAAATTTCATGAGAAACGAAGCACAAATGATCCTCCAATCAATAGCACAAAGTGAGCAAAATCTCCTTTTCCTTTCTTCTATTTTTCTCTCTCCGTGCGGCGTCTTGCAAAACTCACACGAAAGAAACATACCACGGAAGCCCTTTTTATCTTTCCTTTGTTTTTATTTTTTATTTTATTTTAAAGTGACGTGGGCCACTTTGAGGAGGACCCACAACATGAGGGTCTATAGCTATTATGATAGATTACCGTATAAATTGAGAAAGTCAAGTCCATACCCAAAGTCAAGTCTATAGACTATGGCAAGTTTCTGTGCCTAGAGTTACCATTTTCCATAATATGTTTCAATATGGGGACAGAAATCTTCCTCTACTGTGTTTGTCCTTCAACTTTAATAGCCCTTGAAGTCCTTCTCACTCCCTCATGATAGTGCATATGTTATACATTTATGTTATAATTCAGTCTAACTAATTGAACAGTATTTAGATTTGTTGTATATTACATATTCTATTAATAGAGTTATTTATAATTTATTTCAGACAGACCATAATGTTACTTATGCATACATTACATATGCACACTCTTTCATTCATATAGTCTCTTGAGGCCCTGTTCAACAAATCAAGTTTTACTTATGTTAGCTTTTTAATGAAATCTTCATGAAAGCCAACAAACAAATCATATTCCTGATCAGCGTGCATACATACATACAGACTACCAAGAGTCAGTTAACCAAAAAAAAAAAAAATAAGTATCATGAATTATAGAATGAAAGTCGATTTCGTGGAGAAGAAGAACCGAAAGGCAATTCGGTTTCTATTCGCGAAATTGTTAAAAAGCAAAAGTCCATTTTTTGTTTTTTTTTTTCTTTTTCATTGGATCCTTTTCTGAGAATCATAGCTTAGATTTGTGCCAAGGTTTCATACGAAAAGGAAATTAAATTTTTATCTAAATATTGTCTGTTAGCCAATTTTTTTTTTTTTTTGGAAATTAATATCGTCTGTTATGCATTTCTCTATTCCAATCCTTTAAATCTTTCAACCATTTGGGAACTTGAAAAATAATAGCATACAAACAATATTTTTAGTTATTATCAATAAAGGCAATAGAATATATTTTCTAAGAATTGATNATCAATAAAGGCAATATAATATATTTTCTAAGAATTGATTGGGTTACTAATAAAGAATCTCTTATTACTTGGGCAAATATAATGCTATCCTAGTCTTATGCGTTTTCTCTTCTTTTTCGTCTTCTTTTCTTTTGTCCTCTTCTTTTCTCTCACTTTCTTTTGTCTTTTCCTCTATATAATCCAAAATTTTAAATTATGTATTTTTTCACATCCAATTTTTAAAAATAAAAAAGCATTTTCATTGGTTCTAAAATATCAAAAGAAAAGTATTGACTATATCAGTGGCATATCAGTTAGTGTTAGTGTCAGTTACAAGTTTGTTATACACGTGACGGATGATACACGTAGCAAATGATACAGCCTGTCATATACAGCTGCATGCCAAGTCACCTTATGTAAAAGTAGTAAGCTAGCTATGAATCTAACCTCCTGTAGCTAACACTAACACTAACTGATATGCCACTGATATAGTCAATAAAAAGAACGAGGGGTTCTCTATTTTGTCCAAAAAAAAGGAGAATGCACGCTTGTTTGAAAGAGTTCCAAGTAATTGCTTTATGTATTTGAGTGTGTATAGAGCTTTTGATTATGTCTCTCCGAAAATCCGATTGTTGTGAATAACGTATTAAAGCCAATTCATTTTTTTGATCAGGATTATCAGTATCTTCAGTATAAGTATCGCCCTTATGTGAGTTATCAGTAACAATCACTACACATTTAGTTTTTCTTCTACAAATTTCATGATCCTTGCCGCATTTTTTTCTTTTTCCTTTTCTCCTTCCAATTGTTCCAACTGTCGATTAATCGGTATGATCATCGAGGAACTTTTTTATTGATTTCTTTTATTCAAATAATTTTTTTTCTATTTACAATTGTTTTCTCTTTGGGATCAGTTATAACTTCATCAAATAAGAATTTGATTTTTTTTTTCTCTTCTAAATCAATTCTTATTTGTTTATATTTTGGAAATATAAAAAGTCCTTTAAAATTGAAACTTGATACTGATTTTACAGAAAACGTATTGATTAAGTTCCAAAAAGAACTAATTTCATTGGATGATGATTTTTCGATCAAATGTATTTATTTTCTGTTTAAATTCTGGATGATTAGTATTAATATTAAGAAGTATACCATGGATTTCACCTTGAGCTATTTTGGGTGATGTGTTTGTGTTTGTCTTAGTATATTTGAAGCCATTATGGCCCAATTTGTTGAATCCAATTGGTTTCCTTTTTCAATAGTGGTGTATGCAAAGTTTCCAATTTGAAGCCATTATTCCCTTTGTATTTTTTTTTATATGCAATTCTAGAATATATGATCAACTATTACAGCTCCAGCGAAGAAGAAAATAAACTATAATGCCAAAAAGACGTCAATAACCTGTTTTAGCCTACATAACTTATATAAAAGGTGAACATAAACATTCCTTTATATAAAATAAATTTATATAATATTAAAAATAAAATAAGCCGACTTGCAGGGCCATGAATCAGGCCTGACATAAATGGGCCTATATTAAGGCCTCGGCTTGGCTTGAATTGCTTAATAGGCTAGGCCAGGCAAAGTCGCCTGGCTTGTTACCACCCGTAATATCAAGTATGTTTATCTACTAGGCCACATGTTTTAAATTAACAAACAACAATAATAGAGACCTTCTGAATTCAAATCTAAATAGCTATGAAATATCTAATAAAAATAAAAAGAATCGAAGAATTGATTAATCCAAACATAGTACATTTGTTTTTAATATCCCTCAAAGAAATTAAAGTCTATCAACAAATGTGTAGATCATCTGGTAAATGAATATTTTAACTTAATTATGAGTTTCGGGTTCAATCTTGAGTATGCAACTGCGTCGGTTGAGAGAGTTTTGCTGCCTTTGTGATCCTTCCTAGCTTGAATCTAGATTAGTCGGGTAAAGCTCAGAAATCAGATGGCTTACCAAAAAAAGAAATTGAAGTGTTAGGTTCGAATTGTTATTTCTCCAAATCCCAACTATAAAATTTAACTTTGTCTATCTAATGAATTTTTTTCCCTTTATCAATCTAATGGTAAAATAGAAAAGAATTGAAAAATTGATTTAGTAAAACTAAAGAATACATCAACAATATATCAAGGTTAAAATAGTTTTCTTTTTGTCAAAGATAAAAAGTTATCATTAAAGATAAAACCAAGAGTTATAGAAACAACTCTACATACGACATGAAAACCAACAGTGCACTCCCAAAGTGGCAATGGAGGCAAGAAAAAATAAACAAAAAGTGCTCTGCATCACGAGAAACAATAGAACATACGAAAATATAACCTATTAAAGGCTATGCCCCTCAATACCTAAGGAATGCTAAAGCTCTTTTCAATTTGAAATGACCTTAGCAACGGTCTCAGGAGGAGTCTAACTTTTAGCATTAAAAACCATATCATTTCGGTCCAACTATAAGCACCACTGCAAGAGCCCTAAGTCTTTTTAATTAGCTCACTAGGAATGAAAATCCACCACTGAGAAAAAGACCTAAAGCTTTGCTGATTGACCTCGTTCCAACACCTGCCTCCCCGCCAACATAATTCTCCAAGCCCAAGAAGGATTACTCCCAGTTCTAGCATTCAAAAAAGACGACGAGTGAAAATATTATCCTTTAAAAACTTTTGCGAACAGCGAGGAAAGAACACGGCAACCATTCTTTGCCAACAAAGCCTGGTTAAAAGCCTGAATATCCTTAAAACCCAAGCCACCATTATTTTTTGGCATGCAACATGTTTGCCAATTAACCCAAGCAATCTTATTATGCTGATCAGCACCTCCCCACCAGAACTTTCTCATAAGGCACTCCAAATCTTC
Organism: Cercis canadensis; assembly: GCA_003255065.1. Classification (NCBI taxonomy): domain Eukaryota; kingdom Viridiplantae; phylum Streptophyta; class Magnoliopsida; order Fabales; family Fabaceae; genus Cercis; species Cercis canadensis. The sequence goes on from QAOA01004361.1 coordinate 27,321, forward strand.
GCATACTCCTATTGGCAATAGAAAAATTTATCCCAAAAAATAGCACCTCCCCACCAGAATTTAGAAGATGTCCACTTCTAAAAAAATTTATAACCGCTCCACTAATTTCAAAACCAATAATATCCCAAAAAATCCGAAAAAAGGTACCCGTAAAGCCATCATCCCTAGAAGCACTATTTGGTGCAATAGAAAAAGCCGTCTGTTTTACTTCTTCTGCACTAACCGGCCGAGTAAGCCAACGATTCATTCTCAATGTTACCTTCTTAGGAATGTTATCAAGATTAAAATAATTACAAGCTCAAACAAAGAAATTTCACATAAATGATATAATGAACCTTCTCACTTCTCACCAGAGCTTGAAAAATTGCAACTTCGAATAAAGAAATATCAAAACAGATAATTTGACATATTCGTGGTATTAATAAAAACGAAGTAACTTGTGCCAAACATATTCGAGTAAATTCAGGGTTGATGAAGTGCGGCGGAATAAGTTAATTAAAATTTTAATTACCCAAGAGATCCGGAAAGCATATCACTTTTGACATTGTCTCGTCAAATTGGATTGTTATAAAAATAGTCAATAGAAAAGGTCAACCTTTTAACCTTTCCCTCATAGACAAACCTAAAAATTTTCCCTATAAATTGAAACAGCAGTCTCCACCTCTCCATGTACTCAACCATCAGACTAGCTCTTTCAAGTTTCAACAGAATTAATCATCGCCTTCTTCCAAAATGTCTTCCACAAAGCTTGCCTCCACATTCCTCATGCTAACCTTAACTCTCCTTCTCCGAACTGCGTTTGGAGCCAACCCTCTGGTGCATATTTGTTCAAACTCTGAAAACTTCACCACAAACAGCCCTTATGAATCAAACTTGAGAAGGCTCTTCAACGTTCTTAACTACCAAATCAGCCCCACAGGTTTTGGTTTGGTCTCAGTTGGCCAATACAACCATCAACAGGTATATGGCCTCTCTCTTTGTCGCGGCGATATCTCAGCTTCTGACTGCAAAACTTGTGTGAGTGAAGCAAGAACTGAAATCCTTAAGCGCTGCCAATATAACAAAGGTGCTATTATATGGTATGACAACTGCTTGTTCAAGTACTTGGACAAAGATATCTTTGGCCAGATTGATAACATGAACAAATTCAATTTGTGGAACCCAAATAACGTGAGTGACCCTTCCACCTTTAACTACATGACTAAGGAGTTGTTGAGCAAACTTGCCAAGGAGGCTTCTGTGAACCCTAAGATGTATGCCGCCGGAGAGCTAAATCTAGGAGAATCGAAGAAGCTTTATGGGTTGACTCAGTGCACCGGAGACCTTTCTAGCATAGATTGCAGCAAGTGTCTTGATGATGCAATTAGTGAACTTCCAAGTTGTTGTGATGGGAAAGAAGGAGGCAGAGTTGTTGGCGGAAGCTGCAACTTGAGATATGAGATTTACCCATTTTTCAAAGAGTAGAACTTGGAAGTTCTAGTTAAGGATGATGTGCTTTGAAATAATTGAGAACCTTATATATAGTACTACAAATGAATAAATGTAACCCTAGAGAGATAAAACCAAACTATTAAGTGTGTTATTTTCTTTGTTTACTTTTTCAGTATGTATTCATCAATGTTGATTATTGTTAGTTAAATAAAATTTGTTCATTATTTGTTTAAACTTTTCATTGTTATCGGGAATTCATTAGTTTATGGCATNATGTTTATGGCATTGATTAGATAAGCTACTATTACGAACAAACGATAGACTAGTTCTGAATTATATTTTTTGAGGAAATCTGACCAAAGACAAGAAATTCTAACACAACATATCCGTGTGCATAAATTGTCATGGTCTCCACCAAGTCAATACATCAATAGATCAATGTAACCTATGATTTACAACATCACTAACAAAATAGCTTAACTAAAAGCAACTTGATTTCTAACTTGTATCTAGAAAGCTTGTGTTCCAAAATTTTGTTCATATATATAGCCATGCGAAGTAACACTTCTTGTTTAAACTCAACCCCAAACATGCTCTTTGATACATATAATATCTCAACCAAAATGGGTATATGAATGAGGTCATCAACTTCATAATTTTAAAAATTCTGTCGTTTGAAAGACACAAATATGTGATATGAAAGAGATTGGAATAAAATGTTTAATTTATTTTGCTTTCTATGTAGATTAAAAAATAAAATAAAACATGTGTATGTTCTTCCAGTGAAATATGTCTAATCCAAAAATGAAATTTAAAATTGCGTTAAATATATTTTTCGTCCCTGAATTATTTCTTAAATGTCACTTTAGTCCTCAAATAATCACTCCATTCGTCAAATCAATCCTTCAAGTGATCATTTTTTATGTTACAGATGGCTAATTTGACGGGTAATGTATTATTCGGGGATTAAAGTGACACCAATTAAAAATAAATTAATGACTAAAGTAACATTTGAAAAATAATTCAAAGAAAAAAAATGTACTTTACTCTTTAAAAATAGAATAATTGGCCTAGTTATGCAGATGTAAGCAAAACTTTTAAAGCTGTTAAATGTTTAGTTCCTCTTCATTATATTCATTATTAGTTTTTACTTATTGGTTCAAAAAGAAACAGCAGACAACTTGTTATTTTTTTTTTTGGAAGATATTAGAAATTATACGCT
>QAOA01004365.1:0-19608 GCA_003255065.1 Cercis canadensis
TACTAATTGAGTTTAATCACAACTGAAATCTCTAATTATGATCAATTGTTCCTACTAAGTTATCACTATGAATTTGATTAACCACATACAATCACTAATCTTGTAATCACAAAGACTAAGCAATTAATGATTAATCTAAAAACCGAACCTCAATTAGCATAGCATAGCTTTTCTAAATTCTAACCACAGATTAAAGATTGATCAATCTAAATTCTATTTCTTACTTCAATATACATATAAATCACAAAGATCTTCATGAATTCATACAAAGATTAAAGCAAGGCAGAAATTCAAAGAAGAAGAAATTGCATTAAGTTAAACCTAATTAAGAACATAATCTCAAAATTTAAACTGAATTTAATCAGGAGTCTAAGTTGGTTACAAGGATTCTACTCCTCCATGGTCATGAAATCTAAGCTCCAATGGAGAAATGCAGTCATAAATCAAAGAGCTCCAGAATTTTCAAGAGAGAAAACAAAAGCTGCCTAAAAATTGTCTACCTAGAATTATAAAAACGCTGCCTCCTTTAATCTAATTATAACATCAGAAATTAAGTGCACACCCAAAATACCCTTAACCTAGGTTTAATCCTCTGGATCTCAGCTTCAAATGGGCTCCGTTTTGGGTTTGAATTGAGGGAGTTAAGCCCAATATACTCTTAAGAGGTCTTTGGAGGTCTCTTGAGAAATCAGTCAGTTTCGACAGGAAATAAGACCATCAAAAAGACATAATTTGGAGAACCGGCCTTCACAAAAATTGAAGCTCTAAGTCTTAGATTTCTAATGGAACTAGTTTCAAGTCCATAAGACACCTAAAGTCCAAGTTAAGGTCCAAACTCTGCATGCGGATCAAATTCCAGCGGCAGCATCTCTACTCTGGCTTCTGGGTCAAATTTGACCCACTGAAAGTCCGAATTGGCCTTGGAGGTACAAATGAAAGTTGTAGATAATCCTCTTAGCTTTCCTACAAGGTAAGATTCACAATTTTTAGATATACACAACTATAGATATACTCAAAATACAGAAACAGTATCAAAACCCTAATAATGCTGAATGAAACAATTAAGCCTAATATGAACCCAAACTTATGAAATAAGGTCAAGCCCACTCAATTAAGCACTAAAAGATATTTAAGACACTAAATATGAGGGTTAATTACTGTATAGAAAATGTGATTATCAAATCCCCCTACACTTATCATTTGCTCGTCTTGGGCAAACTAAAAGTAAAACTAGGGAACAAGGAAAACAGCTAAGAGACATTTCCAAACAAGAACAAGAATGCAAAATTTAAATGAGTAAGAAGAACAATCAAAACTTAAAAAGATCAAAGACACTCATGAATTTCTTCCTTGCACTTTCAACCAACAAGCATGGTGATTTCAATAGAATTGAATAGACTAAAAATGATAGAGCCTTACAAGATACACTCTTAATCCCTCAAGTGTTTAAGGGTAAGTGTTTCACTCAAAAACATCTCATGACAAATTGCACTACCATAAGCTTGTTTATTTTCTAATCTCCACTACTTCAAACACATGCATGCACAAATCAGAAGGACTTTATTTAAAGATGTAATGGGGCCAAGGAGAGGTAAAGAATATAATAGGAAGTATGGATATGGCAAGTTAAAACCAAAGAGAGCATGAGAACATTGGGAATGATGAGTTAAAACCAACACTAAGCACAAAAATTTTCACCCAAAAGCTCTATGCAATTTTCTTTTCACACTTCTTCCTCTTTGGAAGGAAAACCACTTCTTTTATTCTCTTTTTCTTTGCATTTTCTTTTCTAATTCTTTTTAACAGAATTTTCTTTCTTTTCTTTTGCTACTATTTCTTTTCTTTTCACATAGCCAATTTTTCTTTCAATTTGCACAAATCCTCCCCCCCACACTTAGAACTTTGTCCATCTCGGACAAATAGAAACTCATCAAAAATTAAACCAATGCTTTCATACTCCTGAAGGTAGGTAGAAACATGGTTTTACACTAAAAGCTTGCAATGAGCTAAATGAAAGAATGGAAAAATTAGGCTCAAGGGGGGAAAGCAAGGAAAAAGATGTTAGGTAGGTTATTTGGCTAGCTATCATAAAAGAAAGAAAATATGACATTCATCACATTCATGCATGCATATGATAATGTAATCTCAAAAAGAAGCAAAGCAAGTTCTAGAGCAACAAAAATCATGAAAACAATGCACACAAGAAAGAAATAGAGGATGACAATAAGCTCAAAAACTCACTAGGTATGCACTATCAAGTTTAATCAATCACAACAAATTTCATCACCAAACTAGCTAACTAAAAGATATAAGAAATAATTCAATCATGCTAAAAACCTCAAAATGACAATTGCTTCAAACTCACAACCTTTACAATTCTTAAAGTGCTATGGAAAATGCAAAAAGAAGGCTAGAACAACATGCAGAATGACAATAAAAACAACAAAACAAAATTAAAAACAAAACCAAAAATAAAAAACAGTAACAAAAACATAAACACAAAATAGAACAGAAAACATAAAATAGCAACAGAAACAGAATTTTAAAAACATAATCAGAAAGAGAACTCCCTTGAAGCTGGTGTCATCTTCCTTTTATTTGCAACAAGCACAGCAAGATACCCGGGTCAAAGACCACTCTCACGAAGCCTTAGGTTATCCCTTGAGAGTCTTCTTCAAATTCTGTAGAAATAGATTCATCAGGATCACCATCTCTCAAGAATGCAGCAATCTCAGAGCAAGCAAAGCAAACAGAATTATTATCACAGCTACATCATATAGAATCATCCAAAAGCAGTGACTCAGGAAATTCAGAAGGAGAGCTATCATAAACCTCATCGACCAACTCATCAATAATATCAATGCAGTAAAGAGAATAGTCTTCCATGGGGTATTTCATGGAATCAAATATATTAAATTGAATAATATTATCACCAAACTCCATGGAAAGGGTTCTTGCATGCATATCTATCTTAGTTCTGGCGGTCTTGAGAAAAGGTCTCCCAAGAATAATTGGAGTCTTGCTGCTTGTTGGCTCTCCTTCCATCTATAGAATGTAGAAGTCTAATGGGAAGATCAACTCATTAACTCGGACTAGCACATCTTCAATGAGTCTGGTAAGGTAAGCATTACTTCTATTGGCCAGTTAAATCACTACTCCTGTTGATTGCAAAGGTTCGAGTCTAAGTGACTAGAACACTGACTTTGGCATGACATTAATAGAAGCTCCAAGGTCCAGCATAGCATTCTCAAATTTGTATTTTCCAATGACATAGGATATAGTAAAAGTCCCAAGATCTTGGCACTTCTGAGGCATAGGTTGAATGAGGACAGAAACATTTTGGCTCATATTGACTCGTTCATTGCCTTTTAGCCTCCTCTTATGAGTGCACAACTCCTTCAAAAACTTTGCATATTTCAGAATCTGCTTGATTGCCTCTAGCAATGGAATGATGATTTCAACTCTCCTAAATGTCTCTAGAAACTCCCTCTCTTTCGCTGCCTCATCCAATTTTTTGGATTGAAGGGCTCTCTGTAGGAAGGGCAGAGGCATAGAATGAGGGATTTTCTGCTGCTATGGTATCTCTGGAGTAGGACTACTTTGGCTGGAACTGGTAGTAGGGTCAGAAATAGGTTTACTGAGCTTGCTCTGGATTGTAGGTGTAGGAACCAAAACTGACTTGCCATTTCTAAGAGTGATTGCACTCACATTCTTCCCATTTAGATTTGGAATGGTTTGTGAGGGAAGTTGGCCAGAACCTTGAGCTTTCAATTGGCTAATTGATGAAGCTAATTGGCCAATCTGTGTCTCCAAATTTTGTATGGTAGCTCTAGTGCTCTGCTGGAATTGAAGATTGTTGGCTGCCAACTGCTTCATGAGCTCTTCTAGTTTAGGTGCATTTTGGCTAGAAGTGGTGGCTTGCTCCTTGGCAGGTTGGAAAGGTTGTGGCACTCTATTCTGGAATCCTGATGGCCTATTTTGGTATGATTGGTAAGGCTGGGAACTATGTTGTTGCTGTGGCTGCATGTTGCCATATCTCAGGGTAGGATGGTCTCTCTAACCAGGGCTGTATGTGGTAGAAAATGGATCATGTCTTGGCTGGTGATGCTGGTAATACTGGGATTGTGAATATTGAGGCTTGTTAGGGAAAACATTGGCTGCAGATGCTGTTTGTTTAGGATAGGCAGAGGCATCCTCTTGAAGGGTAGGACAAGCTTCAGTAGGGTGGGAGGTACAAGCACATATGCCACAAACTCTGAGTGGTTGCATGGCAGGTTGTTGATGTTGCCCCATGGCTAACTGCCTCACCAAGGATGTCAACTCATCAAGTCTATCCTCCACTCTCTGTTGGTCAGCAGTTGATACAATAACCTCATTGAGTCCTCTAGTGGTATGAACCATCCGAGCACCAAACTGTTGGGAATTATCAGCCATTTTAGAAATTAAATTCCTGGCAGCCTCTGGGGCCTTGTCCACCAATGCTTTTCCACTGGCTGCATCTATTGAGTTTTTATCCATAGACATTAGGCAAACATATTGAATGAGCAGTTGATCACTGATTTGGTGATGAGGGCAATTATCACATAATTTCTTAAACCTCTCCCAATACTCATGGAGTGTCTCTCCTGATGATTGTCTAAGCCCACAAATATCTTTTTGGATAGTTGCAGTTCTGGAAGCAGGGAAGAATTTCTCCAAGAAGAGTCCTTTTATGTCATTCCAAGAAGTGATAGAACTGGAGGGCAGGTAGTACATCTAATCCTTAGCCACATCTGTTAGTGAGAATAGAAATGCCCTGAGTTTGATGTGCTCTTCCAGAATGCTTTGTGGTTTCATTGTTGAGCACACCACATAGAATCCTTTCAAGTGTCTATACGGATCCTCACCTGCAAGGCCATGAAATCTAGGCAACAAGTGTATTAATCCGGACTTAAGTTAAAAGGCAGCATGTAGCTCAAGGTATTGAATGCCTAAGGGTTTGTATGCCACATCTGGGGCAGCAAGTTCCTTAAGGGTTCTAGCTCTAGCATGCATGTTATTTTTTCCAGCCCTATTGGCAGCATCATTAACAATAGGATCCATATTATCATCCATGTTATGGTCAACCATGTTGTCCACAGAATTATGAATTGATGTGCTCTTCCAGAATGCTTTGTGGTTTCATTGTTGAGCACACCACATAGAATTCTTTCAAGTGTCTATACGGATCCTCACCTGCAAGGCCATGAAATCTAGGCAACAAGTGTATTAATCCGGATTTAAGTTCAAAGGCAGCATGTAGCTCAAGGTATTGAATGCCTAAGGGTTTGTATGCCACATCTGGGGCAGCAAGTTCCTTAAGGGTTCTAGTTCTAGCATGCATGTTATTGTTTCCAGCCCTATTGGCAGCATCATTAACAATAGGATCCATATTATCATCCATGTTATGGTCAACCATGTTGTCCACAGAATTATGAACAACAGGATTAACAACAACAGGATTAAGAATAGGATCAACAACTACTATTCTCCTAGCTTGTCTATACCGGCTATGAAATGTTTTATCAATCTCACAATCAATATCACATAAATCATTGCAAGAAGACCGAGTCATTGTCACAACGTACCCGAAGGTCGCTACAACGCAGATGACGAAATAAAAAGAGATTTAAGTTTTCGAAATGAAAACTCTGGAGTCGCCACCAATTGTATTAAGAAAATAGGGAACAATTGGAAAACCATTTTTTTTATTTATTAAGTAATAAAAAAAATATCGGTCTACGAACCAAAGAGAGTTCGGGAGTCTGTTTATGCGTGGGGAAGGTGTTAGGCACCCCACAGCATCCGTCTAAAAACGATTACCCTAAATTAGTTGTGCAAATAGAATATGGCCAAAAATATATATTTTATTTACCCCAGAATAATAAATTGATTACAAGAATATTTGATAAAAATAACAACCCAAAATTTAAACGTGCAATGCATGAATTATCTAAATAAATTGATTACAAGAATATCTGACAAAAATGAAAACTCAAAATTTAAACGTGCAATGCATGAATTATCTACTGAGACTTAAATCCTTCCACCCCTTTATCGCATGAAGCGACCGTCCAGGGTGGCGCTACCTTCACCTAGATCGGATAGAGAAAGGCATCCCATATAAGACTGACTCGCCCTATCCTCCCATGATAAGTGAAGGGGCATGCAGATACTACGCGGCACAAGTATATTTTTACATGCAATGCAAATGCATGATTTTAAATATTACAAAACTTGTCTCAAACTCTAAGTATTGAGAAGTTTTAAATTACATCCAAAAATAAAAAATAAAAAAGATAAATAAAACAACGTTCTTGCTCCACGCTTGCATCTGGATATATTCTGATTGGGCCTTCCGATTTGCTTGTACTCATAATTACCATGAATTATATCCGAAGATGCTCATATATACAAAACAGAAAGTAAGCAAGACTAAAAGACTTATGGTTCTTAAGAAACAAAACTGAGAGTAAATTAGAGCCAAAACTTAGAGTGAAATAGACATGCAAAAATTCTAAAAATTATATACATTGAAGCCACATGTCCTACGGTTTTAATAAAATCAACATTACTTAATTTGGATTTGAACAACTTCAGAAAAAAATGAAAGACTGAACACTGCCAAAGATAAGGCTTCAATGTCAGTGCAACATAGAGTAGCTAAATTCAAACTCGAACTGGTAGTAAACTAGACATGTAAAAAATCCAAAAATTGTACAAATTGAAGCTACACATCTTATGGTTCTAATGAGATAAAAACCACATAAAATGGAGCTGTAAAACTTTAGGAAAAAATGAAACACCGAACACTGCCAGGTATAGGGTATCAGTGTCAATGTAACATTACGCAGCTATGTTCAAACTCAAACTGGCAGTAAACTACACATGTAAAAAATCTGAAAATTGTACACAATGAAGCCACACATCTTACGGTTCTAATGAGATAAGAATCACATAAAATAGAGCTGTACAACTTCAGAAACGAATGAAAAACTGAACACTGCCAGAGATAAGGCATCAGTGTCAGTGTAACATTAAAGCAGCTATGTTCAAACTTGAACTAGTAGTAAACTGCACATGAAAAAATTCTGAAAATTGCACAGAGTGAAGCCACACCTCTTATGGTTCTAATGAGACAAGAATCATGTAAAATAGAGTTGTACAACTTCAGAAACGAATGAAAAACTGAACACTGCCAGAAATAAGGCATCAGTGTTAGTGTAACATTAAAGCAGCTATGTTCAAACTTGAACTGGTAGTAAACTACACATGGAAAAATTATGAAAATTGCACAGAGTGAAGCCACACCTCTTATGGTTCTAATGAGACAAGAATCATGTAAAATAGAGTTGTACAACTTCAGAAACGAATGAAAAACTCAACACTGCCAGAAATAAGGCATCAATGTTAGTGTAACATTAAAGCAGCTATGTTTAAACTTGAACTGGTAGTAAACTACACATGGAAAAATTCTGAAAATTGTATATAGTGAAGCCACACCTCTTACGGTTCTAATGAGATAATAATCACGTAAAATAAAGCTGTACAACTTTAGAAACGAATGAAAAACTGAACACTGCCAGAGATAAGGCATCAGTGTCAGTGTAACATTAAAGCAGCTATGTTCAAACTCGAACTGACAGTGAACTACACATGAAAAAAATCTGAAAATTGTACATAGTGAAGCCACACCTCTTACAGTTCTAATGAGATAAGAAACACATAAAATGGAGCTATACAACTTTAGAAACAAATGGAAAACTGAACACTGCCAGAGATAAGGCATCAGTGTCAGTGTAACATTAAAGTAGCTATGTTCAAACTCGAACTGGCAGTAAACTACATATGGAAAAAATTTGAAAAAACAATGAAGCCACACCTCTTACGGTTCTAATGAGATAAGAACCACATAAAATGGAGCTGTACAACTTCAGAAACAAATGAAAAACTGAACACTTCCAGAGATAAGGCATCAGTGTCAGTGTAGCATTAAAGCAGCTATGTTCAAACTCGAACTGACAGTAAACTACATATGGAAAAAATCTGAAAATTGTACACAGTGAAGCCACACCTTGTACAGTTCTAATGAGACCAACGTCAATTAAATTTGATCTTTGTAGCTCTAAAAATAATTAAAACACTGATCATTGCCAAGGGAGAACTGACAGCAGTGAAAAAAAACGTCCAAACTTTCTTTTCATGACAAAACAGAATGAGCCAGCATGATACTAAAAGAGTATGGGATCAATACTCAATATGCAAGATAGAAACTATTTAAACTCAAAGAAATATCACAAATCATCAAATCACAAAAAAAATGGAGCACAATGTCACAAAAATAAGATAAGCCTCAAGACATGAACTCAAATTCCACAAGTAAATATTTAAGGAATCAAACTAGATTCTCTGCTAGACAGCCTCACAAAAGCAACATAAATGAGTGAAATAGAAACAATCAAAATCAGCAAATCAAATCAAAACCTTTCCATATAGGATAAAAAGCAATTCCATGCTATTTACAATCCCAAAAGCTAAACAACCAGATTACGACCATCTCGAAGGCTCAAGGTCGACACTAAAATCAAACCGAGAAGGTCAACATCACCAAGTAAAAGTTTAGATCACATCAACTAGAACAGCAGCAGCAAAATGCACTAGAATGGCAATAGTGAAATGCACCTAAACAGCAACAGTATACATGAGAAAAAAAAAATGTAGGCAAACACTAAACATGTCTAGAATAGCAGAAAAAACTCATGCAGAATATCTCCCAAGATGGCCTAAGGATCCATCCAAGATTGCACAAAAATTACAATTAAAACCATCCTTGAAGCATACTTAAAACAACCAAGAAATTAAGCATCAATGAAAGATATTCTTCAGGAGGACAGCACACCACCCATGATATTTTCTCAAATGCTGTCCACAAATATCATAATCCAGGACATACAAAGTATGCCAAGAAAATGACCATCAAGACCACTTGCACAAACATCATTTCNACAATTAAAACCATCCTTGAAGCATACTTAAAACAACCAAAAAATTAATCATCAATGAAAGATATTCTTCAGGAGGACAGCACACCACCCATGATATTTTCTCAAATGCTGTCCACAAATATCATAATCCAGGACATACAAAGTATGCCAAGAAAATGACCATCAAGACCACTTGCACAAATATCATTTCAAATTAGAAACCAACCAAGAAACTCATATCTACAAATTATTTAACAATTTCATGAATGCCCACCTAAATATTAATTTAAATTAACAAGCCCATTTGCAGCCATTTCAAAATTCTTATTCCACATTCAGAAATTGACATAGATAAATCAAAGAATGATCCCAAGCATCCATTTGGGAACATGTAGAGATCACCCTACAAGATCCAAAGTGCAATTAAAATTTTCAGATTATACAAGTAATCCAAGCACATTTTTACATAAGAATATTTCTCATTTCAGCCATAAACATATCAGAACAGTAAAAATAGCAGAGAATCACACCAGTTCAAGCTTAAACGATTGAAATTCATGCTATTCTATATTCTAATCATACCATCAATCTTCTTTGGATGATGGGTATGCTGTCCTTTGGGTCCTTGTTTCCACAAAGGTTCAGCTTCTTTGGTGAGAAGAAAACAGAGCAAAAGAGAATTTGGAGAGTAATCCCAAGAAGGAAACCAAAGGGTCTCAATAGATTATCATTCCCTTTCCCTCACTCACTGCCTCCCTTTCTATTTCTTCCTTTCTCTCTTTCTGAATGTCATTCTCTTCCTTCCCCTCCCTTTTTAAAATTGGTTCTCCTCCTTCCTCCTCTAAATGGTGCGTATCTCTCTTTTTCTTCAATTCTCCAATTTTTGCCCCAATAGTAACCGTCCCTCTCCTATTTCTTTTTTATTTGCTTTTCTTTATTTAGTTATTTAATCATTTACTTAAAAATAAAAATAAATAAATTAAAGGTTGGACCAATGAGGAGAGAAGGAAATCCATTCCTTGCTCTCTTATTGGTTACTTTGGATCCAATTATGCTAAAAGTAAATTTACAATATATATGATTCGGAGTGAATAGTAAACGTGAACAATAATGATGAACATGAACAGTAATGAACAGTAACTTCAAAAATTAAAAGGGATGCTAATCCGGCGGTAGTCCGCACTGGAAAGCATAGGAGAAGGATAATGAATGTTTAATGAAAAGTAATGAAATAAAACTTAATATTGAACAAAATAATACTTACAACTTTGAAACTTCTTGAAATATACTTTGAAAAAGTTACAAACTTTGAGGAGAGCACAAGGGCTTTGATGAAGGGCTTTGAAGAAAGCTAATGACTTAGTGAAACTTTGATGAAAGGAGAAGGTTAGAAAGGTTAGCTAGACTTGGCTAAGCTAAGGGTTATTTTCTACCAAATATTTACATTGCTTCTTCTTGTGATGAAGGTGTATATTTATAGACTCTTGAGGGAAGGATGGATTCCAAATGGTTTGAAGTCCATTCTTGTCTTGTTGTATGAGGTGTGATGAAGCTTTTCATGATATCTTCTTGTGATGACACTTGTTGAGTGGGGAAGCATTCTTTTCTTCTCTTATTAACACATGTCTGGACACTTGGCATGATGAGGAGTTTTCATAAAATTTTGTTGACTTGTTGAATATGATGATAAGTTTGCATGTGAACTCTGCAGCCTTTTAGTAACACTGCACATGGCTACAACTGTTTGGAATCACTGCACATGGACGGCAGTCTTTGGGTGACTGTGTCACGATTCCATTATGATGATATCTTGGTATTCTCCATCAAAAGCAGTATTCCAGTAATCAAATATGTCATCTGCCTCTGCATCTTGATAGAAAAGATAAAATGCCTCTAAATCTTCGGCATGATTCTTTTGAGAATAATGATCGGCTAACTGTTGAAAATCAGTCCGGATTTTGAAAGGAACTTCGGGAATGGCTAAATATGAATATATTTTTTGATTAAAATCCTCTGCAACAAGGGTTTGATATTTAATGGAAAGTTCTTTTGCAATAGTACTAGCTCTCCAATGTCTAATTTGCTTTCGTAAGGAAAGATTATGACAGAGCCAAGGATACTCAGAGGAGAGAAGGTAAGGTTTGACTAGATGTTTTTTGAGAAGAATTTTGTGTTGAGCGGGATAACAAATCCCTTTTATCCATTCCGGGGCTTTACTTTGAATGAGTAGCTCGACATATCTTTTTGGAAGAAATTTATTAAAGGCATGTATAATACAATGAGACAGTTTTCTTCCAAATCCTTTTGATTAATCAGGATTGGTAATGAGAATATTGGCAAGATATCCATAATCTAAAAGCTTTTGAGGAGTTAAAACTATTGGTTCTTTGTTGAAATAGATTGTGATAGGAAGATATTGGGAGAGGTCTAATGAGGCTCTACATATACTATAAGTAAGGTGACACTTACAATCAGGCATTGAAAGGGGAATTTCTGTGCACAAAGGGTCTGTCTTGAGACATTCAAGGTTTTTGAGGCCATGATAACATTCCCATGTCCAAGTCATACCTGGAATATTTCTCGTTCTACTTTTGCTTTAACCAGTGGGGTTAAAGTTAGAATATTTTCTTTTCCTTTAGCCAGTGGGGCTATGATGAACACACTTTTTATACAATAGTTATTCCTCATACTTAGTCTTTTAAATCTCTTTTGGGCTGAATTGTATAGACTTAGACCTCATTTCATGACTTTGGATCCATTTATGCTTAATTGCAATTTCTAGCAATACTGGGCATTATATGTTGTCTCTGTGTTTCAGGCATATCTTGAGTTCTGGATGTCTAAAAATTCCGAGTCATACCTTGTTGGAAAGCTGAGAGAATTGTCTACAACTTTTCAGGGCTCCAAAGCTAATTCGGACGTTCAGAAGGTCATATGCAGCCTGGAAGCCAGAGAAGACATGCTGTCGCAGGATCCTGACCTATATGCAGTATTTGGGTCATAACTTGAGTTGTGGATGTCATATGGACCTGAAACTGGTACCATTGGAAAGCTAATAGATAGAGCTTCAATTGATATGAACAGTTCACCATATTTTATGTTGAAGATGGTATTATTTGCTGTGCAAGTTAGCTGACGGTTCCAGACACCTTTTGCCATTAAATGGGCCCAAACTAAAGCCCAATTGAAGCTAAGGCCCATGGGAATAAGTGTGCCCTAAGGGCAATTTGGGTGTGCATGTAAAATTGGAGGTCTATATCAGCAAGAGGGGGGTAGCCGAAATTGGAATGAAGTCTTTAGATATTTTAGACAGCTTTCTAGTCTTTCCTTAGTCTCTAAGTTTCCTCTTAGATATTTTGTAAGAACTCAGCTCTTCTTGTTCATGGAGGGCTAATCCATCATATCAATCCAGGTTTTGCTATTCTGATTATTGATTTTGAGATTATGTGTTGTTGTTCTTCATTTTAGTTGTTAATCAAAGTTCTTTCAATCCTCTGAAATATTCTGTTTGAATTGCTTAATTCGGATTAGAGTATTCATGTGTTCATATTCTGTTTGCATGTGATAAAAGAGGATTGTATGGCTAATTAATGGTTCTAAGCTTGGACGGATTAATTACCTTGGCTGGATTCAGGACTTAGGTTAAACTGGACTTGAATGTTTGCTTAATTCATTTAGTCCCTTGTTGAACCGAATTCTGGTTGCTTAACCAGTAGACATCCATAGAACATTGAGAGGCTTCTTGATATGTTTTAAAGGCTAAGAACATGATTAATAATTAAGTGGATCCTTGGAAATCAAAGATGAATCAAAATCAGAATTAGTTAAGACTTGGATTGGTTACTTTCTCTCAAATTTTACCACTTTCAATTAATTTTCGTTAATCACATAAACAAACACAACCCCTCTGTTTATATGCTTCTCCATATGATTCACCAAATAGAACAATTCTTAGGTTCGACTTAGGGCTACCCCTTGCTGCAAAAAGCTAGGTAACCGACCTTAAACATTAACTAATTTGAGGAGCCTCGGCAGCTCATCAGGCTATATTTCTGACGCTCTCTCTCATCTCACTTTTACCCTTATCTTTAGCCAGTGGGGCTAAGATAGCACTCTTACTTGTCTCACCTTTTGGTTTAGCCAGTGGAGCTAAAGTTATATCTTCTAACGCATCAAGTTCTTTGAATCTGCTTTCATCCAGTAGGGATGATGATGATATTCTACTGTTAGCCAGTTGGGCTAACAAGGCTTTAACTTGCATTTTGAGAAGTTCATTCTCTTTGATCAGTTCAAGATTATTGGCAGTAATATCATTGAGAAAATATTCATTTGTTCCACAAGTACGACAAGTTTTGTGATGAAATTTATGATGAGAAAAGCAAAAATAATCTGCTACTACTTGCAAGACTAATGACTTATTATTAAAGTCACTAATATTCCAAATAGCATCTAATATTACTGTTTCACTATTATCTAATCCCTCTAAATTACTTCTGTAATGAAGATTAGATTCTTTAGGCCAGACAGGCAAAACTTTGTCAACAAAATACATCAATGCATGGGGATCTGATAACACATCATTTTATACTATTTTTTTCCCATATATTTAGTCTTTTAGTGTGTGTTTCTAGTGATTTTTATGGCTTTTAGACATGTTTTGTAGATTTGGACTTCTTGGTACTTGTAGATTTTAATTGCTTAACTGTTAAATTCTGGCACTGCTTACATTTTTTACCATACCTTTTGCTACAGATGTCCGATTGATGTGATTATAGTTTCGTTGGAAAGCTAACAGAAAATTCCAAATTTCATATGAAGATCCTAGAAGCTGATTCTCACGTCTGGACAACTGAAATTCACGTGCAAGCAGTCCAGATTTTCTACTCCGCCCAGCATTGACTGATTCCTTTCCTTAGGGCTGCCTATTGGAACATAGCATGTTTATTTGGGCCAACATCTGCTTTTTGGGCCAGCACACATGACACTAGGGCTTGATCATGTTTTTACCATTAATAATTTAGGAAACTAGGTTTATTTTGTAATTAGGAAATCATTAGGAAACCTAGAGGAGGCAGCCAGCTAGTATATATTCTCAAGTTGTTGAGACTAAACACACACAATCAGAAGAGATACGAAATTCCTTGAGCTGCTGTTGCCTCCTTTGCTGAGTTCGTTTTTCCCCTTTGCTTTGTGTTCAAGTTTTCCATGGAAGGCTAAGTTCGTTTGTAATCAATTCAAGAGGAGCCAAACTTGACAATCCAGAGTTCCTGTGCTTCAACCGGGTTTGATTTAATTTAATTTGAATTACTGCTTCTCCCCTTCTTCATGTGATTGAATGGTACTTTGATTCCATGAGTTGTATGAATTTAAATCGGTTGATTAGATTCATAACAGTAATCAGATTGATAATCATACTTTAAAGGTCTTTAATATATGGTTAACTTGGATAATTCGGTTATTAAATTAATCTGGATTTAGTGATATAGAGCGGTTGCCTAGAGTCTTAATTCCATGATTAATTGAATCCTGATTGGTAAATCAGTAGGAATTCTAAGTGTTATTGTTAGGGGTTCCAGGTAACACTTAACAAAGAATTAAATCAGATCTAGGTTATTTTTAGTGAACAAGGATGGATTAGAGTTTGGTTGCCTGCTTGAGTTGATTGTATTTTCTCTTATTTGATAAATTCAATTTACTGCTTTCTTAATTCTTAGTATATTGCATTCAACACAAAACCCCTCATTATTCTGTTCTTGCTTAAGTTCTTAAAAGATTAGTTGTTTTGGTGAATCCTTGGGAGACGACACTGGTTGCATCCTATACTACAATTTAGTTGCAATTAATAGTTTAATTTTGTACGGTTCGGCACCTGTCAAAATTTTGGCGCCGTTGCCGGGAATTTTACCTAACATATTAATCTTCTTAGGACTCTTTTGTTATTGTTTTATTTGCTTATTATTCTTGTTTCTAGTCATTGTTCTTCATCATTCTCCTCCTGTTCTACTTGTTTTCCTATTTTGTTTTCCTTATTTGTTTAGGTTTTCTTTCCATGTTTAGTGTTTCTGTTCTGTGTTGTTTTCAATTCTCACCAACTAAGATTGAGCTGCAAAATTGTGGACAAGGAAATTGCATTGTGAGAAGCACTATGAGCTGAACTTTGTGCTATTATTGCCCTTGTTTTATTTTTTTTGCCGTTATTTTGTCTCCTTTGCTATCTTCGTCCACTTTCGGCCAAATTTTTATATTGTGTGAGCATTGTGGTGATAGTTTTTTTCTTGTTGTTTTGTTTCCTTTGCTATTTTAGGGTTCTATTGTGTGAATTCTGGTGCCTTGGTGCCAGTTTTCCTTTGTTTTCCCCTTGCTTCGATTTGATTTAGTAGTTTTCGCGTGTACTGTTTTGGCCAAATTTTTGTACTCCGATTGACCTGAAACTTAGTCAGTTGAGGGAAAACGAGCTAAAAATCAATAATCATTGTTATAATGAGGTCTTCATTTTTAAGCCGAATTCCATCGTTTTGACCACTTTTTCAATTTTTTAAAAATTTTTATTTGATTTTTGAGTTTCATTTTCATTTAGCTTTCATCCTGTGGTGGTAGAAATTTTTTTTAAAATGTTTAGATGGGTCAACTAGTGTTATTTTGGTGTCTTTTTGCTTTTGTTTGGTGCATTTGGTGTGTTTTGATTTTAGTTATTTTCTTTCATTGTTTTATTGTTTTTTTGTCCTTGTGTATTTTGGTGTTTTGTTATCTTTTTATTCATATTAGGTTCTCATTCTACTATAAGAGTGAAAAAGGTTGTTGCATCACTTGCTGATCAATAGAGGATGAAGCATAGCATTGATGAATTATCCTCATTGGTGAGACAGTTCACAATGGACCAACATCAACAACCAGTCCAATTTTGTGGCATTTGTTCTAGCACCTCTCATTCTACCAATGCACGCCCTACATTTCCTGATGATGATTATGGATATCAAGATCCTTTTGTAGCTACATGGCAGCAGCCTATATATGATCCATAGTTCAATGCCTATAACCTTGATTGGAGAGATCATACCAATTTGATATATGGCAATGCAGCCCCACCACAGCAGTATTGGCAACCATTAGAGCAGCCTATGCAACAACCAAGTTTAACATGCATAGAACATGAACCTTCAATTAAGGACTTGGTGAAGCAATTGGCCACTCATACCATTCAGTTCCAACAGAGGACAGAGGCCACCATGCAAAATTTAGAGACTCAGGTTGAACAATTGGTATCCTCAGTGAGTCAACTGCTGCCTCAAGGTTCTAAAAAATTCCCTTCACAGACAATTCTAGAACCAACTGAAAATTCTATGCCAGAACCAATGGAACCTCAACCTACAAACAAGCCACAGACAATAGAGAAAGTTGTCCCTGATTCAGTGACCCCAGAATCCGAGAGAGCCACTCAGTCCAAGAAAACAGCGGAGGATTTAGTCGAAGAGGTCTACAATGAGTTAGGTGCTAATTTTTCTAATTGTGTTGGTTTTGATGATTCTGTGCAGTGCCAATCATGTGCTGATTGTGATGGTGAAATACCATGTGCTGTATGTGCTGAGATTTCTGCATTCTTGAGAGATGATAATTCTGGAGATTCTGCTGAATCTCATTCTATAGATTTTGAAAAAGACTCTCAAGAGACAACCTAAAATGAACCTGACAAGGGTCCTACGGTCAATTCTACACTCTTTCCTACTTTAACACAACTTGATTTTAATTGTGAGCTTGCTAAAAAGTTGTTCCAACATGACCTCAAGCTTGTAGTTATGGTGCATGCATGTGATGATTTAAGCATTAATATTAAAGGGTTAGGTGATTTCATGCTTCTTACTTCTTTACATGCTAGAGCACTAGGTATAGATCATGTTAAAACCTTAGTTGCAAATGAATATTTTGATGTTGGTGGAATAAGTGCAGGTAATACATGGGCTGTCCAAATCAACCATAGACCAAGCTATTCTTCGAATGGAGAGCAAGAGATGTTGCTATTTGCCAATTCTTTGCATGAATCTAAGTGTCATCTTGAACCTTGCATGAACAACATGTTGTGTGATACTAGTGTATTTTGTAAGGATGAGCTTAAGAGTGGTTGTTATAGGCTTAGATTTGTAGGGCATGATAATTTGCCTTCTTTTAGATTTATTTTTGGAACCTATGGTTGGCTATCTATAACGAACAAAGTTTTTCATTTTCATGTTTCTCATGCTTTAGGTAGGATTGTAAACTCTTTGCTGCACATTTTCCTTGGTGATCTTTTGAATGCTTGCTTTGCTGAATTTTTAAGTCAAGGGCTAAGTTTAGTTGCTTCTAGTTTTACATTGCTTGCTTCATTATTTTTTTTATGCCCTTATATATTTTTATGCTTTCATATTATTTATAAGATTTTCAACTTTGTTTTGTCTTTTAAGGGCTTTGTGAGAGTGGTCTTTGACTCAGGTATCTTGCTTTGCTTGTTGCAAATAAAGGAAGGAACTTGGTTGCTAATTGATAAAGGAATTCGATTCGTGCATGAAGCTATTTTCCTCACTTGATAAGGATGTTTCTTCTCTCTCTTTTATTTTACTTGTCCTTTTCGATTGGTGATAACTGTTAAGCTTTTACATTGAGGACACTGTAAAAATTTAAGTGTGAGGAGGGATTAGGCTACTGTGCTGTTTTTATGGTTTTGTTTTCTTTTAGGTTTGCTATTTTTTGTTTTATTTTTAGAATTTTCTAGTTCTTTCCAATTAATTAAGAGTTGTGAAGAGAATAGTTTGAAGCAATTTTGATTCTAAAGTGCTACAACATGAGTGGACAATTATCTTGCTTCTTAGATTTAAGTGATATGACAACAAAATTTGATTTGGATGAGTTGATTCTTGGTAGTCTTATAAGCTGTGAGTATTTGAGCCATATGCCATGATTCTTTCTTGTATGTTTTCATCTATCAATTTGATACTCTAGAACTTGTTCTGTTTCTTAGTTAAGATTACATTTGCACATGCATGCATAAAAGTGATTAAGGCATCCATTTCTTTGAGAAGCTACTAGACCAAATAGCTAACCTTGATTTTATCTTTTGATTACCCATTTTTGAGCTTAATGATCATTTCTTTCATGTGTAGCTCATTGCAAGCCTAAGTGTAAAACCATGTCCTACTCAACCCTTAGGAATTGCAAAGCATTGCATTGAATAAAAAGGGAGTAAATTTTTACAAAATCAAAGCATCAAGTTGTGGCTGAAATTGTTAAGTGTTCTGCTTCATTAAAAAAAAAATGAAATGAAAAAAATATATAGCAGCCGAAAAAGAATAAAGTTGTTTTGGAAAAAGTAAAAATGAGTTGAAGCCCAAAGTCAAGATGCATAAAATACTTGAATTTCTCTATAATTAGATGCTATTTGTGATTCCTTGGGTGCTTTAGCCATTTTTCCATATTCTTGTCATTCCTTTACCTTTCCCCATTACAACCCTTTAAAAGTCCTTTTGATTTGTGTTATGCATGTGACATAGGTAGTGGAGATTGAGAATATGAACAAGCTTATGGTAGTGTGATTTTTGATAGGATGATTGAAGAGAAATACTTACCTTAGACACTTGAGGGAATTGAAAGCATTTATTTATCTTGTGAAAGGCTATCTACTTTGACTCATTCCTATTAAATAAAATTGCCATGTTTTTTGTTCTTTAGTTGTCAAGAGATATTGTTCCATGAGTGTTGCTATTCTTTAAGTTTGAATTGTTTTCTGACCTTAATCTTTGCATTCTTGATTTGATTGGAGAGCTGTTTTTCTTATTCTAGTTAGTTTGTTTCTTGTGATTTTGCCCAAGAGTACAAAAAGCTAAGTGTGGGGGAATTTGATATCACATCATTTTATACTATTTGTTTCCTTTATACTTAGTCTTTTAGTGTGTGTTTCTAGTGATTTTTATGGCTTTTAGACATGTTTTGTAGATTTGGACTTCTTGGTACTTGTAGATTTTAATTCCTTAACTGTTAAATTCTGGCACTGCTTACATTTTTTACCATATCTTTTGCTACAGATGTCCGATTGATGTGATTCCAGTTTCTTGGAAAGCTAACAGAAAATTCCAAATTTCATATCAAGATCCCAGAAGCTTATTCTCACGTCTGGACAACTGAAATTCGTGTGAAAGCAGTCCAGATTTTCTGCTCCGCCCAGCATTGACTGATTCCTTTCCTTAGGGCTGCCTATTGGACCAGAGCATGTTTATTTGGGCCAACATCTGCTTTTTGGACCAGCACACATGACACTAGGGCTTGATTATGTTTTTACCATTAATAATTTAGGAAACTAGGTTTATTTTGTAATTAGGAAACCATTAGGAAACCTAGAGGAGGCAGCCAGCTAGTATATATTCTCAAGTTGTTGAGGCTAAACACACACAATCAGAAGAGATACGAAATTCCTTGAGCTACTGCTGCCTCCTTTGCTGAGTTCGTTTTTCCCCTTTGCTTTGTGTTCAAGTCTTCCATGGAAGGCTAAGTTCGTTTGTAATCAATTCAAGAGGAGCCAAACTTGACAATCCAGAGTTCCTGTGCTTCAACCGGGTTTGATTTAATTTAATTTGAATTACTG
>QAOA01004365.1:25123-41583 GCA_003255065.1 Cercis canadensis
TAAATTTACAATATATATATATATATATGTTTTTATCAATTATTTATATAATTAAGGAAAATAACAATAATGAATCAAGTGGGCTTAAATAAAAATGGACTTAGTGAGACAATGGATTAGACTTAGGTTTTCTTTTTTTAATGTAAAAGCCTAAACAAATAAAAACATTAATTAAAAATTTAAATTTATCTCCAATTTTCTTAAATATATTTTTAACTATCAAATGGCCCGGATAAAATACGGTGTCAACAATTGCCCATCTTTACATGTTTTCTTATAGACAAAACAGACTCAGCTATTGCTTGTCGTGTTTTAGTATAAGAAACATGTAAAGACAAAAAACAAGTATTTTGTTCGGTGCACCTCAAAAAAAATTCAAAACCACTGAAATCTTTGACCCAAGATCGACAGAAATTTAAAAGCAACAAAATTTTCATTTGGGATCCCACTTGAATTTGAAGGCACCAAGATCTTTCACTTAGGAATCGACAAAAATTTAAAAACAATGAGGTTTTTCACTTAGGAGCTGACAAAATTTAAAAGCACTAAGATCTTTCACTCGGGAGCCGATAAGAATTTAAAAACACCAAGATCTTTCACTCAAGAGCTAATAGAATTTAAAAAACATCGAGATTTTTCACTCAAGAGCTAACAAAATTTAAAAGCATCGAAATCTTTCACTCGGGAGCCAACAGAATTTAAAAGCACCGAGATCTTTCACTCGGGAGCCGACAAGAATTTAAAGACACCGAGATCTTTCACTCAGGAGCCAACAAAATTTAAAAGCACCGAGATCTTTCACCCGGGGGCCAATAAGAATTTAAAGGCATCGAGATCTTTCACTCGGGAACTAACAGAATTTAAAAGACACCGAGATCTTTCACTCGGGAGCCAACAAAATTTAAAAGCATTGAGATCTTTCGCTCGAGAGCTGAGAAGAATTTAAAAACACCAAGATCTTTCACTCGGGAGCCAACATAATTTAAAAGCACCGAGATCTTTCACTCGGGAGCCAACAGAATGTAAAAGCAATGAGATCTTTCAATCAGGAGCTAACAAAATTTAAAAAGCACTGAGATCTTTTACTCATGAGCCAACAAGAATTTAAAAGCACCGAGATCTTTCACTCAGGAGCCGACAAGAATTTAAAGACACCGAGATCTTTCACTCAGGAGCCAATAGAATTTAAAAGCACCAAGATCTTTCACTCGGGAGCCGACAGAATTTAAAAGCACCAAGATCTTTCACTCGGGAGCCGACAAAATTTAAAAGCACTGAGATCTTTCACTAAGGAGCCGACAGAAAATAAAATCTTCTTAAGAGAAAGGAAACCTCAAGTTGAAATAAATACATGCTTATTCACAATCATACATGATTGGTGTGTGGAGGAAAACTTTGTTCAATCAAAACTTGCTCTGTTCAAAACTATCACAACGTACCGGAAGGTCGTTACGACGTGGATGACGAAATAAAAAGAGATTTAGTTTTTAAAATGAAAACTCTGGAGTCACCACCAATTGTATTAAGAAAATAGGGAACAATTGGAAAACCCTTTTTCATTTATTAAATAATAAAGAAAAAAACACCGGTCTACGAAATAGAGAGGTTTGGGAGTCTGTTTATGCGTGGGGAAGGTATTAGGCACCCCACAGCATCCGTCTAAAGACGATTACCCTAAATTAGTTGTGCGAATAGAATATGGCCAATCATGTATATTTTATTTACTCCAGAATAATAAATTGATTACAAGAATATTTGACAAAAATAAAAACCCAAAATTTAAACGTGCAATGCATGAATTATCTACCGAGACCTAAATCCTTCCACTCCTTCATCGCATGAAGCGACCGTCCAGGGTGGCGCTACCTTCACCTAGATCGGATAGAGAAAGGCATCCCATATAGGACTGACTCGCCCTATCCTCCCATGATAAGTGAAGGGGCATATGGATACTACGCGGCACAGGTATATTTTTACATGCAATGCAAATGCATGATTTTAAATATTACAAAAACTTGTCTCAAACTCTAAGTATTGAGAAATTTTAAATTACATCCAAAAATAAAAATAAAAAAAGGATAAAATAACGTTCTTGCTCCACGCTTGCATCTAGATATATTCCGGTTGGGCCTTTCGATTTGCGGGTGCTCATAATGACCACAAATTATATCCGAAGATGCTCATATATACCAAACATAGAGTAAGCAAGACTGAAAAACTTATGGTTCTTAAGAGACAAAATTGAGAGTAAACTAGAGCCAAAACTTAGAGTGAAATAGACATACAAAAATTCTAAAAAATATATACATTGAAGCCACATGTCCTACGGTTTTAATAAAATCAACATTACTTAATTTGGATTTGTACAACTTCAGAAAACAATGAAAGACTGAACACTGCCAAAGATAAGGTATCAGTGTCAATGCAACCTGGAGCAGCTAAATTCAAATGCGAACTAGAAGTAAACTAGACATGAAAAAAATCCAAAAATTGTACACATTGAAGCTACACATCTTACGGTTCTAATGAGATAAGAACCACATAAAATAAAGCTGTACAACTTCAGAAACAAATGAAAAACTGAACACTGCCAGAGATAAGGCATCTGTGTCATTGTAACATTAAAGTAGCTATGTTCAAACTTGAACTGACAGTAAAGTACATATGGAAAAAATCTGAAAATTGTACATAGTGAAGCCACACCTCTTACGGTTCTAATGAGATAAGAATCACGTTAAATGCAGCTGTACAACTTCAAAAACAAATGAAAAATTGAACACTGCCAGAGATAAGGCATCGGTGTCAGTGTAACATTAAAGCAGCTGTGTTCAAACTCGAACTGGCAGTAAACTACATATGGAAAAAATCTGAAAATTGTACACAATGAAGCCACACCTCTTACGGTTCTAATGAGATAAGAACCACGTAAAAAGGAGCTGTACAACTTCAAAAACAAATGCAAAACTGAACACTGCCAGAGATAAGACATCAGTGTCAGTGTAACATTAAAACAGCTATGTTCAAACTCGAACTGGCAGTAAACTAGACATGAAAAAAATCTGAAAATTATACATAGTCAAGCCACACCTCTTACGGTTCTAATGAGACTAACCTCACTTAAATCCGATCTTTGTAGCTCCGTAAATAAATCAAACATTGAGTGCTGTCAGCAAGAACTGATAGCAGTGAAAATGGCTTAATGCAAGTGATTCTTTCATGATAAAAGAGAATGCAAGTTGACTCTCTCTATGGGAGAAACACTACCATGCAACAATTTTCATGCTTAATGTGTTAAGTGGAAGCCAAAATTGAGCAATTGAGCACAATAGCTAAATAGGGCAGCAAGGAAATAAAATGTTCAAGCAAAGAAAAATCTGGGCACCAAGAAACAAAGTTAATCTGCTTGGTTAGAGAAAACAAAAGAAGGCAACAAGATGCAAAGGCTAACAAAATAATTTAAAGCAAAATAGGGCAGCAATTAAGCTTTGGAACAAGAAAAAAAAACTAAGTTAGATTCAAAACAAGGCAGCAAGGATTTAAAAGAGAACAAAGGATTGACAAATATTATCCCAACAAAAGGCTATAGTCAAGCAATTTTCAAGCTAATTAGGGTTGGTACAGCAGCAATTATGCCCAGAAAAATCTAGCATGCATTAAAGGGGCTTTAACAACATTCAAGTTTCCACCTAAAGGTTCAGCCATCACTTAATTAACCCAAAAAAACTTTTCTAAACCGATTAATGGAAGCACAAATGACCTAGGAACATAAACATCAACCGAATATGGACATCTAAGAACCAAATGACCAAAGTTCATCAAGATTAAAGGGCAACTAGAGCAGAAAATTTCCAAAAAAACATAAACAGCCCAGAATTGCAATTAATCAAAAATCTATGAACATTTCATCCAGACTATCTCAATTGATCAACAATCCAACATTAAATCAGCCTAATCCACTAAAATCAAGTAAGAACATAATAGGACAGCTCAAGAACACCAAGAATGAAACAGGGCAGCGACAAGAACATAGCCCAGAATTTTTTATTTTTGGATTTAGGAAGGAAGAGCAAAGAAACAAACAAGGAATCAAAGGAACAAGATGAAACAACAAAAGAAATTGAGCAAATCAGTCCAAGAACACCAAGAACAAAACAGGGCAGCAACAAGAACATAGCCCAGAATTTTTTTTATTTTTGGATTTAGGAAGGAAGAGCAAAGAAACAAACAAGGAATCAAAGGAACAAGATGAATCACAAAAGAAATTGACCAAATCAGTCCAAGAACACCAAGAACAAAACAGGGCAGCAGCAATAACATCAAGAAAAATCAAAGAAAATAAAGGGGATAATTAACCTTACTTGGCTTTTGTTTTAGTCTTGATTCTTCCTCTTTGATTTCTGCTACTCCTTTTGCTGAATGCCTTCTTATTGCTCTTCAATTATTGCTCTTTCTCTCAAAAAATAATCATTTATGCTTTCTCTCTATGCTGAATGCTCCCTCCCTCTTCTTTGCTCTCCCTTGTACGTATAGCTCTATTTTTTTGTTGCTCAATTCGTCTTTTTGCCCCCATGTAACTGCTGCCCAGCATCTTTGCCCCTTTTTTTNTTCTATGTGTTTTTTTGAATTATAAATTATGGAATAATAATTACATTTATTTACATTATTCACTATCATAATTGCATTTAAATAATTTTTGTAATATGAAATAATATGAAAACGTAATAGCATGTGTTTGATTGTAGTAATAATGCTTAATAAGTGTATAAATTCCTTAAATCCCTCAATATTTCAAACTTGCAAAAGTTCAAAATTTACTTGCTTTTTTGTGTGTTCAAATTGAATGTAATTATTTCACATTCCAATTGTCTCCAAAAAAATACGGAAACTAATAAAAAGTGCAATAATCAATAGAAATCAATCACAAAGATGTCATATTCCAATAAACATGTGAAATTAAAGAAAATTTCAAAGTCAATTGAAAATTTCCAAACTATCTATTTCCAATTTATGAATTTAAATTCATTTCAAAATTTGACTTTGAAGTTTAAATANATTTAAATTTATCTCCAATTTTCTTAAATATATTTTTAACTATCAAATGACCTAGACAAAATACGGTGTCTACACCTATCATGTGAAATCTAAACCTGTAATTTTTATGAGTTGTTTTGTAGTATTTAATCCCTATATAAATATGTGTTTTTTTATATGGACATTACATCCCCTACCTTCATCGTCCGAGTGCTTTTGTCCAAACAAGGCTTTGTATATTTCATAGTCAATTGAGATCTGTCATCTTTCTCATTGTTTTTCTTTTCTTACATGGAGAGAGGCTGGAAAATCACTAAAAAGTTGAATTAGTATTGTCTAAATTAAAAATACAAAAATATAATAAAAAATTATTGCCTTAAATAATTTCATATTTTAGACTTCCTAATTTATTGCGTTAAAAATTCAGATTGTGAGAGAATAGACAAATCAAAATTTTTTAAATTTTGAATCAAAATCAATCTAAAATCAATTTAGATGCAATGGTGCAATAGTTACAATGTGTTTCAATGAACACATGGTTTTTCCATAAGGGTTGCTGATAAGATATATGTGATTTTAATACAAAAAACAGAGATTATACTCAGTGGTCAAATGCATGCAAGTTCCTTTCCTTCAAATCTTTTTGAGTATAAGAGTTTAGGTTAAAGGCCTACAAGTGTTATAAATCCAGAAATTTTTATGTTCATAGAAATTATAGCCAATGGTTAAATGTATGCAAGTGTGAGATTTTAAGTAGCTTATGCTTGATAGGGCATTGCCTTATGCGCTAGAAGATTGGAATGGAATGTCATCCACATTTGAGCCATATGGACTAAATCAATTGTATGCAATGATACATGGAACTATGGTGAAGGCACATGGTATGTTGTTCCCAAGTTCTTGTTGGATTGTTTTTCTTCAATAATCTTATTGCTTTAAAACTTCAATTGTTATTGTCTTTTAACTAGGGCACTCAATGATATTTGTGAATCAAATAGAATGATGAGGTTAATTATACAAGATGGAACCTATATGATAATTACAGCTGTTGTAATTTAGATTTTTTGTAGTCAATAAGAATGTGAGATTGTTAAAGTAATGCTACAATGCCTTGGGATTTTACAAAATACTATTTAATAAGCTCACTTAAAAATTCTTGTGAAATTGTGATTAATTAATTGACAGGTGGATATTTTCTCCACTAACAAAAGAGAGCATGTTAATGGTGAGCATATTCTCAGTGTCCATGTGATCTTTTGTCTTATTCATTGTTGAGCTTATCTCATTTAATGTATAGCATGGTTTAATGGCCTCTTAATTTTGATCTACAAAATTATAACTAATACGTTTATTTTTTTGCACTGGAAAATTTTGGTTTTTGCCATTGTTGATAATCAAAAGGTTGCAATATAAGTTCCGGGTTGCAAGAGGTCTCTTGTTATTCTTTCCCTTTTGTTGGGGTAGGAGTGTTTGTGTAAAGGGTCACTAAAACAAATGAGTTATAATTTCTATCTAACATGGATTCATTAGATAAAATGTGGATTGTCTTTAATAGGATAAATGCATATGACTCGTCTTCTTTGCAGTTTTCTCTTTGATGGGTTTTTTCTTTGTGGTTGTAAATCTGAGCTCCTTCTATTCTTACAGGCACTGAGATTTGCCATCCGAACATATTGAGAATATAAGTCTTCTCGAGAGGGATTAGAGAAAAGAGGCATGACAAGGAACTACACATGGGTAAATACTGCCATCCAATATGAGCAAGTTTTAGAGTGGGTGTTCCTTGATCCACCTTATATTAGCGGAAAGTAAAAACGAAGATAACTAAGTAGTAAGAATAAAAGAAAAACACTGGATTTACGTATAGTTCACTACCTAGGTTTCATGTGGGGACATGAATGGTTGTAGTTTTTGAAGGATGACAAGGAGGAACAAATTTTTTCTTAGCTAGAGAGAGTGTACCTATTTGGTGTAATTTTACTATTGACCTTTTTTAGTGTTCTCTAATTTTCTTGAGAGTCTACCTCTTTTTGACCTTGGCTTCAGATGAGGATTTCATTTGTTAGAGTAAGATTGATTAATTCAATTGTGATATATTTTTATTTATTCGTTGGAATCAATATGAAAGTTGCTTACATCATTTAAGATCCCGGGGCAAAGCACATTTTGATTATAGAGAAGAAATGTGTTTTATGCTGACTAAGTTACCTTTTATAATTTGGTGTAGAGCATCAAGTTGTGTAGCCTCCTTTATCAATGCATGTGAGCTAGAGATTTTTCTTATGTCTTTTGAAATATCATTGGTACAGACTTTATACATTTTTTGGAAATGTGCTATGCTTAAACTTTTTGGTAGCGAAGTGTGAGGGTTTCCTTCTAACTATGTTTGTTATCTCTGTTACCTCTGGTTAAACTTTATACATTTTTCTAGCAATTCCAATCTTCTCCTTGTGCAATATGGAGTTCAACTTATTCTTATAAGAATTTTCTTTTATGAGATTTAATCAAGCTAGAAAATTTAGTAAGGTGACTTTATCATGGGACTATATCCCATATTTTAAGTAAAATTTAAATTTATACATACTTATAATGATAATTTGGATGACACATGGTTACTCTAATTAGGTGAGTAACCATGCTGAATATAAGTCAACAACATATTTCAAAGTCCCATAGATATGATACTATTATTTCAAATATTCAGCATCTTTTGTAGCGCATTACTAGGAGGTGAAAATTAAGCCATTTGTATATGATATTTATAATACAAAATATTTTCCTAATAGTAAAGTCAATCTAAGAAGAAATTTGCATACGCAATTGTAAAAATTGAAAGATAAAGAACTTAATTCCTTGGTTTTTTAATTTTTTTATTAATAAAAATATATTCTTCCTTCTACATTTTGTATATTAAAATTGTAAATGTGTCCTTTGTCAAGTTCATGAGTTTATATGTCTTAGTTATGTTATATTCTATCAAGTCCAGAATATGGGAGGGAATGATGAAGTAGATAAATTTTTTTTGCTTATTTTGTGAATAATGGAGCAAAGAATATTTTTCTTATTTTATTTTATTATCCTTAAGATGTTCCCAATTATTTTGCCAACCAGCATGTCAAAGGTGTAATGGCTAATTGGAATTTAACTTATGGCCTAAATGACCAAATCTAAGAGGTATGACAAATAACATATTTAATTAAAAGGGACCATTGCCATCAAGCTTGCGTATAAATGGAAGGAATTTAGTGATTACCACAAGTTAGAAATCTCTAATTCCATATCATAGAAAACATGCTCAAACGGGTCACTTGAGCAGTTTTGAACATGTCTTATTCAAATAATGTTGGGAAACTTTAGTTTCTTAAGAACTATGTTGTGCTTTTACTTTCATGGGTATGGTAGAGGGACCATTGCCATCAAGCTTGCGTATAAATGGAAGGAATTTAGCGATTACCACAAGTTAGAAATCTCTAATTCCATATCATAGAAAACATGCTCAAATGGGTCACTTGAGCAGTTTTGAACATGTCTTATTCAAATAATGTTGGGAAACTTGAGTTTCTTAAGAACTATGTTGTGCTTTTACTTTCATGGGTATGGTAACTTTGAGTCTATGTTGACTTTAGTTTTATATTCATGAAATCCTGAATCGTATGCTATTTGTTTACTACCTTTCGTTTCATGTTTACTCTAATTTTATCTCAATTGAGTGTAGTTTGATATGCTAATAAAATAATGTATGCATGTATGTAGAGTATTTATGCATTGCAATTTTTCAACATCTAAAGTAAATGGCCAGTGACATGTTCAAAGGCAAAGCCTCCATATTTGGTTGTAGCTTAACTTTAAAGTTGATATGTAATTTAATTATTAATATAAAATTAGAAAATGTATTACAAAAAAAATAAATAGGATAAATAATTGGGTTACTCATAGCATTAATTGAAATAAGTATACTAAAATTCTTGACTAAATAACATTTGGATTTCAAGATTAAGTTCACTTAATAGCAAGCCACACTTGAAACAAATTAGTAGCATAACCATCAATCATATTGTTATAAATCATGGTTTACATTTTTCTTCATATTTTTATAAACAATGTTACAACACAATATCGTTATTAAATTATATACAATTCCAACTACATTCTTTTGTTTTTTTTTTAGGGGGGGACATGGGTGCGTAAATTTTTGTCCATGTTAGAAGCTAGACTGGTCTAAAGGTGTTATCGATAGATTCAGGTGGAAGGATCATAAAAAGCACAAAAAAAATGGTCTACAAAGAGGTGTTCTATAAGATCAACCGAAAATGTATGTTATAAATCTTAAATCCTGCAAATTCTAAAGATACTTCTACAGAATAAATGTGTACTTATATATTTATTTACTGATCCTGTAATATAATTTTAGGTACACAGGGAAGTGGTGATCCCTTAGCAGAGAATTATGTCAATAGTAGTTCAAATCAAGTACTAGATATTATTTCACCGATGTGATATCACATTATCATATTATAAAAAATCGTGTAAGTAAAAAGTGATTATGAGCTACATTTTGTGCTGCCCCCCGCTCCACCGCGCATCGCGCGGGGCAATAAACTAGTATAATTTTAAAAAAAGAATCCCTATGCACCACATGCTGCCATGTGGCAATCTAGCCATTATAAGAATGCACCACATGCTGCCATGTGGCAATGTAGCCATTATTGTGAGCCATTAATATTCACATTCATTGCTCCTAAAATAATAACCGAAATCTATATAATATTTAAAAGGAATAGCCATTAATACGAATCATGAATGAACACAATTAATGATGCAATGAAAATTGAAAAATAATTATAAGAAATTCGAATTTCAGAAATAAATTATAAAATCCAAAAATTAAAAATAAATAAAAAATAATAATTTTCTTTTGCACTCCATAATTTTAGCTCAACAATAAATGTTGATTTGTCAATATCATATTTCAAAATTAATCATGAATGAACACAATTAATGATGCAATGAAAATTGAAAATAATTATAAGAAATTCAAATTTCAGAAATAAATTATAAAATCCGAAAATTAAAAATAAATAAAAAATATAATAATTTTCAATTGCACTCCATAATTTTAGCTCAACAATAAATGTTAATTTGTCAATATGATATTTCAAAATTTAGGGTTTGGAGATTGTGCCTCCATAAACCTCTATATATACTCCCCTTCATATGAGGCTCACCCTCATTGCATTACGAATATTCCAACTGTTTTCCTCCATCTGAATAATCTTCGAAGTTTGCTTTTTTAAATCGTTTAGTAGATTATGAATTCATTTTGCTTTGTATCCCTTATTTTGTAGATTTTGTCCATCTCCATAGTCAATAAGGTATGTTGTGCTATTTCTGTTTTGTTTTCTCTATTACTCTTCATATCTTCCATCTCCAGGATTGTGTTCTTATTAGTTTTTAATCACTAATTCATCTACTGTTGTTTACTTCTTTTCATGGTATTTTTTTTGTTATCGTTCATCTATAATTCCTTTTAGTTCTCTTTTACTAGGATTCCAGGGATCATGCCAAACCTTAACTTGAAGCCCATGACCTACCCTCTGTGCCATACCTTTCTTGAGGAGTTCCTGCCAAAATTCTATAACCCTCATTGCCTCACGAATTTGTCAGTCATTTTCCTCCATTTGTAGAAGCTCCCATGTTTGCTCTTTCAAATCATTTTTTTCGAAAGTTGTAGTTATCTTCTTCAATAACTATTATATTATGCAGTCATTTTGCTTTTTATGTATTTTTTATTCGCTCCATCTCGTCCATCCCTAAAGGAAACAAGGTATGCTCTTTCTTTGTGTTGTCTTTGTTGTTGTAATTTTGTTTCATCTATCTATTTCATTTTAAGCTATCACTCAATCTCCTTATGCAACCATTTTTCTATTTCATTATTCTTTCTCTTTTTCATCTCCTTCATCTTCAAAGGCAACAAGGTATGCTCTTTTTCGATCTTAACTTTTAATATCTCTTAATTTCATTTGGATTTTATTTTCGATCTCTCTCTATGATTAATAGGAAATATAAAAATGGCTATGACAAGATCTTACTCGAAAAAGGTTTTATAATCGACATTTATTATTCATTTTCTTCTCAATCTCCTCCATCTCCAAAGAGAACAAGGTTTTGCTCTTTCTCTATACATAATTTGTTTATGTAATATTATTTAATTTGGTGTCCTTAATTTCATTGCTTAATTTGTGCATCACATTTAAATTTGTATGAAGACAATGGGTAATGGGCTCTAAGTAAAATACTTATTATTTTATATGTTTTGAATCTTTTCTTATCATCCTATTTGTACTAAACATGATATTTATTTAGAAGGCATGACATCAACTCAAAATTGGGTCTGACTGTGGTGACTATTGGGCATTAATGAGGATTAGGGAATTAGAATGAGAGACACAAATCAATCTTTTATGATTGAGTTTTTATTCTTTTATTTGATAATATTCTTTGGTTTTATTTGGGACATATTATTTAATTTGGTGTCCTTAATTTTATTGCTTAATTTGTGCATGACATTTAAATTTGAATGAGGACTAAAACACAATGCATTATTTTTTTTGCCACACATTATTATAGAAGTTTTGAACATTCTCTTAAATAAAATTGATTGAGAAATATCAATGTTAATTGCCAATCTCATAACGTTCATATTTATTACGAGGACAATGGGTAATGTGGTCTAAGTAAAATACTTATTATTTTATACGTTTTGAATCTTTCCTTATCATCCTAGATTCATGATTGATGCTTTTAATATATTACATCTATAGTTCAAAATATGAAATCCATAATTGATATATTCGATCACATATATTTATATAATTTATGCTTCTATAATCACATAAATTAAATCTCACAACCTGTTGCTTGGGGCTCACGCCCCGCGCATCGGCGCGAGAATAGTACTAGTAATTTTAAAAGAAGAACCCCTATGCACTACATGCTGCCATGTGGCAATCTAGCCATTATAAGAATGCACCACATGCTGCCATGTGGCAATATAGTCATTATTGTGAGCCATTAATTTCACATTCATTGCTCCTAAAATAATAACCGAAATTTACATAAAAAAAATTAATCACAATTAAGAAATTGTTAATTTTTGGTATTTAATAATTAATCATAAATGCTGATTTGTCAATTGAATTTAAAATTTGAAATTCAAAAATTAGGGTTTCAAGCTTATGCCCACCAAAAATATCTATATATAGAGTTTCACATATGGTCCTTATCTCCATTGGGTCACAAATCTGTCAGTTGTATTTCTCCATCTTAAGAAGCTCTCAGGTAAGTTTTTTTTTATCTCCGTCTAATATGCTGGGTTTATGTGATATTTTTTTGGCAGAATTTCTCATGAAGCTTATTATCTCCAACTCCTTCTTCTCCAAATGAAACAAGGTATGTTATTTCTTTGTACTCTATCACTCAATCATCTTAAGCAAGGATTATCCCTCTCATCTTATTGGTCTTCCAAGGCAACATGATTTTCTTTATTTCGATCTATTTCTATTATGGATTTATTTTCAAATTATCCCTTTCAAATTAGCCCTCTCATCTTATTGGTCTTGATGTATCAATCTGAACTGTTAATATTATTTTGATTCACAGGAAATACAATTCATCTACAATTGCTAAGGAACAATTGCTCTTGTAGGTGAAATGAGTTGACAACTAATGGAGAGTTGTGTTTGGTTTGATATGGAGGATTGCTAAGGACCTACTTATTTGATTAAATTGGAACTACAATTCATGTACTAATGGTTTATTGTTGGTTGTTATTTTTCTATTCTATCAATGAAAAACAATAAACTAAATGGAGACACGTTTTTCTTCATTTTGCACCACCATAAAGGATAAAATATTTTCAATTGATGCTGAAATGTTAGTACATTAAATGAGTTTTTTTTTTTAATCAAATCTCAAAGGCACTCTTATTCAAACCGAAATAGAAACATTCATTTTATCAATTTTTTCCTTCCAACCTTATACCACAAAGCTGAATGTGGAAAATTTTGGGAATCAATAGAGACTATAATAGTGTTCAAAATAATAGCCAATTAACTTGAAGAACATGATATACCAAATTGAATTATTTCAGGTTAAGTAATCAGAATATGGAATTCATTCAAAATAAAAGTAGAAGGCGAAATAATATCCTCAATCTCAGCCCCTCAATAATTGTGAAATTGTCAATGTGATTTTAAATGTCAATTGGATACAAATCAGAACCTGTATCACAATAAATGATAAAATATTATCAATTGATACTGAAATGTATTAGTACATTAAATGAAATTTTTTTGATCAAATCTCAAACCTTAATTCAAGCTGAAATAGTATCAAGCCCTTACCATTTCATAAATGATATAGAATAAATTGGAGTCATCTCTCAAAGTTGAATGAGGAAACTTTTGGGAATCAAATTTGAATTTTACCGTAAACTATCTTTTTGAAGATAATATATAGATATTATTATAAATTTTTGTTAAGACATGTGATATTTCTTTGTCTTAAAATAATTTTTTTTCAGCTTAATCTTTTAAATAGCAAAAAAAGAAAATAATAAAGAAAACAATTTCAGTAGAGGTTGATATGCCTCTTTAGTGACTGACAATCTTTGTGTTAAGGAGCGGCACAGCAAAACATCTAAAGCGGATGAGATATGTAACCCTTCCAAATCCAAACATTTATTTACTCTTTTTTATTTTTTGAATGATTCCATAGTCTAAAGAGTGAAGACAAAATAGATGTCTACCAAATAAGTACAACAATCATTTATAACAGTAGAATTTGTTAAGCAGATATGCCACGTGGACTTAGTGGACACAGGCTAGCTAGAATTAGATAGATGTATGGTGAATTCAATTTCAAGAACAAGAATATACAAAATTTCAAAGTAAAAAATGCAAGACAATTCATTCAACAAACTTGCTAAAAATCAAATGAGAAGAAGATATAATTGATATCATCCTGTGAATTTTAACAACAAATGGAATCGGAAAACTGTTCACAAAACGCAAATCTGAGAGTGAAACAAATACACTCAAAAGTTACCTTCATCACGTGAACAGTTCCATATCTGTAAAAAAAAAATGAAGGGTGTATCAGACTCCACATACAAACACACAATTTAAATACTATTTATTGGCATTTTTCAATATTGTACTTTTGTTTCTTTTTCCTACATTAACCAGACAAAAAGAAGCTAAAAACAACTTTTATTTAAATACCCAAACCAAAGAGAAGAGAAATTCATAGGATTCAATAGAACGAAAATCATTTCACAGGGAACACAATAAGAATTCAAATGAAGATTGACTAGAATACACACTAAGTTTGCAACAGGAAAATGACAACCCCTTACATTAAATTAGAACAGAAACTATAAAATAGAATTGTTCACAAACAACTAAACAAAAATTTTACCATTCGCTATGGTCACAGAAAGAATCAACAGCTTTTTGGCAAACTACAATCAGGACCACATCCCTATGAGCAACAAAATAGTAAGCATCTGAACCACCCTAATTAACAATCCTATAACATTGCTCTCTCTTCAGCCTGCTAACTATTTAATCAACAGGGACCTAGATCTTTGAGATTGAACCACCCTCCGCCATTACACATCAAGTTACAAACTTACTAACTATGAACCATTCACGCATTCCCTTGAAAGAATCCTCAAGTTTCATTATCAAACTCAAGCAAACAGAAGCAGAGAGTAGAAACAAAAACATAAATAGAAACAGAATGGTATTTTAAGTCTTTAACATTCATACAAATATCAAACATTCAACATAATTTAATCAATATCTAACATTCAAACATAATAAAATTGACAAATTTAGTACTTTACATTCAAACAGATATCCAACATTCAACATAATTTAATCAATATCCAACATTCAAGCATAATAAAATTGACAAACTTAGTACTTTACATTCAAACATAATAAAATTGACAAACTTAATACTTTAAGACTTTAACCATCATCAAACATATCTACTTCTCTAGCAAAGCTCCTGCAAAGAATGCCATCACCAGAATGGATAGAGAATCAATTAAAACCTCGTGTCAAATTGCAAATTTCTTAAAAAAAACATTACACCCTACATCCTACAAAATAGACAAACACAAAATAACACAGAATAGTGAAAAAAAAACAAAAAAAAAAAAAAAAGCACGCANAAAAAAAAAGCACGCAGCTTTGAGGCCAGAAATCCTAATAACAGCCCAGGCTAAGAAAGGTCATAACCATTATGCATGGGACCATGTGCGGGTTGACCCGCCCCGATAACGACCGAGAGAAGAAGAGAAGAGAGTTAAGCAAAACAGCGTCGCATTGCGCATCTCGGTTTGGTTCAATTCAAACTCGGTTTTCCTTCATAAAAATCGAGAATCGAACCGGCCCCCTCGGTTTTTTAACCAATTCGGTTCAATTCAATCAGTTTAGTCGATTTGGCTTACACCCCTAATTGTAAGTCCTATATGTCAAAATATATGCAGTTGAAAGGTCGAAGCTATCCTACATTTCTTCAAGATATATATGATTTCATTTTGCAAATGACACAACTACATGTGTAGGCTCCAAATTATGACGTTCAAATCTAAAACTGTCCAGCCCTAGACCATATNGCCCTATACCATATTGTGATGTCTAAATAGGACTCAAAATTTAAAAAATTCATCCATTGGATTGAAAAAGAAAGAAACATTCTCTTTGACTTGAAAATAAGTTTCAGATTGAGTGAATTTCATTAGCTAATTGATGTCATCATTTACATTTTGTTTTGGTGCTTCCATGTGAATATGCAGCCAAAACGCCAATCTGAGCAATATAAGAAAGATAGCTACCAAGAGCAGAGTATAATCATAAGAATACGATCCAAAGGTGACTTTGATATACTCACAAGCTACAAAAATTCAGTATGTAATTGAACATACCCTAGCAACATTGACAAGGTGGCTGAAATTGTCAACAATGTTGGCAAGTCACCTTCTACTCTCTGCGACAGTCTTTTGCTTCAGCGACAGCCGCTGCAGTGGGCCCACTTCCAGAACTACCACAATTCCACTTCCTATTAGCCCTCCTGCTCCAGCTCCACCTTTATTCATTCTTCTTTCCCTCTCTCACTCACCCACCAAGAGGAAGAGATGCGCCTGCTTCTAAGATTGAAGCATAGAGAACAAAGATAGAAGCTTTTCCTTTTCCATTACACATTTCAAGAAATATACAAACTTATACAGATAACTAGTAATTGTTCGATGATTATTCAATGATAAATCAGTAAGTCACAAAGACCAAAATGGGAACAAAGCACGAGATAATGCATATAAACAAAAAGGCCCAGCAATCCGAGAAAGACAGGGACCAGTA
>QAOA01004365.1:42296-112889 GCA_003255065.1 Cercis canadensis
ATATATAGAGTTAGAATTTTAAGATGGGGTATAGGAATTATAAGAGTCATTTATACTTGTGGAGATGCATCTTTAATTGTTTCCATTTCATCTATGTTTCATTTACTTTTCAATGGTAGATATATAATGCATCTAGAAAAATTCATAATAAGGCGGGCATTTTTCATTTTCATTTTCTTTTGATTTTGATTTTGATTTTTTTTTTTTTAATTTCCCTAGAACTTTAAGCCAGTATCCAAATGGTGCTCAATTAGTATGACAATCTCAATTTGTGACCTTAAGCAGATGAGTTATGTATACATGGCTACTTATAACATAATTTACACATTAATTATTCTTACATTGTTTCACTTTTTATATACTTTATAGTAAATGGATGTAATTGAATTTACTTAAACTTTCTTTATACAATTTATATTTTTCCCACTTCTCTACATCTATGACTATAATCATAAATAATTTGATAATCAAAACTTAATTTTAAATTTTAAAAAATAATTTGATATAATCTGTTTGTTTGAAGAATCATGTTCAATTATCTAGTTGTGGAAAAGTCAAAACCATTGATGAACATGCAAATAACCGAATATGGACAAATATAAAAATTCTTTGGACCATAACACCTTTAACAACAATTGACACGTATATAGCTAGCTAATCGAAAAAGGTGCAATCACGTGCCTCTCATGCTGAGTTTAGCAATGTGAATTTTGCACTATAAATGGGGTGTTATTTTATATCCCTTGAAAGCAACGTTAAAATAAAAAATATAATGAGCTTATCCCATGCTTTTGTGTGTATTCTTAATTCGAAAGAGAGAACCCAATTCCAAAATGAAACTAACAACACTCAACTCTGTGGTTATATCATCAAATGATAGCCATGAATGAAAAAGACAAATCCTACTTTGACGAGGATGAAAAAGACATATCCTTTTGTCTGTCCACTTAGATGTGAACCCAGACAGAACCCCAAAAAACCTCAAATAAACTTGTTAGTTATATCATCAAATGATAGCCATGGATGGAAACACAAAAAGGACATTTCCAAATTCGAATCGACCCATAATAAAGCCATATATGCAGTTCATTAAGTTATTCGCACAATTTTAGTGTTTAGAAAGAGATAAAATTGAAGTGGAAAAAGTAAATTTTAAATAAGATAAATTAATAAAATAAAAAAATATATTAGATTTTATTACATCTTTTTAAGTCCTCAAATTTATTCTTCATAAATTAGGGTGGAGACAATGAAATGAAAAAAAAAATTATTTAAAAAAGTATGAAATTATTATCATATTTCTTAAGTTATTTTCAAAATTTAAAATATAAATAATATATTAAAAATTTGTTTTATAATTTATCAATTCTCCTTCATTTTCATTTTAACTCCCAAACCAGGAGAAGGTAGTTTCTTTCCCTGTCTAACTTAAACATTGAAACAAGGTGAAGATAACTTCTCCTCCCTTCTCTTTTTTTTTTTTTTTTTTTTTTTTNTTATGATTTACAGAAAAACATAGATATTTCCAAATATGAAAATCTAGGTTTGTATAAATTGATAATTACTAAAATATATTATATTTGCTATCTCTTTTTTGTTAAAAGAAATTTTGAAGTTTACAAAAAAAAAAAAACATTTTCAAAAGAAACTATATGTATAAGATAAGAAAATAATATAGTATATTTTCAACTAAATCCCACCTTTTTTGTTCGTCTTACATGTTTATATTTTATTTTTCCTCTTGAAAGCTGGTGTCATTTTGTTAAACTTGATAAATGCTCCATTTAATTGTTTTAGAATATAAATATATAAAATCAAGTTACTCCCATGTCTTATTTTTGATTGGGCCAAGGCCCAAAAGATTAATGTATCATTAATTAAGATTTGAATGAAAAATATTCTAATTATTTAAAGAAATTGATTAAAAAATGTGTATTTAAATAAAAATATATAACATAAAATGCACTAAACCTTAAAGGCTCTAAGTGTTGGATTTACGTTTCAAGTAATTTTATATTAATCAGTTAACATAAAATACAATAATCTTCTAAGAATTTTTTTTTCTTAATGGCCTTAATTAATAAGATGTGACATGAAAAATTCTTAAGTATCAATTTTACATTTTAAGTGTCTTATTTTAATTAGATGTAACTTAAATACACTAATCCTTAGAATTCATTTTTCTTTCTTAATGGCTTGAATTGATGATCAAACATGAAGTACACTAATCCCCTAGTGTATTTCATGATAAAACATAAAATACCCTAATTTTTTTTTTTAATTTATCTTCATAAAGATTTTTTTTTTTTAAAAAAAAGAAGGGGGTATTTGACAATCTAAATGATTTTACCACATTTATACTTTTATATATAGTATAGATTAATTTATTTATAATAATAATATCCATTTCGTTATTTTAATTACTATGTTTACTAAACACTTTATTAATATATATACTATGTATGTAATTTATGCACTATAAAAAAAAGAACATAACAGAAAAATTGTAAAAGCTGCAAAGAGCAACAAAAATATTTTGAATATCACTTTCATAGGATGTAGAATAGCAACCCCCTATGACGAGAACCATACAAGAAAAGGACATAAGATCAATTAAGAAACTGAAAGAAAACGGACGGAATTTACTTAGAGAATCCTTCTTGCTTTTTCAATCTTTGGAGGAGAAGCCTAGTCGAAAAAGACAAATCCTACTTTAACGAGTCCAACTAAAAACAGTGAGTGGAAAGACTTTTTTTTTCCATTAATGTGGGATCACACTATAAAAGTATAGCCCACGTTTTGATCATAACACAACCTCGT
The DNA here is from genome assembly GCA_003255065.1 of Cercis canadensis. Lineage (NCBI taxonomy): Eukaryota > Viridiplantae > Streptophyta > Magnoliopsida > Fabales > Fabaceae > Cercis > Cercis canadensis. The sequence goes on from QAOA01004365.1 coordinate 45,117, forward strand.
ACCTTAATTTCAGTTTCTGCTCTCCGTACATATTTAGTGGTCTTTTTAGCTTATTCAGGCTGTTGGTTTGTGAAATCTCTCGGTTTCTGAAGTTTGTGGATTTGTGAAACGTTTCCAATCCAGCCAAAAGTATCAGACCAGGTGCGAAGGTAAGTAGTTCTGTTAGTGTTTGAATTTATGTGTACTGTGTTTGAAAAATAGAAGGGAGTTAAGTGTAAGATTTTAAAATAGAAGAGTGATTGGAGGAGAGAGAGATGCAAAGAAAGAGAAAGAGAGGCTAAAAGTTTTTTTATTGTAATTTATCAATTTTCCTAATGCTACTCGATTTGTTAAACTAGTCATGTATGTATTTCTTCCAAATCTTTTTCTTTCCCCTTTCGTTGATTGACTTAATTTATATTTTATCCTCTCTTCACAGTTCACAGACTACACTTGATACCATGGATGACAATGACTTTGACTATGACACCATTTATGGATATCTCAGCGTGTTGCTACTGGCTCTAGTTGGAGTCAAGTATCAAGCCTTGAACACCGATCCATTCCACGAACATACCACAATCATGTTGTTGTTCCTCATATCAATATTCACCTATGCCATTGCATTGACTGAATTAAAACTCCGACCACAAAACAATACGCGGTCTCCTATTTTGAGGGTGATATGCCATGTCTCAGGGATACTTGCCAATGAGTTACTTTTGTTGCTGATCCTCATCAATCCACTCCAGTGGTTCATCATCAATGTATCCTCAATTCTACTGGAACAGGCATCGTGCTACTGCTATCAATATGTCTCTCCACTCTTCAATCTTCTACGTATAATCTTCGGATGGATATGGAATTTTGGCAGAAAAGTTGAGCAGGAAATTGCAAATGATCAGATCAAAGACTTGGAAGCTGCAAATACAGGATAGAAGGTTTTCCAAGTTGATGCAGGAGCATCACATTTACTGTCTTATCTATTTTATATGTGTGTTTTAATCTTATTTAAGTAGTCAAGTGTCTAGTATGTGACCATTTTAATTTTTGGACTTATATTAGATTTGGACTTGTGTACTGTTGGGCCGAGTTAGTACTAAGAAACCCTAGTATAAATAGCCTAAGATCCACTGTAAAAAGGAGCTTTTCAGAATATAATTTCAATTATCAAAAGTTTCTACGTATTAGAATCCTACTCTCTGTTCCTATCTCAATCTCTCCCCTCAAATCCCTAATTTTATCTCAAACTCTTGTTGTTTGACCCCAATACTACATCACAAGTGGTTTGCAAGCGGAGTCAAGCAGATGATATGATTCAGATCGAATAAAAATTTTGCAATGCTGTGTGTGCTTTTGTTCAAGCATCTTATGTTTATTCTATTAAGCAATTACAGGATAGAAGGTTTTCCAAGTGGTTTGCAAGAGGAGTCAAGCAGTATGATTCAGATGGAATAAAAATTTTGCAATGTTGTGTGTGCTTTTGTTCAAGCATCTTATGTTTATTCTATTATTCTCTATATTTTTTTGAGACATCTTATGTATACTCTATTATTCTTTATGTTTTTGTATTATCTTATTACGTGAACTGAAAGAAATCTCTTTTGAGCTAAAATAAAATGAGTGCTCAGAAAGCCAAATGCAACATTGTAGAAAAGTCAATAACCATTAACAAATATGCAAATAACCGAATCTGGACAAATATACCACTGTCAATAACAAAATAATTCTGCAACTCAAAAGATCAAACTACATGCAAAAAAAAAAATTATGCAAATAATTCCTCACCAGCTTCTGGAGTCCAGCCGACACCAGGAACTGCTGGAATTGGTTGTGGAACTGAATCAGTCCAGGGTTGATCAATTGCAGCAGGACACTGGCCATCGGCACACCAATACCACCGGCATTGAAGTCTGCAATGGCATAATCTTGTACAGGAGAAGCTTCGTCTTGTTGCATGGTCTCTTCAGGTTCTCTATAGACGAATAAATCCACCTGCACGAAAGAAAATTTGAGACAACTAAAAACATGGAGAATTGCAAAAAAATTCTAGTTTCTTCCAAGAAAATGGCAAAATTCAATTCTGACTCTTGAAGAGAGGGAACTGTGTGGCAATGGAACATACTCAACTGAATAGTAAATGAGGTAATCACCGAATAGACATCTAGCAACAGATCACATCAACTATAGTTATTAAAGAATAGCCTTCTATAAAATCATAAAAGCAGTAAATTTTACCATCACATCCGACTTAAGCCCAGGACAAAATGTCAAGATTAGTAGATTCTCAATCACGGATGTGCCTTGAATAGTCTTCTGTGCAGAAGAAGAATAATGAGGTTCAAATTGGTTTTTGTTTCCCAATTGTCCTGGCCAGATATGGAAGATGGTTTCCCTCATAGGAAATCTAAAAAAATATGTCCATAGATCATCAACATGGGATTATACCTGGGAAAGGATCAAACAAGGATGTATCTTGCAGGCACGTCTAAGCTTGGACAACTGGCTAGGCTAAATCTACAATGAAGAGGGGACTGCATCTTGCAGGCTAGTGCATGTTCTTAGGGTCAAACTCCAAGGCGTTACATGTCAAGTTTTTACAAAAATTGATGGTATATGATGTAACCATATTGCTAATCAATTGTAATTCTTATATGTCAAGATATATGCAGTTGAAAGGTCGAAGTTATCCTACATTTCTTCAAGATATATGATTTCATTTTGCAAATGACACAACTGCATGTGTAGGCTCCAAATTATGACGTTCAAATCTAAAACTGTGCCCTATACCATATTGTGATGTCTAAATAGGACTCAAAATTTACAAAATTCATCCATTGGATTGAAAAAGGAAGAAACATTCTCTTTGACATGAAAATAAGTTTCAGATTGAGTGAATGTCATTAGCTAATTGATGTCATCATTTACATTTGTTTTGGTGCTTCCATGTGAATATGCAGCCAAAACGCCAATCTGAGCAATATAAGAAAGATAGCTACCAAGAGCAGAGCATAATCATAAGAATACGATCCAAAGGTAACTTTGATATACTCACAAGCTACAAAAATTCAGTATGTAATTGAACTTACCCTAGCAACATTGACAAGGTAGCTGAAATTGTCAACAAAGTTGGCAAGTCACCTTCTACTCTCTGCGACAGTCTTTTGCTTCAGCGGCAGCCGCTGCAGTGGGCCCACTTCCAGAACTACCACCAATTCCACTTCCTATTAGCCCTCCTAGTCCAGCTCCACCTTTATTCATTCTTCTTTCACTCTCTCACTCACCCACCAAGAGGAAGAGATGCGCCTGCTTCTAAGATTGAAGCAATAGAGAACAAAGATAGAAGCTTTCCCTTTTCCATTACACATTTCAAGAAATATACAAACTTATACAGATAACTAGTAATTGTTCGATGATTATTCAATGATAAATCAGTAAGTCAGAGAGACAAAAATGGGAACAAAGCACGAGATAATGCATATAAACAAAAAGGCCCAGCAATCCGAGAAGGACAGGGAAAAGTATACAGTGGAGGATTGGCCGGAAAGTGCGCAGTGCCGGCAGCCCCCACCGGATTTGGTTCTCCCCGTTTGACAATAATGAATGAACTGAAAAAAAAAATCAAAAAAAAAGCGTCGCTGGAAAACGTACCTGAGAACGACGGAGCAGTTGAGGATCGTCGGAGAATCTGGAACCGCCGGCGATAAGGATTGTCGGTAGCACCCAAGTCTCAGAGGGAACGAGAGCAATGGATTGGGGACTTCACAGCGTTGGGGTGACTGGTTCTTTTCTGATTTTCGCTTTGGTAAAGTAACCATCTTGTACCCCCCTAACGCTGGGTTGTTATATAGCGAAATAATGTGCTTATCCAATGCCTTATAATATGGTAAATTAAAAACACCTTAGAAAGATTTTTAATTGGTATTAGGTTACACTATAACATAAAATTCTAAATTTCTTCCATCTTTGTTTTTCTTTTTCTTATTTTGAGATGAATTTTTCCCATCTTAAACATAAATGAATTATCGTTACTGAGGAGGAATAGAAACTACAACTTGATTATTTTTAATTGTAGGCAGTTTATCCAAAAAAAAATTAGTTTTTCAGTGGATAAACTTTAGTTTTAATTAGTCCAAAAGAAGAGAAACATATGAATTATTTTATGGGTTTAGCATAAAAACATTAAAACTAAGTTACTACAACCAATAAGTAACATAATATAATTGGTTGATCATTTTAAAAAATGTTACTAGTTGACTTAACAGGATTTTAATGAATTTAATTTCAGATTTTTTTAAAAAAAAAATTTTGTTATATTGGAAAATTATTTTACTACAAATTTCTTTCACAAAAAAAAAAAAACACTTCAGAATAACTCCTAATTTTGTGCTTACTGTTTTATTTTTAAAATGATAAATTTTATCATTTACAATACCTTTTCATATAATAAACTTGAAAGTTAAAATGACATAAAAAAAGAAAAAAAAGAAAAAAGTGAATTATTAATAAAAACTTCTGAATTAGTCCTAATTTTGTGCTTACTGTTTTTTTTAAATGATAAATTTTATCACTTACAATACCTTTTCATAATGATATAATAAACTTGAAAGTTAAAATGACATAAAAAAAAAAAGAGAATTATTAATCACAACACCATATCAAATGAAGTGGATAACTTTATAGTATATACACAGCAAGAGAAGTGAGAAACAAAAAGTGATTACTTTATTAGATTTTAGTGTCTCATATTTTATTTGAGTAAAACCTCCTTTTGGTCCCTGAAAGATAGGTTCGGAGACACTTTAGTCTCTGAAAGATTTCTACCGACACTTTGGTCCCTGAAAGATCAATCAGTCACCCATTTTAGTCCTCCGCTTATCTCTGTTAGTGGGACTTGACGGAAATCGACACGTGGCACGATAAGTGCCTATGTGGCCGTCCAATACTGAGGTGGCAAGCTGACTAGGCATGGAAATGGGCTTGTGGCATGGTAATAAGGGAGACGACGCCGTTTTGCAACCCAGCACCATAACCAACATAGACGATGTCGTTCTGGGTGCAGAGGAGAAGAACAACCTAGCACTCTGCAAATTCGAAATCCTTCATCTCATCAAAGGCTAAAATGCGAAATCCCTCATGTCATCAAAGGCTAAAATGCGAAATCCCTGAAGGACCGAAATCCCCCCAAAATTGAGCAGCCATTTTTGCATATCTCGGTCGGTGCGATAAAAGATATCCCCAATTTGGAACCCTAATTTTTCAAGCATCCGTTTGCTATGGATTTCCCCAAATTGATGAACAGGTTTGTTTTCTCGAAGGCTGAACATTTCTTTCTTTTCCTTTTTTGTGTGTGTGCTGGAAGAATCGGTATGTTCTATAAGTTGCAATGCAAGATGAAGCTATTTTTTCTTCAATTGCATTTACCAGTTAATATGAAAAATTAGTTAAAGTTATTTTATTCCAAGAATAAGAGCAGATGAACTACAAATAAATGACTATTACTCTTCACGATATGAAACTCATGAGCTTTTGTAAGTTAATATAATTTGTCTTTATTGCCGTGTAAAGCATGAAGCTTTACCAGACAGGGTAGTGAAATTCGAAATGGGTTTGGGAATGCGGAACTTGACTTGAACCTGGCAGTTCCGTAATAGAAGCAATAGAATGGTTGATGTGTAGCTTGACTTAAGGTAGATTATTATTTTTTTGATTTTTTTTTTGGGTTTAAGAAGTTGTAATGGTTTTGAGTTGAATAGAATCATTCTTAGGTTGATCTCTTTCAAGCTGGCATGTCTTAGGATAAATCTAGTTTCATACCAATAAAAGTCTCTGGTTTTCTCCTTTCTATATGCAGGGAATCTTAATTGCTTGGTGTTGTTCTCATGAGCTTTCATTATTATTTCTTGAAGCAATTCAGTACCAGGAGCAATTTGTAGCTAGTAAATGTGAAAGTATTAAATTTACACTTGGTTGTTGTGAAATTCAGAATTAGTCTGCCAATAAAGAATAAAGGAAACGATGGCAAATTAAGTTAATATTCTCAGCATATATTTGTGTCAGTTTTTGCAGGAGTCCTGCTTATTTTCTTGTGTGTCCCTTAAAAAATAATGCAGACCTTCAGAATAACTATGATGGATACCATGTTTGATTGGAGAAGTTGATTTTTACATAATGTAGAATCATACAATATACCCAGATGTTATGTGTACTTGGATGAGTTATTCCCTATGTTTTGATTGAGCTGAATATACTGCCCCAGAAAATGGAAGAATTTGTCATTCCTCGTTGAATTCATCTATTTATGACATGTAAATGTTTCTTCATTATTTCTTTAGAGATATTAAGCTTTTCTAAGTTGCTTTCTGTTTTTGAATTCATGTACAGAATGACAACATGATGAGGATTTTCTTTATACATTGTCTCTTCCCACTAAAATAATGCCTCCATGAGGGTTTAACAGGTTTGAATTAAACATTTGTTATAGGTTGTACTTGATGAACTCTGTTGTTTTAAAATTTTCTTTAATAACCTAGTATACTATATTTTAGCAAAAATAACATGAGGTCAAATATGAGAATTGAGTAAAAAATTACAATTTTATATAACCCATAATAGGTAAAGCATATATGTTTAACAAGTATTTTTGTTTTGGTTGGACATCATAGGTTTTGATGAAATGATCCTTGAGGACGAAGGATTCCCTAAACGACGTTATGTGATGGTTGATGGTGAAGCATTCACTCCGGCAATCCATGGACAGCATATCCATGAAGGCAGCTCTAGTGGGTCAACCTTAAAAAGCAATACATATGCTATATCTGACCATAATAGCCCCTATGTATGCGGTTGTAATGAAAGGGTGATAAAGCTGATTTCGAAGACGAATAAAAACCCAAATCGGCCATTTTGGCGTTGTCCACGTTACAAGGTTTGAGGGGAATATAATTGTGGATTTCATATTTACTCAATTTAAAAGGCTTGTCATTTACATTTCTCAAATTCTTATTTTAACTCATGCAGAATGAAGACTTATGTTGTGGATTCTTTCAATGGGTGGAGAACTATGAAGGGGTGGATACAAGAACCCCTAAGTCATACACAACTAATGAGAAAAAGGTGGTGAAGATGCAGAAGACAATTAAGCGTCTTGAAAGTGAAAATAAAAAATTGAAAATAACATGTGGTTTGTTGACTGTTTTTGTGTTGATTGTGTTATTTGTAAAATAAAGTAAATCATCAGTTGTAATGTATTATCTCTTGCTGAGTTCATAAACTTACTAGAATGTAAATGCTGTTTACCAGATTGTATATTTCAGACAATTTGTGCATCAATAGATTAGTGTATTGTTGCAAATATCCACATTTTGTTATGTAAACAAGAAGGTTTGGATTATGTTTTTTGTGGAAAAAGTTGACCTGGAAAATTTCAATAACATACCAAGATTTCAGCTAACAAAATAAGGCGTGCCCACTGGATTAAATCAAAATGCCTAACCAACCAAGAATTCCAATTAGAATCCTCATCACCTGTGCATTTTCTAAGATAAGAATCTAATCAAAATAAACAACCCACCGAACATAGAGCTGCATATTGTTCTCGCTCTGTTCCTTCAACCAACTTCCTTGCCTTTTTCAATGCCCTTAAGATAGTTCTCTCATTTACATTGACATTGTATTTTCTTTTCACCAAGTTCAAAGCATCAATACCCTCAATGGATGGAAATCCCCTAACTTCTTCTACAAGCTTCTGTGCTACCCAGTTGGAATTAGCTTGCTTGTTTGAGATCTTCCTGCTGCATGAGTGTGTGTTGATGAAGGTCTTCACCTGAAACTTTGTCTCGCATTATTGAAGGAGCAGAAAATCTCCCATTCACAGCCAGGATCTTCAATGATTGGGTGCTCATAGTAGAACTCAATCTCATCAACTCCCTCTACTGCACCAAACATTTCTATAACATCTAGGTCACTTTTAAAGGGTCTTAGCCCATCCTTTAGCAGTAAACCAGTAACAATTTTCATAAGCAATGTACCCATGCTCACAAAACAGCTGCGCAACAGTTGGAATGGAAACCTTGTCAATATCAACCTAGTCCCATGCATCTTCCTCCCCGTCAACGTATGCAAGAGTCGGTTGACGAACAAACTTTCCACCATGGTGCAGGATGAGTGTTACATAACGATCCATTCTTCAAGCTTCAAAAAATATAAACTGGTCATGACACCAACCAAGTACATAACAGAATATACCAAGCAACATAACTGAATCTGTATTACTAAGTCAATAATAATGTGTAGAAAATTCCGTTCATGATAGAAGTTTGGTGCAAGAATGGACAAAATCCTAATGTGGAGGATGTTTTACACAAATTTAAAACTCCTAAAGAGTTAATTGCTTAATCTGTAAGCAAGGATAAATAATGCTAATTATGTAACATTTACATTCACATTACTGCACACATACAGTTGGAACAATCTAAAAATGGGTTCAGGTATAATACAGACTTCCAAATGACACCAAGACAAAAATCGATATGATACAATAATATTCCAAGCAACAAATCAAGTACATAACAGAATATAATAAACAACAAATCACAAAACCAACAAGTCTGTAATCACTGGAATCTTTAAAAAATTAAGATTATATAACAAGCACAAAACAGATCATATTCTGAAAATGAGAAACTAACCTCAGTTCAAAACAACTTCTATCGGTAAATGGGTTCAGGTATGATTAACACAGAAAAGTCTACCTCCAACACAAAACCACTGCAAAACAGACAAATGATTAAATACTCATAGCCTTACCCTAAACAGATGTCAAAAATTTCAATAACATGCACCCAACAATACAGACTTCCAAATGACACAAAGACAAAAATTCATATGATACAATAATATTCCAAGCAACAAATCAAGTACATAACAAAATATAATAAACAACAAATCACAAAACCAACAAGTCTGTAATCACTGGAATCTTTAAAAAATTCAGATTATATAACAAGCACAAAACATACTTGCAATGTTAAGCATACTTAATTTGTTGTTAAGCAGGCCAATTGCATATTTACAATGTTAAGCATACTTAATTACACTTACCAGGCCAATTTTAGGACTAGGCAGATTCAGTCACTTCAATACGCCCCCTTTAATCTTTCTACCATCATTAAGCCTTCAACACCACTCAGGAGATCAACTGTGCAATAGTTAAAGAATAACCAGTGTCATAAATAGAAGAACCAACCTTAGTTCTTTCTAACAGACATTCACAAAAGATAATCTAATTTGGCACAAATGATAACAAAAAAATCTGGTAACTTAACATGAAATTAATCCAATCTGTCACACATCAGCTAACACACAATTCTTTCTAACACAGGCTTAACTCACACATACTCATTGTCAAGCAAGATTTATTTAGGAAAACATTAATGACACATTTTCTGCATATAAATATGATATTCATTGATTAAGACAAAATTTGCAGCAATTTATAATTAAATCTACATGATCTATTATTCAGGGTTAATTCACATAGACCAGCCTATTCAACCATATAATGAATCTCAAGATAAGGGGATCTCAACTAAGAAATCTCAAGTAAAGCAAATTATGATGCCATGCAAACACTAGCAAGCAAAGAAGACATAACAAAATGAAATAAACTACCTGAAAGAGTAAATTCCAAGGATTTTAGATAGCAGGAATCAAGCATTGGAAATTGATTAAATTCATATTCTAGAATTTTTTCAAAAGGATAAATTTTTCATTATTTGCAACTAGGTTATATCCATTAATTAAACCCATGTAATTCTATTTCTGCCTTCCGTATCTTCTAACAGAAAACAAAAGGAAATAAGAATCAATGCAAGGATACAATTTCTTCATACATAGCAGGCTCCCCATAAATGGAACAAAAACAGATATCTCATGATATAGATAAACAACTTAACTCAGTGTTTGCTATGAAGTTTCAAAAAAGACTTAAAAATATCAATCAAATAGAAACAATATATGCAATCTGATAAAGTAATACCCCATGCAAAGTAGCAGATGCTGTGAACTGTATATCTCTCAACCAATTCTTTAGAGACATGAAATCTAGCAAGACATAATAGCAAACAACAGAGAAAGTGTATGAAATCTAGCAAGACATAATAGCAAACAACATAGAAAGTGTAACTTCAAATAAGTTACATGCAAAATTCTTTACAAAAAAAATAAAATTAACATCTAATTCCTAATAGTGGAATTTTTGGTCATAATAGTAAAAGCTTCATAAAAGGTAACATGGGATCAATCAACCATAACAAAAGTTCAAGTAGCTATTCTATGACACTTATATGTGTAATCAAATTCATTAATGATTTATGAGATAAAGATTATTCACAGGTCACAATGAGGGTTTTATTCCTATCTCCTTCCTCAGATAGATTTTATAATTTGATCTCTTAACCTTTATGCTTGATTACCTGGATGACTATTCACAGGTTATATATGGACAATCCTTGGGGGACATTACAATCATATGGTGTTATAGACCTCAATAGTGATTCTAATATTAGAATCTGAACTAATATTAACAAAGAACTTCAAAAAAAGAATCATAGCAACAAAAGTTTTTATTCTAAAAGTGGCTCAGGAATTATCTTATTTTTACGCCAATTGCACCTTCAGTAGAATTTACAGGGACCACCACATGACATTGGCAATATTATAAAACATGTTACAGATAACAAACACAAACCAATATCACAGAAAACGTGCAACCCACCAAAATATCACAGAAAAGCACAAGTTCGACAACCCCTGTCCTACCACAACAACCATAACAAAGACACCCCATGTCCACTACTTTCCAAAAGGAACAACAGCTGGACCACCATAACAAAGACAGACAAATAAAATACTTTCAACTTTGGGAACCAATGTCAAACTCGAGACCACAACATAAGCTATAAAAAACAACGCTATCACACACTAATTAAAATCTTCAAGAACCTGACACAGAAAAGGGAAACCTCACCTCGCTGAGGACGAAGGACCCCTTCCAATTTCACACCATTCACGCCTTTTCCTCCCACTGTGAGCGAAGGGACTAGGGTAAATATCACAACAGGATGGGTTCTGATTTGGGGGTTAAGCGATTCAGTGACAGAGAGGAATGGAAACCCCGATTTGGAGGTTAAGGTTCATGTTCGTCAATTTGGGGAAATCCAGATGAAAGGGATGCTAGAAGAATTAGGGTTCCAAATTGGGGATATCTTTTATCGCACCCACCGACAAATGCAAAAATGGCTGCTCGGTTTTGGGGGGATTTCGGTGCTTTAGGGATTTCGTATTTCAGCCTTTGATGAAATGAGGGATTTCGAATTTGCAGACTGCTGGGGACGATAGATTTCTTCTCCTCTGCGCCCAGAACGACGTCGTCTATGTTGGTTATGGTGCTGGGTTGCAAAACGGCGTCGTCTCCCTTATTACCATGCCACCAGCCCATTTCCATGCCTAGTCAGCTTGCCACCTCAGTATTTGACGACCACATAGGCACTTAACGTGCCACGTGTCGATTTCCGTCAAATCTCACTAACAGAGATAAGCGGAGGACTAAAATGGGTGACGGATTGATCTTTCAGGGACCAAAGTGTCGGTAAAAATCTTTCAGGGACTAAAGTGTCTCCGAACCTATCTTTCAGGGACCAAAAAGAGGTTTTACTCATTTTATTTAATACCTCTAACCGGAATTGTTTCTCAGTATTTGTTGTTTATTAGATTTTAGTGCAATTGTAATATTTGATTGGAAAATTAGGGCCTGTTTGAAATATGTTTTTAAAAACAGTTTTTTGTTTTTGAAAACAATAAAACAAAAAAACTTGTTTGGTAAAACTGTTTTTAAAAATTTCTTCTCACAAAACTGTTTTAAAAACAAGAAAACAAGAACAAGAAATAATTGTTTTCAAAAATTGTTTTTAAAAACAAAAAAACCAAAACACTTTCAAACACACCCATAATCACTCAAACTTCTCTTTTTTGGCCATGATCACTCATACTTAAATCTCAAACTTCTCTAATTATCTCACTTGTCACAAGTCATAAATGTTAACAACATGGCCCCTCCTGTTGAATAGTTTGTAACTTTGGTTGTAGAATAAGTCCCACATTAATTAAAATAATGGAGCTTTAAGGTGTTATAAAAGGCAAAATAAGTTATAGAGTAACTTTAATTATATGGGCCATACAAGCCCATGAAACTAGCTTAATTACATAGCAAATCCAATATATTTAGTTGTATCTATTTAGTTAACGACTAATTTAAATATATAATTGTGTCTGCTAATTATTGACCAATTATATTTTTTCAAGTTTATAAAAAAGAACTTCCAAATAGTAATATTATACAAAGTGGGTTTGCACTTTGCAGAGCATAGCACTATTTTGCAGCAAATCTTGAGAATCAGAAACATTCCTGAAGAAAATGGATGCAAAAAAGTAGGCACCAGTAGCATCATCACCACCATTGATGGCACCACTTTCCTACCTTTTGGGTACATGGAGAGGCCAAGGAGAAGGTGGCTACCCCACCATCAATTCCTTCTCTTATGGCGAAGAGCTTCATTTCTCCAATGCTGGCAACAAGGTATAAAGTTACTGCCTTTTCCTGATGGGGTTTGATTTTGATTTGTGGGAATATGGGCTGATAAGGTCAAATTTTTCTGTGAAATTTTTGGGCATTGATTTTGTTTCTTAGTTTTGTGAGTGAGATGAGACAAGCCCGTAACGAGTGAGATGGGACCTAAATTCATATATAAAGTATCTTATTAATTTAGTGCACAATGAAGCAAAACAAAATTAAAAAGAAATGTTGTTTATACTTTATCACCAATGGCATTGTGATGTTGAACCTGTAAACAAAATTAAAAAATTACATATCATAGAAAATTAAAGAAATTTAAGGGTTATCTATGCATGTCTCAATTGCCTTCTTCCGAGGACAAACTTGTAAGTTTTGGATCATACACAAATTAAGCTATAAATTAAAAAGTTATATTGTAGTATAATAATTTGTAAAGTATGTACTTGAATGCTATGAGAGACAATATAATGCCTACAATACTAGCATACGTGTTTGGATTTCTTATTAACTTCTTTTCCACTGTGATTACGATAAACTTTATTACAACACTTGCAGGGGGTTTTGTCTTCTTTTCTACACCTTCTTTGTCAGATTTTTTATAAGTATCACTAAAGGGGGAAAAAAAACAATTCAAATCACAAAGTGATAAGCTTGTTAATAATTAAAGTAAAATTACAAAGAGTTGAATATCCAATGCAGAACAAGTTACTACCAAAATCAAAGTTTTCCAATGAATTGCGGATCCAATAGCACTCTTCTAGCCATAAGATATCAAGGTATTTGATGCTAGGGTTTCAACCCCTGTCATACACTCCCCTCCCTTTCTATTGCACTCTCTTTTAACAATTAATAACCAAAAAAAAAGGATTAAAAAGGAGTTTAATATGAGAATACCTCTTAGTAGATGTTTCATGTTGAAGAGAAGACCGATCAGAAGGTTCAAATATGATGTCAACATCATGGGGGACATCAGCTACTTTGCTTCTGTTACTAGATCCATGTATATGATAGTTCCTTTCAGAAGCAGGACTATAAGATACACTACTTGAAGTTCTAGCACCAGCTCTTTCTGAAGACTGCAAGGCAAAAGAGTTTGTAGACCTTGACTTAAGTTCCTGAGAATGAGATTCTAATGACCAAAGAGTCTCCATAGAGGCCCTTATTGGGTATGTTCTAGAGGAATTTCTGACCACCACATGAAGTCTCCCATTGCTACCTATCTCAGTATCAGTCTCTAACGATTCCCGGGCACTAAACGAATGAACATCGATCAGATTCAACTTTAACAGAAGCAATAGACCCGGCATAGCTAGGAAATTGCTCTGTAATGAGGAGCTTAGCTGCTCTATATTCATGCATAGCTAGCAAAAGATTGTACCAAATTATACCTTGAAGAACCACAATTTGAATTAGTAGGTTATTTGTGGTATCCCCATACATGGATTGGAGTATAGGGATTCCAATGAGTAGAGTGTTTGAAAGAGTTGAGCGAGAAAAAATGGTAATCACCCACTCAAAGCTACCTTTCTTGGTTAGGAAATTCCAAAGTAGAAGAATAACCAAAATGAATACTTTCTGAAGAAAATCAGCAACAAGGACATGAAAGTTCATGTTGTAGAGGTTGTTGCTTGTAACAAGGTCCAGAAGAAGGAATGGAACTGCAAAATCTGCCACATACCCGTTGATTCCTGAGCATTGTTCTGGTGTGAAGATCTTCCACACCGCACTGCGGCGTAGCCTAGTATGATTGCAACATACAAGGGGACAACTACCCCAAAAACTTCATTCACGTTTAACATTTCCCCACCACCCTTTGATAGAACAAAGAAAAGCTTATTATGCATAGAGTGAGAAGGAGTGATGAGAGAAGATATCTGCTTTTGGTGTATATATATGAGAAGAAGGCAATGAAGTCTATGTATTGCTCAATGGCTTTGGCCATTGTGAATGCATAATATATAGTGCACCAAGCCAGCATGCATTGAAAGGAAACGAATCTAGATAGGAATGAATTTGGATAACCTATGAGGTAACTTTTTTCAATTTACCTTGAAGAGGAAAATTTATCTAACATAAATACATAAATGGTATGTGTAAGGTTGTGTTTGGAGAGGGTATTTGATAAATTATTGTGTATTTCAAATACATGTAATTGAAATGCAATATTTCAAATACATGTATTTATAAAATACCTTGTTTGAATATACTTTATTATAAAACAAAAAAAAAAGTAATTTAACAACAATAATCAAAACTATTGATAGACATTACAAGGCTTCTTCAAATCACAATAGGGTTGGTGGGTGGGCAAGAAACTGGTAATGGGAGAGGAAATGGGGTCTTTGAGATTCCACTGGGGACCAAAACCAAGTACTTGAGGATGAATTCTGATATCACAGAGAAAGATATGAGCTTGTCAAACAAGAAGCACAATTCTGGGAAATATGTCTTTGACTGTGTCATATTTGCCTCTCTGAATTCTGTGCTTCTCGGCTATATAAGGTTGGTAATTCTATTTCATGTTCTTGGCCAGATCTACTTTTTAGTCCTTTTGGCTTTTATTTGATAGAGGAAAGCTTTGTGTTTTAAATGTACTTTCTTGTTTTTTCTTGTTCTTTGATTTGTTGGCTTTGATTATGTAGATGAATGTTTTAGGTTGTCTTTGATCTGCTCATGGAACCCATGATAGGTAGAATCAGTTGTCTGTTGTGGAACTTAATGGATTTTTTAGGACTATATAGCTGTATAATAATATTAATCACAACATTAAATATAGAATTGAGGGGTATTTGTGTAATTTGGAGCACTGGTTTGGCTTATAATGGCGAAAATCAAGTTCGAATAGGAAAAAATAAAGTTTGATCAACAGCACATGAAAAATATGAATTTGAAATATACTCTATTTTGAGTGAATTTGAAATACACTATATTGAGATTTTGAAAGTCACTATAAAAATACACTTGAATTTTAAAAATACCTTAAAAAATTACACAAACAAAGTAATTCAAAATTAGTATTTCAAATACACTTTACAAATACACCCTAAGTTTTTTGTGAGAGTACCCAATACTCAATCATTGAGAGATTAGATAGGATAAAATTCTAAGAGACATCCTACCCATGTTTTGTAGCCTCCAGTAAAAGAAAAGAAGCAAAAAATATTTAGCATCTCGTAATCACAAAAAAGATTACCTTCTTCTTTACTTTTTATATTGCCCGTGAGATTTAGAATAGATAAAAAGAACTTTAATTGTTGAAGGGAAATCATGAAAAAAATATTTCTATGTGATTTTATCTGATCTTTTCTCTTTTTTTCTTATGAGATTTAGAAAAAGATGGATTGAATCGAGAACAAAATCTATTATAGAAAGCATCTTTAAGAATTACCCAATCTATATATATAAACGATATCAAAGAGAAAAAAAAAATTACAGATTTATAACTCTTTCAAAATTTTATCATTAAGGAATTGAAGAATACCAGTTTATTTTCCATGTTCCATCATCGCCTTCTTGGTTTGAGGAATCAAAGAATTTTTTACTTTTAAAAAAAACATAGCTACTTTTTTCTTTTTTTTTAAATCAGGGCTCAACTCTAACCTTTGGATGGAGTTAGACTTACCAAACTTGGAGCGAGTCATCCCTGCTCTAGGGGTCTCGCTATCGAAGCACCCACAACTATATCTTTTTGTGGTAGCGCTTTGAAACCCTCATTTACAAAGATGGATTATTAGACAAATGGTATTATCTCAACTATAACAACATTTATACTCAACTTAATAAGCTGCATTTCTTTTTTCTTTTCTTTTTGGATATGGATAATGCATCTTTTTTTAGATATATAAGTTAGAATTTTTAGATGGGGTATAGGAATTATAAGAGTCATTTATACTTGTGGAGATGCATCTTTTGGAATTGAAGACTTAGGGAATTGAAGAGAGAAAATCTATTATAGAAAACATCTTTAAGAATTGCCCAATCTATATATATAAACCATATCAAAGAGAGAAAAAAATTATAGATTTATAACTCTTCATAATTTTATCATGAAGGAATTGAAGAATACCAGTTTATTTTGCATTTTCCATCGTTGTCTTCTTGTTTTGAGGAATCAAAGAATTTTTATTTTAAAAAAAAGTATAGCTACTTTTTTTTTGTAACCCAAGAAGCAAGGTTCAACTATAACCTTTGATGAAGTTAAACTTACGAAACTTGGGACGAGTCATCCCTGCTCTAAGGGTCTCGCTGTCAAAGCACTCACAATTGTATCTTTGGGTGATGGAGTGATTTGAAACCCTCATTTTGTCAATGAGAAGTGTCGAACACAAGACCCTCTTCTTACGATGAGAGCCTTGTGACCAATTTTTGGCCATAAAATCATAGCTATATTAAAATTTGTGTTTTTTACTTCTAAATGGCACCTAGATAATAGTTAGGCGAAAGATTTACAAGGATGAATTATTAGACAAATGGCACTATCTAAACTATAACAACATTTATACTCAACTTAATATGCTGCATCTCTTTTTTCTTTTCTTTTTGGATATGGATATGGGTAATGCATTTTTTTAAGATATATATAGAGTTAGAATTTTAAGATGGGGTATAGGAATTATAAGAGTCATTTATACTTGTGGAGATGCATCTTTAATTGTTTCCATTTCATCTATGTTTCATTTACTTTTCAATGGTAGATATATAATGCATCTAGAAAAATTCATAATAAGGTGGGCATTTTTCATTTTCATTTTCATTTTCTTTTGATTTTGATTTTGATTTTTTTTTAATTTCCCTAGAACTTTTCAATGGTGCTCAATTAGTATGACAATCTCAATTTGTGACCTTAAGCAGATGAGTTATGTATACATGGCTACTTATAACACAATTTACACATTAATTATTCTTACATTGTTTCACTTTTTGTATACTTTATAGTAAATGGATCTAATTGAATTTACTTAAACTTTCTTTATACAATTTATATTTTTCTCACTTCTCTAGATCTATGACTACAATCATAAATAGGGATTCTAACGAGTTAGAGTGTGAATAAACACAACGGCATGAAACTTATCAAGTAATAATCTTAGCAAAAGCTCAAAAAAAAAAAATTAATAATCTTAGTATACAATTTCATTTAAGCCTGATTAGAGCCCATTCTATTAGGCCCAGTTACAGCCCATATCTTAGTATACAATTTTTCTAATTTATATGATATATTAAACTGTATTTCTTTGGTAGCATCTTGATGTAAAATACTTACAAGTATTTTGAGAATAGTTAGTATTGAAACTATAATTTAGAGAGTGATTCTTTCTTCTTTTGTTTTGTTTCACTTTGAATGTTTATTAATGCGACACATTAGAATGCATTTTCTTCTTTCTTTGGTGTGAATTTGTGGTACAAGAATACCACTTTCCAGTTTGATTCTAATATCACCTTTCCAGGCTTCATTAGATTCATGATTTTATTGTTCTAGAAAAGAAGTATAATATTAAATGGGGAAGGAAGCCCTGATTGTCAGACTTGACACCTTGTTTTATAAATGGGGTGCAAATGGGTGATAGAAATAATATTAAATAATCTTCTTTGCTTAGTTTCCTAAGTACTAAATGGGATTAAATGTGTACAATAGCTAAAAACAAAATTATATAAATATTGTTTATCAATATTAAAGTGCGTGGTCGAGTCAGCCCCTGTCACTTTCCGAAATGTCATTTTNTATTACTTAACATTTAACAACTTATAAAATGTAATTTTCTGTATTTGGAATGTTAAATCTCTCAAGAATTCTATCTTCAATGCTTCAGTTTATTTGGAGATTTTAAGAATTGTTTTATATATAATATGTTCCCAAATAAAGCATAAACTCGCATTATCTTGTGCTGAAATTTTATTTGACTATGAGAAATTATGGTGGCATGGATCATTCTTAATCACTCGGACAAAGAGACAATATTATATCAAGGACCATTAATCCCTAAGCTTAATAATGGCTTTATTTCTAACAAAATCACAAGAGATTATTATGTTAAAAGAATTTTGTACTAACAACTATATATAAATTAAGATACTTTTTTAATGGAAAAATTGTTTTTGTTTTTGGGTAAGAAGTTATGAAAAGTTGTTAAGTGAACACATATATGTTTTCTATTTCTTAAAAAATCTTTAAGAATGTTTAAGAGGAGTTTTCTGAGTAGATCCCTAGTTTTTTTTTTGAAAATTGAAATCTCTTAGAAAACTAATTAATCATAAGTTTTTATACACGATACATTTCGGACATTTTGGAAAATCCTTCTAAAATTTATATGTGAAACATCGCCTTGGTGTATGTAATTCTAATTCCACCATATTCTTGGTTTTGGAACTATCATTTATAAGTTAGTGAGTCTTAGTATTTTCATTTTGGCCAGAAATTATAATGTGCTTTTCACATAAATAAAAAGAAAAAAGAAAATATAATGTGCTTTAAGGTTCATTGACTTGAATATTACATTTAGTAACAAAATTACATATCTATTATACTTTTTAACTTAATTACTTAAATATTACAGTTTTTAAAAAATTAAAAACAAAAATAATACTTTTTGGACATGTGAGAATCACAAGTGGTCATGTGGTGTGTCCACGTGAGACACGCCAATAGCCCATTGGCGTGTCCTTTCTTGTCACATTTTCCTTTAATTTTTTTTTTTTTACTCTTATAGGCAGCTGAAGAAAGGACATACTATGGGGCTACCGCATGTCGGACGTAGACACGTCACGTAGCTACTGGCGCGTCTAGTAGTCTCCACATGTTTGTTATGCTTTTGTGGGTTGCCTGGGCTGGCTACCATAGCACAGAACAATGAGACCCGACCCAGCCCATGAACCATACTTTCCAAACCCAAAGTTATTTTGATGGTTCTTACTGCATTAGAAAAGAAAAAAAGTTCACTTTATAGTTCTTAATTCTTATATTGGACAGTCCATGAGATCGGTTCGGACTTTGGAGCATTCAAATCCAGGAAAATGATGACATGTTCACAAATTGAATTCATTGATTAAAAGTAAAATATATAATTGTCAAAAATATTATTGTAAAATGTCAAACAGGAGTCAAATAAGGGTAATAAAGTAATAAGCTTACTTACCCACTCAAAGACAAATAGTTTTCCTTGTCCATGCAACACAACACGTTTCTGATTAATGATTACATTTCAATGTGCTTTGGAAGGGCACACTTTGAGTTGTCAAATAGGGAGATAAACAAATGGAACAATTCTTCTAAATTCTCAAAGCTATATAAAATTGTTATGACTTATGAGTTTTATTCTAGTTATTATGGTATTTTATATTACACATTTTATTAGAAGCATTTAAATTTTCAAGGACTCCAATTAAATTACTATATAATATAGTGGTAAGAAACTAAGCATTTTTTTAATTAATTTTTATCTCATCAAAGTGCAATAGAGTAACTATTAATACACTTCATTATACTTATTTTTGTAATATTTTATGAATGCATAGTTACTATAATATGACTAAATAGGATTTCATTGAGTCCAATTGAAACTATAATTGACTTATATTAAGAGTGACGGATGCAAAGGAGGGCCAGTAGGGGCACTGACCCCCTTATGTTTTAATTTTTTTTTTTTTATAAAATTTCTTAGAATTTTTTTTAATATTTTTATATTTTTGTAATTTAGCCCACACTTTTATAATTTGACCCATTTATTAAGTTATTTCTGGATCTGTCACTAATAACAAACTATATGTCATCAAGTGATATTAAAATTATTTTTAGGACTTGTGAATTTTATGTTTAAATTTGAAATCGTAGTAAAAATATGAAAAAATAATAAACACATGCTCAACTATTATTATTTAAAGTTTGAAACGAATAAAATATGACAAACAACCAAAGATAAAATATTACTAAAAAAGAAGAAGAAATACAAGCTAACTAAACTTCACTAAAAGTGCTCTTTTATTTATGTTACGTTTTGTAATATTACAAACAAAGATAATAGTAATATTTATATATAACACAATGCTAATTAATACATGCACTCTTGCAGACGTTCAAACAGCATCATGCAGGAAGCAGGAGGTGAAGTCACACTCCAATTTATTTTTGTAAATCAAAGGTGCAAAGATATAAAACCTGCATGCCTAAAACAAACAATTAGCTAACTATGTATTTAGGGATATTGATCTTCCCCTCCACCAGAACCATATCCTTCACCATAGCCGGAACCACTGCCGTAGCCGGATCCTCCGTTGGCACCGCCACCACCACCACCACCACCACCACCACCACCACCTCCACCTCCACCTCCACCTCTACCACCTGCACCGTAGCCACTTCCACCTCCTTCACCATAGCCATAGCCAGAACCATAACCAGAACCACCTTGGCCACCACCTCCACCGCCTCCTCCCCCTCTGCCACCTCCACCACCTCCCCCGCCACCTTTTCCACCACCTGAACCATATCCGGAGCCATACCCAGATCCAGACCCATGTCCTGAACCGCCATACCCATCTCCTCCTCCTCCACCTCCTCCCCTACCACCACCACCACCTCCTCCTCCTCCCAGTCCACTACCATACCCTTCACCACCACCAGACCCATACCCTGAACCATAGCCAGAACCCCGTCCAAGAGCACTCCCAGACCCACCCCCTCCTTCACCACCTCCTCCTCCGCCGCCACCACCTCTACTACCGCCAAATAACTTGGCTGGTCTAGCAGCAAGTGTTAGGTCCACAATCAGCAAAACAATGAAAACAGCTCCAAGGACCTTTGAAGAGGCCATCTCAACAATGCCAAAAAGCTCGTAATTAAGTGTATAACCTAATTAAGAGGCTTGACAATAAGAATGCGAGCAAATAGGACAATTATTATTGTATTGTTTGAGACAAGTACTTAATGTACATTGGTGCATAAAAGTGTGAGGCAAGGGCCCCTATATATAGGGCATTGTAAAGTAGAGGAAGATAGAAAGTTAGCTGAAATTTTAGTACCTTCCTTTTAATATTAATGATAGTTTTTGGGAACGCGTTTGTGTAGAGTTCGTTAGTGGTGTTGGTGGTGGAGATGACGGTAGTGCCATTGTAGTGGGTGATCATATTCTGATATGGTGCTGGACTGTCTTCTTTGTCTTTTATGAAATTCCTTGCTGTAGACTAAAGATTACTTCCACTTTTGACTTGAGGCTTCATAATTTTATATTCTAGGAAATGGGACCAATGAGATGTTACGATTATGTCAATCAGTTCACATATGAAAACCACAATGGGTGCATGAGTATAATTGTGGTGATACGTATCTACATTTGTCTTCAAAGTATTCCTTAAACATCTAACAGTGCCTATGTAAAGTGATAATGCTTTAGATCTCAATTGAAAATTAATTTCAGATATATATATCTCCCTTGTGGCGATACGTCTCTACATTTGTCTTCAATGTTTTCCTTATACTCACAGTGCATATGTTTAGTTGTTAGGGTTTGGACCTCAATTAAAATCTGCCATTATTCCTACGTTTCAATGGAACTTAGTGCACGAGAAAACTATATATATATATATATATATATGTGTTTCATAGTAATTAAAAAAATTTTGTATGTTTTGATAAACATAAATTTAATTAGAAGAACTAAAGATCTCATAGTAATGGATGAAATTTCTCTTTTGTTGTATAAATTTGATTTCTATTTAAATTTAGTAGAGATTTGAAATCTCATAAAAAAAAAAATACAATAATCATATGTTTTCAAGTTAAATTTTCCAAGGATTCCACACATTATTGCATAGTTATTCTTGAGTATAGAATTATATATGATTTATCAGTTAGCGAGTGTTCGTTCTATGTTATGTACTTCAATTTTTCAATGAGTGTATGTTGGATGTATCCTTACAAGTTCTTTCTCTTTATCTCTCAATTTACTGTTGAATTGTCTAATTTCTTTCATTTTTATTAAGAGAAATGATTTAGAATTAAGATGCAAAAAAAGATGAGTCTGAATTGTAAGCTTTGATTAGGTAAGGAACATGTGCTCTGTCCCCTAATTTGACAAATAATATTAATTTTTGAGCCTGCAAATTTCATCTAACCGACAGCATCACAATTTGGTGCTTTGTTTTTGTAAAGCACTATCCTTTCCCTCTTCCAAGTGTAGCATGCCCCTAATGATATTTGATATTTTTTAAAAACAATGAAATAAAAGTACACAGACAAATTGGAGCTTCAAACCTCATAGGTCTCCGCGCATGATAAACCTATTTTGCCTACCTCTCTTTTTGAGCACTAAAATTTGTACACCACAAAAAACCACTTACTCAACCTAACCAAATTCTCACTTCCAATATCTCCTTTTCTTGGTGGGCTTTGTCTACTTCCTTAAAATGTACGCTTAGAGTGACAAATGGCATACTATAACAACGCAATGGTAGCTTCCTCACACTCTGCCTTCAATCATACCATAAACTGATGGGAATATTGTAGTCCCACCTTATCAAAAGATTATATATACGTGGGTGATATATGAAACCTCCCTGTGTCAACATAATAATTGTTAGATGTGAAATATAATTGATTTTGACTATTAAAAAATTAGAGATTAAGATTAAATACTTTATGTCAATGCTGATTAATATTATTACGTTAAAAAATATCACAAACCTTCTTAATATATGAAAAATGTACTATAGAATGACTTCTACACTACACCGTACATAATACTAATTCTTACAATATAGGTAGGGGGGAGGGGTATGATAACCTCAATTATTAAACGTGTCACACGTTTTCGCAAAAGACTAATCTGTATAGTAGCAATTCCCGATTGGGTTAGGTGAAATTTCAATTATTGTTATTAAATGATATATATGTTAATGGTGGTAATCAACTAGGATTTAAGAATGGTTTTGCAGGTTATTGTCCAATCTAATGGTTGTGTTCTGGATATCGCAAACTCAAAATAATGATTAGAGGATTTTGTGGTGAGGCAAAAGTGCGTACTAGAAAGCAAAGCATTAATGCATTATACACAGCGCTTAGTGGTAATGCGTTGTCTAATATTCATTCCTTAGGTTTGCTTTTGGCAGTTAAATATTTGTTATTGTCAAGTCAATGAAGCAGACATTACCAAGAGGAAAAAAAGTCGATCAAATAAGCATCATTTATCATCTGATTTAGATATCCTAAAAATGTTAAGCTGTTTATTTTTCTATATTTTTAATTGAAAAAATATAACAATTTGTTTATTTGAAAAATAAGAGATATACAACTAATTTAAGTTAATTATTCTAATAAAATTTTGACAAGAGTCTTAAAAGGTTTGAACTGTAGAGTCTTATAAAGTTTTATTAGTTTTAGTTACATTGTTTGTTAAGCTACATTCCTTCTTAGAGCCTTTTTATTGGGCATAATTTATGGTAGAACTTACATAGTAATTTTGGTGTTATTATAAAATATCAAAAAGTTGAGTCATCTAATCAATGACGAATTTAGAAACAGCTCACTGGAGGCAAACAATGAGAGTGGGAAGACTAAACTAAAAGAAATGTGAGAATCTCAAAAAAAAAAAAAAAAAGTAAAAAAATTAAAAGAATTTGGAAGGGTGGGGAGGCTAATAAAATACAAGAACGAAACGATATAGGAAAGTATGTCATATCCCATTTTTTTGGCAAAAATTAAATTTTTGTTTGGCATGCTTTACTGTGTCATGTCGTTCTTACATTTTATAAGAAGTTATGAATTATGACACATACTGAATGACTCAATTTTTTAAGATCTTCATAATAACAAAAAAATTGGCCTTTGAGTCCCACTAAAAATCATCCAATAAGGGATGGGTAGCGCTACATCTCCTCAAAGAGGGGTGTAGCTTAGCAATCACGGTTAGGTTAAAGTCATTGTTATGAAGTGTGTATATTTGTGACCCAAGAAAATATTGAGTTTGTTTTTTGTTTTTTTATTACAGTTAAGCATAATGTATTGAGAAAAGAGAAGTGACAATATAATTGAGATGAAACCCCTAATATTATATACTGTTGTTTCTATAACCGGCCGGGGATGTGACATTTAAGCTCTAGGTCATAGGCAAATTGAGTCTACTTGTATCAGTATAATTTTGACCTCAATGCAAATGCATAATATCATCTAATTCGATTAATGTTGTAACATCCACTACCTTTAAGCAGGGTTAATTGTTGATCCAAAGCAATTTAATAGTCATCTGTAGCATTTCACCTTGTTGAAGGACCATATCGTATACATCGTATTAATTTATAGCATACCCCCAATTGACAAATTAATATCATGAGGAAATCACATATATCAGAAGGACAACTGTATCTTCTCCAACGAACACACCCCCTTTTTCTCTTTTTCTTTCTCATGAAACAAAAAATCAAAAAGAAACCAACAAATAAAATTCATTCAAGCAGTGAGAAAGTTCACTTGAATTTTCCTCTTATAAATGATATATAATATACCCATGGTCTCTCTCTCTATGAACACAGCCTCAAGACACAATCAATCAAGAAAGATTGTTGAATTGGTCGCACCTGTTTCTCACTTCTCCCCTTTTACCAGTCTTAATTCCGTGTAATGCAAGCTTCTCCATTGCTTTAGCAAAATCCTTGAAGAATGCTTCTTGATCTCTTGCATAAAGCTCCACAATTGGCCTTGTTCTTGGGTCCACACCAAGTAAGTAATCTGAGGTCAAGAGCCCCAAACCCTTAAGCACGTTCTGGAAATAGGCATTGTCAAATTTGCTTGGTGACCTCACATCATTGAAGGCTGACATTCCTGGATCCACAGTGTAGTTAGCACAAACTTGCCTCAAACCAGCAGCCATTTTAGGGTGAAGGGTTGGGTCAACTGGAGAGGTTTTGCTGAAGTTGAAGATTCTGTTGGCGAATTCCTTGCAGTGAGTGAAGCCAATGGTGTGTGCACCAGTTAGGGCAACCATTTCTGTGATTGTGAAACCCTTTGAGGTAAACTTTTCAATGATCAGGTCCATGCTCATGGTTGGCCTAGGAAGGCTTGCATCCACTCTTGAAGCATTTGATAAAGTGCTGTCCTTTCTCCCTAAAAGAACTTGATAAAATGGGCCACCCACCATTTTCACAAGGTCTCTGGTTGTTTGTGCTATGATATCGGAGCAGGAGACAACACCGGGGCATGTGAGTTCTAGGACATTCTTGATCTTTGTGATAATGTCAAAGGCATCCCCAGAGAGGGAGAGATTCAAGTCCGCGTCACGCTCAGCCTTGTTGTTGGAACTTGAGGAAACAAGAATGGAAGCATCACAGCCATCGGTGATGCAGTCGTGGAAGAAGAGGCGGAGGACACCCGGAGCGGTGGCGGGGATGGCACTTTGCTTCGTGAAAACATTTTCTCTCACAATTCTGTCAAAGTCAGGACATGATTTCTTGTAATAATCAAGAGTGAGATGATGAGATGATGAGAATGGAATGGAAAGGAATAGAAGGAAAAGTAAAGGGAAAGCCATGGGTGCGGGGACTCTGAGAGAGAGAGAGAGAGAGAGAGAGAGAGAAGAGGAAGGTAAAGAGCGAGAGACTCCTTGCTTCCTCTTGGGTTCCCTTGGAAGACAATGAGAGCCCCTTTTGGGAGGGGGAGGGGAAGGAAAGAAAACGTAGACCTGCTAGTTTGGGAAAAATGCATGTATGTAAGTTGTGGAGGGGAGAGGTTTTAGGAGACGTCTTCAATTTTGTTCTTTAATTGAGTGGTTGATTTCAGAGCATTACTATTTTTTTGCATCGTCAACTTCCTTATGCTCTATTTTTAAATACAGAGATTGAAATTTGCAAGGGTTGAGTTTTAGTGATACTATAAAGAATGAGCTGTATCTAGCTACAACAATGTCCTATAGCTTTGGGGAGATGTTGCCTAATTTTGTACAATCACTAGTTGGTCTTTGGCCGTTGAATGCGCTTCTCCAAAGGAAACCTCAAAAGTTATAGAATGTCAATTAATTATTTGACTCTCTTCGGACTCTTGAGCCTTTTTTCTCCTTTTAGGTTTTTTTTTTTCTTTACATTTATTTATACAATTATAAAGGAAAGTCTCTTTGGTCTCTCCTCTTAAGTTGATTTNTTTTTTTTTTTTTTTTGTATTTTTAACTTTTATAACTTTTGAAAATAAAAAAAAATTTACAAAAAAACTGTGACTCACTGCCATGCAACATTTTTAGATAAAACATAGTATTACTCTTATAAAACATAAAACTATGCTCTACCTATGAGATTTATATGAAAAACCATTTATATGTGTTTATAGGAATAATATTTTGATGTATGTAAGTATGTATTTATTTCAGTTTCATGCTTGTGTTGTGAGTCCACCAAACATCAAATACATAAAGGAAAATAGATTGTGATCTACAATATTTTCCAGCCCATGATAAACAAACCGTATTAACTTTTTCTGATTCTTTAATTAATTAATCCTTCCCTTTTGAGTTGTGTCTGTTAAGCTCTCCACAAATCTTGGGGCTTTAATTAATCCTTCCCTTTGTAGGTATAGTCGAACCCATGTTAATCAAAGTGGGGGGAATTGCCCCATGAATTTTTTAAAACTATTATATAATCACATTCTTGTCACCATAATACATTTAAATTTGTCCATATAATATTTTAGAAATAAAAAAATTCAAAACATATTTTAATACTATAAGATATGATGAATGAAATATATATCTAATTAATTAACTTTATTTACATATATACTAGTAGTTGTACTATTCTTGTACACTTGTTCCACAATTAATTTATGCATATTTCTAGCACTTATATTGCCCCCACCATCTAAAGTTTTAGATCTGCCACTGCCAGTGCATGCATGCATCCCATTATATAGTTAAAACATACATATAATGCTTGTTTCCATTGTTCAGATAATTTTTATCTTCTCCTACCCTAGTCCCCTAACTTCTCCTAGCGCACTTGGTTCCTTTGCAACAACAAAAAGAGAGTCTTTGTGCCCTAATCTGGAGACTATAAGCATTGAGCTATTCAAGGGAATGAGAAAACACATTATCAAAAAATGGAGAGAAAGGATGCAAGTTGCTTGTGGTCATTATGCTGCACGAATCACCATTCGAGATAGTCATTTGGGGGAGAAGATGATTCCACACACTTTGTCAAATGCAATCGTAACGAAACGAAAGCCTGGATGGAAGGCCATGCCTTATATCTTAGGACTCTGTCTGAAAATTATGGTAATGTGTATATGCTATTTGTAATGTTTAGCTGACTAAGTTCATGGGAATATTTGTAGGAAATGAGAAAACTGAGAGGATATCAACATATGGACTGACAGCAAACTTCATGGGGTATTTTCTTAAAGTTTTCAATTTGGAATCAGCAATTTCATACCAATAATTAATGCCTATGTTGCAGATGCCTCTTTGGTAAAATAGCAAAATATAAAACAATTAATATGCCTCCTTTCATTGATTGAAGTGACTTGGAATTGGAATAAGCTAATCTATGTAAACTTTGTTTTGAAATTCTCATCAAATAGTCTCTTACATTGAAAATATGAAGTTCTAATCAATGAAGAAAAGCTTTCAATGAAAATGGAGGGAACTGATTGGAGGTATAATTAATTGAAATATTTTTCTGCAATTTATATATATAGTGAAAAAGTGAAGCATGTTGTTTACCATCAAACTCATCAGATTATTGCACATTTTGCATATGCGTTTCATTTTTTAATGCTTTTTATTATGAAAAAGTGAAAAAGCCTCCTAATTTTCACTTTTGTATCTAAACAACATTCAAATTTAAACTCAACTTTAATTAAAAGATTAAATTTGAATAATACTAAAAGTTATTATTTTCAAATTAATATAGGAAAACATAACTTTTGACTGACTAGGTTGTCCATGTGAAAGATGATGATAAGAGTGAAAGTGTGGTCCATGTGTTGCGTGATTGTGATGTTACAAGAGATGTCTGGCTAGGTTTCCTGATGATGCGTGATTGTGAAAGTGCTGCTGGTTGTGGTGGATTAGTAGTGAGGGATAGTGCTAAAAGCTGGGTTCTTGGATTCACCACAAACCTGGGGACTTGCATTGCAGCATTGTCTCTGGAGCTTATTGATTTGTGTTGAAAGCTTCTGCACCCACTCACCCCTTCTCACCAATTGTTCAAATCATTAACGTCTTGATTTGGAGAGATTGGAATGTGCTGATTTCACCCAAAATATTGAATGAAAGCATGGAAATTGTATTCAATATGCCCAGCAAGTCACTGGAAATTGGAATGGGAAAAGCTTCATTTTCACACTTCTAGTAACTAGTCTTGGGGAACCGCGGAAGAGACAAAACAGACGCCTTATTCATTTTTTATTTTCAAAGATGGTCAAAACGGTGTCATTTCATTAATAATTTTAAGGGCATTTTTCAAGACAAAATGACCATTTACTCTTAAAATAAAAGTTGCTTAATTGTCTTTTTTAGTAATTCTCCCTCTTTCATTTTATAGCCTTTCAGATTCAACGGACAATGTAGAAAATACGACGGCTTCGAGTTCGAGCTATATACGGTCGGTTTTGTTTTGTCCAAACGAAACTTTCCGTTGACACAGAAAGCATAGAGAAAGAGAAACGTAGTCACAGTGACAGTCTCGCTTCTGGTTCTGGGTGAGGAAGCTGAGAGATCTCGACGGTGGCATTTCATTCTTTTGCTTCAATTGGGGAATTGCCACCGTCCCTTATCATCTACATTTTCCTTTCAGATCCAAATCTGACGCTCACATATCAAGATCTCATCTTTCTTCAACGTTTCTAATATCTCCCTCATAACAGGTACATTGAATTCTAAATTCAATTTCGATGCTATATGCGAGGATTTCGAATTTCTTCTTTGCTTAGATTTTGTTTGTGGAAGATAATTTTTTCTATCTTGCTAGTTGCTGAGGAAGCAAAGAATGATTCTCTAGGTTCCAATTCGGTTATTCTTATTTAGAGTTTCTTGAAAATGTTGTTTTGTGGAATATATGACCGTTAGAATTTGAAATTCGGTAAATTTCTCTGGTGGATTTGATCTGGAATAAGATTTGCAATTACAGAACTTGAAGGTGCTAGTGAGCTATGACAAAGCAGTATCAAATGTGTGATTGTCAGAATTTTAAAGTCAGTTCATTTTTCTGAACTGGTATTTGGTTGACGAAATTTTACCCACACGGGTATTCAAGGATTCTTTACTTTCTAAACGTTTGTGTGATATTCGAACCTTTTAACAATCTTTCTAAACTATAACTACTAATTCATGTTATTCAAGCTTAAAAACTTACATCTTATGCTATCTAGTATGGAATTAGTCCATCATTTTTATGATATGAATATCTGTTATCTCAAATATGCCCTGCTTCCACCTTTTTGAATGATGTTGGCAAAGGTCAGAAACTTGTGACTATTATCTTTCTTACTCCTAAGGATCCTTTGTGTGTGTTCTTGAGCATTTTTTTTCTGCAATCATTTGCTTGTTTGTGAGAGATATCATGTAATCTAAATTGTCTATTCAGGTGACTTGAAACGGCTGCAGAGAAGAAGAAAGATATGGATGTCAAAGATTGGCACAAGGAGCTGAAATATGGCGAGTGGGTATCAATCCCTGTATCTAGTGCACGTCCATATGCTCGCTACAAGGTTTTCCCCCCTTTTCTCTCTCTTCTCGTATCCCCTCATTTATTTTTACTGGTAAAAAGAGGCAATTTTATTTTCAGAGAAGAAAGAGAAATGCAAAAAGATGAGGAGGATAAGATAAGATATCCTCCTTTAACAAAGGCACAAAAGTAGTCCATTTTTCGGTCTTGAACCATGTCCAATTAAATTTTCTTTGACTGTAAAAGTCCATAGTCATTCTTGTTTCTTTACTTTATGTCCTTGCTTAGTTTTGGCCAAGATGCTTAATCTATGTTTTGTCCTTTTGTAGCATGCTGCAGCAGTGGTTGATGAAAAACTGTACATTTCTGGTGGGAGTCGTAATGGTCGGCACTTGTCTGATGTTCAGGTATTGGGCATGCTCAGATATTTTTGAATCTTAGACCTTTTCTTGTGGGTCATCTGGTCATGTGATTTTTCTATTTGCAGGTTTTTGACCTCAGAAATTGGACATGGTCTAATCTGAAGCTAAAACCAAACGATGATAAAAATGATAACAGTGGCTCATGGGAGGTTCTTCCTGGCACATCTGGTCACAATATGGTAAAAAAAATTTATGTGCAACCATGCTTCCTCTGTGTATATATATATTACGCTTTCCATGTTATTTTCTTCTGCTTGCCAATTGATTAAACATGAGTTTCGGTAACCACCTGGGTGTTTGATTTGTTCTGAAAGAGTCTCGGAATTTTTATTTGTGCTTTTGCAGATTAGGTGGGAGAAGAAACTTCTTCTCCTTGGTGGAAATTCAAAGAATTCCTCTGATCAATTAATGGGTTAGTTTCTGTACAAAGCTTTCAATACTCAGTAGAAAACAAAAAGTTCCTGATTTACTTTCATATCTTTAGCAAGTACATTTTAATATCATTTATTGT
Source organism: Cercis canadensis (assembly GCA_003255065.1). Lineage (NCBI taxonomy): Eukaryota > Viridiplantae > Streptophyta > Magnoliopsida > Fabales > Fabaceae > Cercis > Cercis canadensis. Next base: position 76,297 of record QAOA01004365.1, read on the forward strand.
TGGAATCCTCTCATTGTGCTATCGACATCTTGCAGTTCAATACATTGATCTTGAAGCATCCCTGCATGGACATTTTGTGACTTCTGGAACTGTTCCAGTAAGTGCATCTATTGATGAAAAAGTTTGAAGTTTGTCCTTGGGTTTTGCTTATGTTTTTTCTGCTTTTTCCCTTCTTCTTGGAGTTATGTATGTAGCATATCGTAATTCACCTGAACGACTTCATAATATTTATATATGTAAGTATTACTCTATTTTGTGGTTAAATTAACTTGCAAATGTTCTTGACTGATTTTCAGGTGGCTCGTACAGGGCAGTCTGCAACAGTGGTTGGTTCAAAAGTGATAGTGTTTGGTGGAGAAGACATGAGCAAGAAATTGTTGAATGATGTCCATGTTCTTGATCTGGAGAGCATGACTTGGGATGCAATAAAGACAATGTAAGTAATATGTACTTTTCTTTCATAAAAAGGTGCTTCTGTGCTCTAGAGAAGTCCCAAATAACTTTATTGCGTTTTGATAGGCAGACACCTCCAACTCCTAGATACGATCACACGGCCACCATGCATGGAGAACGTTACCTTCTTATTTTTGGTGGTTGTTCTCATTCTATCTTCTTCAACGATCTTCATGTATTAGACTTGCAAACAGTAAGTAAATACTTTATTGGGAACTTCTTCCTTTTCTAGTTTTGCTAATTTAACTCAATTGAAGTATAAATAAGCTTGATTTTTCCCTTTTGGGGGGATCAATTATTCCTATATATTTTATATGTTGATATTTGAGTTGATAACTTGATATGAGACATGGTCAACAGTTCTTTCCAATTTTACTGTTATAGGGCAGGGTTACTTATTGCCTTTTTTGTGGAGTAGAGCTGATGGTAGGTGGTTAAAAAAGGGTTTTTCTGACTAATGTTTAAAGAGATTGGAGAACTTATCTTATGATTGGCAGGTGTTGTGATTAAATTAGTTTCCTTGCATGTGTAGAATTCTCAGTTGGAAATTATTGTATTGATAGAATAATAGTTAGAGGTTTACTCCATTCATCCAAATCCTGTAATCCATGTAAAGAAGGGGAAGAAGAATTTATATACTCCCCTAAAAGATTAGTTAATTGTCAATTTATATTTTCCCCTTTTTATTTCCAGAAAATTGCTTGAGTTTTTCCTTTGATCTTCAGGGCTACGTTTGTTTCATTCTTACAAGTTTAGGGTTAACACCCATTTGTTTCAGATGGAATGGTCCCAGCCACAAATTCAAGGTGATCTAGTGTCTCCTAGGGCTGGCCATGCTGGTATCACCATTGATGAAAGCTGGTTCATAGTTGGTGGTGGAGATAATAGAAGTGGTATGTGAACATGCTGTTGACATGGAGTCTGCATTTGATTATTCTCTCTACACTAAAAATGTATTCTTTATGGATGTCTGATAAACTAATGCTCAAAACAGGTTGCCCAGAAACCCTAGTATTAAATATGTCTAAGCTAGTTTGGTCAGTGTTGACTTCCGTGAAGCAAAGAGATCCACTTGCCAGTGAGGTATAACTTCTTTATGTAGTCTGTCAGGAAATATACCGAGCTATAGTTCTTTATTTTCTTACAAATTGATGCTCAATACCAGTTGGAGTGGCCTGGTAATCCATGGCTGTGTTTCCAGAAAATGGATGGTCTAGGACATTCACTTGTAGTCTATGTGTGATGTTTGGATGCAAGTAAAAGCTGGTGAGTCAAAAGTGAATTCAAAATGACAATCAGCTTACCTCAGTGTAGGCTTTGAGAAAATTTATTGAAAGTTTATCCATCAATAATTCAGAACTGAAAATCATCCTGAAGACAACAAAACTCTGCTTCAATTTTAGTTTGGATTGCATAAGTGGCATCTTTTCAAACAACAAATTTAGTCTTCTACTGAATAAACCTTGACACAGAGATCACTTGTATGAATAGTTGGATTTTGATGATGGTTTGAAGCTCATTTAAAAGCTTAACTCATGGTATTATGGTTTGAATTTTATTGGTTACATATAGGAAATCTCTTTATGATCATTCTTTCTTTTAACAAGTGCCTCTTCATTTATGAAATTTTGATAGCAATTCTTGCCATATTATGTCAATGCATATATTAGCCGTTGAACTTTATGTGATGTAAGAATCTATTTGCAATCAGGGTCTCAGTGTCTGCTCAGCATTGATTGACGGAGAGAACTATTTGGTAGCTTTTGGTGGCTACAATGGGAAGTACAGCAATGAGGTATGTTGTGTAACCATTTTTCATGTTAACTTTTCTTGACTATCTTAATGTTTGTCAGACTGTCAGCATATGCATCTTTGCTGATATTGATTAATAACATTATTTGTTTTCTTCTTATTTTTCTTTTATTCCTGTTATTGCACTGTAGTGTTATCTAGGCATTTTGTAGAGCATAATTAATGAACCTAAAATGCAAATTGAAAGAGAATGTTTCAGCTTACGAGGGATGTCCAATCATTGAGAGCAAACAGGATATGGATGTACAGATTGGTTTCTCCAAGCTCATAAAAGTTAGGATGGCAGTGAGATAATTCCAGTTTGGCTAAAATTGTTGACCTGATTAAATTACATTTTATAATATCATATGCTAGTTCAGCCAAATTAAAAAAAAAATGTCTTGCTATGTCTATAATCTGTTTCTGAGAAGCTAGCCTATAGTTCATTTGGGTTCAGTATTCCGTGTTTAAGTCTGTTCAATAGACTGGTTTAAGAAAACTGCATTAGTTTATGTGATCTATTTATTTACCCTGTCTAGATTTTGTTGTATTAACTTGTTTTATTTGAGTGTTGTTTGGCGCAAACTAGAATGTCTTAGAAAAATCAATAAACTAGGACACTTAGGCTCCATTTGGGAAACAAATAAGGAGGGAAAAAATGGGAAGAAAGAAAATTGAAAACATAGACATGTACATACATTGATAAATTATCTCAATGATAATGTATTTTGATAGAAACATGTACAAGATAGAGTTTTGTTATAAGGGCTTATCTTGTACATGAGATAAAGTTTGCAATGTTGTACTCTTCTATGTAGGGTTTTTTTACGTAGTGTTTAAGTCTAATTGTGACTCTTGTATCTGCTGCTATGTAAGCACTAAGCAGCTTTCTTCATTTGATATAGAATACGGTTTCTGAATTCTTTCATGGTATCAAAGCCTTCTTGCCTCTCCTTACCTCACAGCAAAAGAGAGAGAGAACTTTATCACCTTTCTCTTAACATTAGAGATTTATTGTCAATAATGTTATTTAGTATATTAAAATCTTAACTCATAACATTAGACATTTATTGTCAATAATGTTATTGTCAAATTTCATCAAACTATATCATTTTTATATTATTGCAAATGGATGAAATTCATAATAAATTGATCAAATTGGATACATCGAAACTGAGTTCTACATTTGAAACGAATTGTTGAGGAAAAAGAAATAAAAATTGTTGATTCACTTTATAAAACTAGACACTTGTAATTGATTGCATGGGCAAATTTCATTGCAAATTGATTGAATCGAACTGGATTCCACCTTGACATTATTTATCACAGAAGGGTTGTTCAGATGATTTTAAATTTTCTAATTTTTTTTATGTTGAAGCACACTCTATCTAGTATGCTCCATATACTGCATTCTGTGGCTAACAGCCGCCTTTCTAATTTAGGTTTATGTCATGAGACCCAAGCCAAGGGACTCCTTGCGTCCCAAGATTTTCCGGTCGCCAGCAGCTGCTGCTGCAGCAGCTTCTGTTACTGCTGCATATGCACTGACCAAATCTGAGAAGTTGGATTTCATGCAACTAGATGATATAAATTCTAAGGCATCTGTTAATGGTCATTCTCCAGAAGATGTCACTGTTGAAATTGAGGCTATTAAAGAAGAAAAACGGGTGTTAAAATTATCACTTGAAGATGTCAGGGCAGAAAATTCTAGGGTCAGAGGTCAGATTGATGAAGTTAATAGTACTCATGCTGAGTTGTCCAAGGTATGTAGTAAAATTTTCTTGTGGGGTTGCCCTAAAGGCCTAAATTCAGTTGGTGGTTGTACTTTTCATCATTGAGTACATTCTTTTCAGGAACTCCAGTCAGTCCAGGGACAACTTGTGGCTGAGAGATCAAGATGCTTTACGCTGGAGGTATAAATTTACTTCCCCCTTTTTGAAGTATGTTGGGGTTTGTTTGGTGAATGTGCAAAATTTGAGGATTTGGTCACTCTCATTTCCAGGCAAAAATTGCAGAACTACAAAAGATGCTGGAATCGCTGCAGTCAGTGGAAGATCAGGTACAGGCTCTTCGTAGACAGAAGTCTGCCCTGGACCAGGAGACAGAGCTTGCTTCAACTGCTCAGAGGCAAAGTTCTGGTGGTGTTTGGCGATGGCTTGGTTGAGTCGTGAAAATTATGAGGACAATGCCAAAATTTGGGAGCCTAATCGAGGAACCACAACATTCTTACAAGCAACAGATTGAATTATGTTTTAGCTCATACAGATCATAGCGTTTCCTTATCATAGCATTCTTCCAATTTTGTACTGAAACTTTTAGTTGAGATGGTTACAGAAGCTTTCTGTATTTGTATCTCTTTGTACTGTAACATGCCCACCTTTGTTTCGTTGGGTTTACTTCAGATGTTTCCATTCAATTCTAAATGATTTGCCTTAGGTGTTGTTGACACCTCATTCGCCTTATATCTTATTAGCATGTTTCTATTCATCTGTATAAAAACTTTCTATGGTGGAATGCAGACACAAGCACATGCTATTCATTTGTAAGAACTTTCTATGGTTGGACATAAGCAATTGTTACTTTGTTGGAAAACCCACTATTGGACTGTTTTCTACTGTTTTACCAGGTGGGACAAACTATACTTTCTACAGCTTTTGTAAGTTATGAAAGTGTACCTTGCCTCGAGAGGTCATGTTGATTCCGTTACTATTTGTTAAACGACAGAACATAGCATTTGTAGCAGCATATGGTTGGTTAATGGTTAATTTACGTATCCAAATCCTAACTTCTCTCCCTAATTACACTCAGGAATGAATGATGTCATCCTTTTTTTCTTTCCTCTTGATATAAATAATCTAAATATAGATATAGATGGGTATAAGTGTTTAGCATCCTCTTCATGGGACTTACTAAAAAGTGTTGGTATACCCCATTGTTACCAAGAGTGTCTTTTCTCATGGTGATCTAGGTTTAAGTGGGCGGGATTAATGAAGTCAACTATGAGACCTTTTCATTCACAAAAAGTGATAATAATAATTAATAAAATGAAAGTTCAATACTTAATATGGGGCTGTCAAGGAATACAACCACTAGTAGAGATCTGGATGGAGTCTCACTTGATAGAGACTTAATAGAGATGTTGATTTGCAGGAAAGAGGAAGAGGAGCTTTGAGTTTCTATATTATTAGTAAAGAAGCATCAGCCAATGTCTGCAACATAATGGAGCTGATCTTTTATTTACTTCCACTACTCTCTTATTTTTTTTCTTTTATTAAAGTGTTCCACTACTTTCAACTTACTACAAATCAGGTGCATGTTACTTATTAGCTTTATACATTACTTCGAAAAGACCTTTAACACTAAAATTCCAGTGTTCGCAAAATGACCGGGTGCCTTCCCTGACCAAAGCATGAGCTGGTGGCTACTTCTACAAGCGTACAGCAGATGAGTAATGGCCTACGTTCTTGATGGAGGTAATATTAGAAACTTGGATATCAAAGATGGTGCTCAAGGAGTGGGAACATTGTCCTTTGCAAGTGGAGCAATCTCCTCCCCATCTATTCCAGGTTCGCTGTCAGCTACCTCCAGGCCCAACAGCACCTTCTCCCATTGCTTGGCTGGTCCCTGTATCAAATCAAATCCCCCAATGATTAGACAAACAAAACTTGGTTCACACCTCTGAAATTGTATCACTGTTCTTTACACGTGATGTGAGGACAAGAAGCCTTTGTACATAGAGCATCATCATACTAACCTTCCATGAAAACTCTTGGACCATGCAGTTTTGGATCATCTCTTTCATGGCAGCGGTACCATAGGTCTGAAGAGCACTCTTGACTGTAGTTGCTAACTCATCCACATCAGCTGGATCAATAGTCTCACACTAGAGAACAACTCAAGGATTAGAATCCATTATTTTAACTCCTTTATTAACAACAAACAAGATAATTGTCTACTTACTTCTATGCTGAATGGTCCCATATGGAATCCAGTAAAACCTCCTTTTATGGTGTCAACGAGTCCACCAGTTGCAGCAGCAATGGGAATCTGTTGGGAAATTGCACCCCGAGTTAGTGTTTAACCACTGTTGAAATTTTTCTCAAGAATTACCAACAAGTAGATGAGTAGGAATAAGAGAAGGATGTAACATCTCTACCGTTCCGTATGGCATTGCATGCAACTGAATGAGACCACATGGCTCAAATCTACTTGGGATCACTATAAAATCAGCTCCAGCGATAATCTTGTGAGCCAGGGAACTGTTGAATTTCGCTACCCCTCTGGCCTTGTCAGGATACAGTACCTCTAGTTGCTCAAGTTGACTCTCCATGGCCTTTTTGCCAGTTCCCTGAGAGTTAAAAAAGAATATTAATCATAAACATAAAGAAAAAAAGAAGGGACAAATTAAAAAACTAAATCTTGACACTTACAAGGACTATTATCTGAACATTCTCATCTATGAACTTTGGGATAGCTGCCGCTAGAATATCTGAACCTTTCTGCTCTTCTAGCCTACCAATGAATCCTATCACAGGGATGTTTCTGTCAACAGGCAAGCCAACTTCTGCTTGAAGGGCTTCCTTCAACAGAGCTTTTGCTTCTGTGACCTAAAAATGACATTGTTGATGAGCACAAATTTCTATGGCTCATTTAAATTAGGAAGCCAAAAATTTCAGAGAAGCTACTTACATCTGTTGCATCATAGTTTAGACCAATGTATTTGTCAGTTCGTGGATTCCATTCTTGACTATCCATGCCATTCACAATACCAGTGATGCCAGTTTTACGAATAAAGTTGTCCAGTTCCACACCTCTTGCAACTCCAGAAACAAGTTCCTGAGCGTAATATGGACTTACAGTTAACACTCTGTCTGATTCCAATATTCCAGCCTTCATCCAATTAATTTTCCTTCCCCTCACAGGCTTATCATATCTGAAAAAGAAAGAGAAAAATATGAACATGGTTGGCAATAGAATTGTTTATGAAGTATAAAAACACAAAAAATAGGACCCTTGTTGTAATGGATGTATCAAAGAGTTGAAGGTATCATACCCATCAATAAAGTCAAACGAGCTCTTGAATTCATTAGGCAAATTGAGAAGAGAGAAGTCTGAAGAGGCAAATCTACCCTGGTAGGCTATGTTATGGAGACAAAATGCAACCTACCATGAGTGATCAGGAACGTCAGTTTCCGGAGAATGATGTATCCAAATTGCAATATAACCTGAAAGCAAAGAAACCTTCACCTTTGCATTTTTGTAAATCCCCCTTGACTGGTACATTGATTTCAAGTAGCATGGAAGAAGAGCAGTGTGCCAATCGTTGGCAATGAAGACTACATCTTCTCCTGTAAGAAAATAGACAAGGTTTGTCAACTTCATTAAAAGGTTTTATATAACTGAAGATTTAAGATCAAGGGATAAGCAAGAGATCCACACCATATGGTCCTGAGAAGTACTTGTTGTTGTGCAAGTTCAGAACCCTTGGTGCCTCAAGTGCAGCCTGCAAGTTATTACATACGTTGATAAAGCCAGATTTAAAATCAAGAAAGTTATTCCAATTCTCACACTGTCTGCTATCAAGCATAAGTAGGCCCTGAACCTATAGTAAGCTAGTATAAACATGAATACTCTTTCAATTGTAATTTTCTTCAATTTAAAATTCTACATGAATGAGTTCTATCATCATTATGCTTATACGCCACAATTATTACACCTAAAATGAATGAAAATTGCCATTCAAAAGTTGATAGGATTCAATTGCACAATGAAATAACGTCTTGAACTCTTGGCCATTTGCGTAAAAGAACCCAAGTACATATCAGTTAACAAGGCAAGTTATTCACATCATTTCAATTAAAACTCAGAGACTACAGGCATTAGCTCACTATCAGAAGATACAATCAGTAGGAAAGACAATGACCAAGTCAAATATAACTATTGAGCTTTGGACACTGTCACTTCTCCATGAACAAAGATTGATAAGATTAAATTTTAGCGAATTAGGATAAGCTACCTGGCACAACAAGCTGAATCTCAGTTGGTTATCTGTGTAATCCAGTCCAGTCCTAGGGCCATAGAGTTTTGACGCAGTTTTGCCCCATACCTTTCAAATTTAAAAGGCCAGAAACATCAGTTTAAAGGCTGATATGATACTACCTTCAATCATATAAATATTCTATTATGTGAAATGGTTGACAACAAGAAAAAATCCAACCTTCTCAAGGAAAAAAGGGTGATCCACAAAAACACGATCAACTCCTCTCTTGTAGCAGTGGAAGAAGCGGACAGTTTCAATTCTATCTCCAACTTTGAGCTGCAAAAAAATTAATCATTATGAGGGATACAGCCTAGAATGGGAGATGAAATGCGCATAGACAGAAGCCTCAGAGAGCATTAGAAAGTTACCTCAACTACCACACAAGTGTCCCATGCATCTTTATACTGGTCATAACGTGGAGATACTGTCATAACACGGTGCCCATTTGCCTATATAAATTTGCACAATTAAGGTTTGATCAAATAATGATTATGAAAGTATAGACAAGGCAGTGAAGTAAAAGAATAAAGAGATTGAAAAATGAAGAAATCAAGTTACCGCCATAGCAGGTGGAAGTCCTCCAAGAACATCACCAAGTCCACCAGTTTTGCTCCAGGGTCCAACCTCAGCTCCCACAAAGACCAAATTCATCCCTTGGCCACAAACAATTTTCCCCAAGAGCTTGCTGTTGTCACTGCCAGATTTGTTAGTGGAAGTGGAGGTTTTCCTTGCATGGGTTCTCATATCCAGCTTGTTCAAAGATCTTAACCCATCATGGGTCTGGCTCTTGAGGCCTATCTGAGCAAAATTTGCTTTGGTCTCAGTTTTGGTTGTTCCATGGAGGTTGATGCATGACGCTAAATAGGATGCTGTCACAGTGGCCATGGTTCTGCATATTACACCAAATTTCTGTACTTAGAAAAAAGATTATATGTGTACTTGTTGGAGGATTACAGTGGGATCTGAAGCATTATACTGGTTAATTGGTTATGGTGTTCCAATCACATTAAAGTAATACAAAAATTTCAGAAAAGTGATGTTGATTATCAAAACCGAAAAGATTGATTCTTCATGCAAAAATTCAGAGACTAGAGATTTAAAACTAACCCAAAACTAAGCAGCAAGTAATTTTTGCAGTAATCTCTTGGAAATAACTAATTAAAAGGGAAAGTTACTTACTTTATAGAGTAGGAAGAGACTATAAAAGAGAGAGAGGAGTGAGGAGCAGGTAGCTGCAAAAATGGCCGCAAGTGCAATGCGAGAGGAAAGTGGCTTTGAGAGAGAAAATGGTAAGAGCGATCACTGCTTAGTGCTCACTGCCATGAACAAAGATCTGCTGGCATTTGTAGAAACAGTCATAGACACGTGGAGAGTGGAGAGAGGTTTAACCATTTTCCGATTTGCTTGGCACATCAAGATCATACGTGATGGGCCAAGGGCATGGAGCCCTCTCCTTTCCTGACTGCGAATACGCTGGAATTGCAAAAGTGCAGTTGGACGTTAGCAATAATGCGAGTAGAAGGCCTAAAAGAAAAAATCTATTTTTCCACCTTTTCCCTTCCTTTTAACGGATATAAACAAACATATACATATATACATAGACTAATTATATTCACAACATCAAGGATCTCATTACTAATTTGGAACCACAAATTAGATCCACTTAAATTAAAGGGAAAATAATGCCTATCAGTCTCCATCTACTTATCTTGCCCTGTTTGACATACCTCTAAATTTTTTCAAAATATTTCTCAAAATTATATAATTATTTTTTATATCCAATAATTTTAAAATAATAATATTAACAATCACATACTTAAATACAAAAATTATATGTCTCAAAATATTTTACACTAGCAAATAATTTGAGCCAATATTGTATTATTTTTCTTAAATTAAATTTATTTAAACCTTTTAAATACAGTGCTATCAAATGCTTGATTTCTCTTTATTCAGTAACTTGAATTTAAAAAATGTAGAAATTCATTGAGAAAACAATTTCACATAAGTCCTACTTTTAATACTAAATTTTAGTATAAATAAATAAATGAGATTTTTTAAATATGTTTAGTATTTATGTGTTATGTCATATTACATAAAAATAATTAATATGTAAATTATAAGTATATAAATTAAATATTTTTAAATTTATTAAAAAAATAAAATAAATTATATTTTATATTTAATAAATTATAAAAATTATATATATTTATTATATGAATGTAATATAACGATATTATAAAATTTTCGGTAAATAAAAAACCTTTTAAGTACGGTTTGAACTTTATGTCAAATCTTAAAATAAATTAAAATGACAATAATATTAACGGTTGAGGGCGTTTCAAACTTTCAACCTCGATTTCAATGAATCATCAACTTCAACACAAGCACTCAACATGAACATTGACAACATGATTAAAAAAAACAATCAAGTGGGGCAAACGACAAACGAACAACTTGGATACTGGCCCTGCGGTCCAGATTCATCGAGTATCAGATGGTGGGCCTACGTCCTAGGAAACCAACAACTTTCCTTATTATAATATTTCTATTATAAAAACGTACTTCCCAAGGAGGAATGGGTAGGGTAGCTTTCCATTAGATTTTTTCTTCTTTTTGTGGAAATAAATTTGTGAAAGTTGCAACTCAACCAAATCCGGGCGGGGGATGAGTAATTTTATGAGGCTAGGGCAACGCCGACGACGGGAAGTCACTACTCATCTTGTTTCACCTTTTGTATATAAATAAATAAAAAATATTTATTGGTTGGGGGTTTTTTAGAAAAGCATAATTATATAGGTAAATGAGGTTAGATATAGGGTAAATGGGCATTCAGTGTGAGAGGATGAGATTGTTGAAAAAATTTCGGCTGAGAATGGGTTTGAGGATTCTCAAACAAATTTCATGCATGCAATAATTTTTTTTTTTAAAAGAAGAGTGTCGAATTTTTTTTTAAACAAATTTTGGTTTAACAATTAGTGGAGTGCCGCATTTTGGTTTTTTTTTTTTAATGTAAAAAAAATTTTAATTGAATAGAGAGTGTCGTATTTTGAAGGGAGCGGGTGCTGAATTTTGGCAAATGTTATTAGTTGAGTGTGGAATTTTAAGTTTTTTTTTTTTTTTCTAAAGTCGAATTTTAGTCTTCAAATTACATGTAGTGCCGAATTGTGAAAGTGTGACGCTCCAAAGGCCCCGCACCTCATTCCAAGTGTTCCTGAAAGAAAGTACAATAAAATAATGCAAGTGGCAACTTCTTATTTTGCCATAGCACTGCCTAAACATAACAGAGCTTTCAGTAAGCATGAGAATTTGTCCTCCCTATAATCACAGATAAGAAGCTGATATCGTATCCTTCCTAAAATGATATTTGAGATACAAAGAGCACCCGTGAGTATCTTGCATTCTCGCTGAAATATATGGAACTTGAAGCACGAGGGAGACTCTTCTATGCAAGAAACTAGATCTTACATTTTATTTGTTGTTAGGTTGGTTAAGGAGCTAGAGGTTATACTTGAGGCATTACATAACACTGACCTTTCTAAAATAAAAAGAGAAAAATTGCATCAGTTTCAAATGTTCATTTGTAGGGAAAGACATCTACCCAGATAGACTCCTTGCCCTAGTAACTCATCAGCTGCTTTTGCTTGCTTGTGAGTCAATTCTTCGGTCAAAGTGACCACAGCTTCAAGAACAGGATTATACCTGGTGTTATTTCCACATCACTTTATTAGGCAGAAAGCTATGCTATTAATGAATCACTAATGTCCTCCTTACCAAAAAACACGAAACACAAAACACATACAGGAAATATAGAGTTATAAGATTGCCAGGACATTAGTGTTCTCACTACTACTTTCTTAATCTCTGCAAGAATATTCGTGTAAGCTCCTGAGAAGTAATTTGTTTCGTTTTGATGAGCTCAGCTAGTTCAAGAACCTGGTTTAGAAAAAAGAAAAAGAAAAGCCATTCATAAAAAAACTCAAGAAAAACTTGTTTATATCCAATTTGGATCGAAGTCAAATTGGTGCGCTGGCAGCAACTGATCACCTACACTCATAAAGGCAATATCTTCTTCAGATTCTGGTCTTTGTATCCAAGAGCCAGAAGGATAGTTAAATCTTTTGTTTGTGGATTGAACCGGTCGATGGTCCCAGTTGGGATTAAAAACCAAAGGGGATGGGTAATGCAGCCCTCCATTTTCAGAAGCAACAAGTTTCCGATTGGCTTCCATAACTGGGATAGTGAGCTCCTTTGCACACTTCTCAATCTCTGCAATCTAAAGTAAACAGAAATAGTGCATGGTCATCACCAAGCATTACAGAAACAAAAAACTTCTAAGTTAATGAAATCACCTGCTTATCATTGAAGAAGTCGGCATCAAGTAAACCTAATGAACGTCTAAGGCATGAAGGCTCAATATTCTTCTCTGAACATAGGCAGTGGTTGTTACTCCCCTGAATGAGGTGCGGGTGCCTTTGGAGTGTAGCACTTTCACATTCACAATTCGGCACTAAATGCAATTTGAAAACTAAAATTCGACTTCCAAAAAAAAAGAAAACTCAAAATTCGGCACTCAACTGATAACATTTGCCAAAATTCGGCACTTCTAAATGAAAATTCAACACTCTTCTTTTTTTAAAAAGAAAAAAAAAAACTGCTACATGCATGGAATTTGTTTGAGAAGTGAGGTATCCATGAAATTTCTTTTTAAAACTACAATATTCAAAGACTTGCTCTCCATTGTCATCCCTAGGTGGGGGTGGGGGCTAACAAATTTAATGGAGGAGTGAGCTTGAGGCTAAATTTTACATTATTTACCAACAAAAAAAAAAAATTGTATATTAGACTCATACTATTTTAAGAGAAATGATATATATTTTTTTATTAGAAATATAATTTCATTTGATTAAGTTAATCGACACTTACACAATATAAATAATAGTATATAAAATTTTTAATATAATATTTCTTAAAATTCAAAAAGCTAATACCTCAAAGTAAACTTCTACATTTTTCTCCATGTACTGAAAGGTGAATAAAATTATAGCTCTAAGTCTTGGCAAAACAGAGGTCAATGACAATCGATGACAAAACTTCTTTAACGGCAGAGAAAAACACCAAATGTGCTGCAGCAAGATTAAATGATCAATTTACCTGAAGTATTATCTTTACAGAATATATGAAATGTGATCTAAAAATTTGGAGATCTACCCAAAATAGAGGTTCAATATGATGGATTAACCCCCTAGAATATCAATTTTGTTTTTGAACAAAGAAAATGTGTAAAACACAACTGACAGATTAAAACAATTTATTAAAAGAACAAACCAAAACACCTAAAAAATATAAACAATGAAATAAAACAGACAAATAGGGCTGCCCCGCACAAAGTGACGGCGACAGCCTCAAAGCAGAGCACAAAAAGAGGAACAAGAGAAGGAGATAGAAACTTTACAAGAATGAGAAGAGAATAAACAAGAAAAGGGTCAGACTTACAAAAAAAAACTGCATCTAAGGGCGGTAGAGAAGCCGAACCTTGCTGGAGAAAATTTGAGTATTATAAGAAAAAAAGTTAAAGTGATTTTAGTATGGTTTAGTTAAAATTTAAGTGAATTTAATTAAATATAAATTATAATATTATATATATAAAGAAAATATGAATTTACAAATATATAAATAATAACCAAACACTAATATTAAAATTTTTATTAATTTTATATTCAAATCTAAAATGATAATTAAAAATAAAAAAAAAAACNTTAAAAATAAAAAATAAAAACATATAAATAATAATACCCCTGTTACATGTACATTTAATACAATTTGTAAAGCCACTTAAAACTTTTTTAATGAAATTGTACTTCTTCAATGTTCTTGCTGCTCTCTAAGGTATCATCACCGCCATTGCTCTTGCACTCGATTGGATTGGGTTCTTTGTACGCCTGAAAAGCTCCCCCCCTCCCCGGTTAAACAGACCCAATCGCCAGAAAAACTCCATTAATTTGGTGCTTTAGCAATAGCAGCGACAGGGAAACTTATGTGGGTTCCCCACTCTCCATTTTCTTGGTAAAGGGGTTCTGATCTACTCTCCATTTTATCAGGAATTAATGACGTGAATTTTGGTGGGATTTTTTTTATCAGAAATGAAAATTCTATTAAATATCAAAAGAAAGTACATTTGAAATAAAATTAGGTGGCATATCTTGCCATACAGTTAACACAATAACAGTAGAACCAAAAACAATAAGCTTATTAGTTACTTGGTTTGCTTGCCTTGGAACCCAGCTGAAAGAAAGAACAGCTCTCAATACCCAACTCATGGATGTCATCAAGTAGCAGACCCAGTGGAGACATGATCCTTTCTCTGCGTTTTAGAGCCAAAACCACCCAGGAAGCATCACTTTCTACACAAACATTTGACCATTATTATTGTTTAGCACAGCAAATTTTTATTCAATTTTGGACGTCTGTATTCCAAAAAGAGTATTTTTAACATATTTTGATAGTATATGAGAATTGTGGTAAAATGACTAAAAACATTTTTTACAAAGTGTTTACATAAATTGGGTAATTTGAAAATTATTTCCTAATTTTTTGTAATTTTAATTAAATTATTAATATGAATGTAGAGGAAAAGATCATGCTACTTTGTAAATAATGTGACTTTAAGGGTCACGCAACTTTAAAGTAATGTGACTTAAAGTAGTGTAACTTATCTTATCTATGTTTGATGAATAAAATAATTGAAAGTGTATTATTTTAGTAAAAAATTTATACAATATTATATTTTGATAAATAATTTATTAAAGTGTATTTTGTTAGTTAATTTACTGAGAATTATTTGCTCATTTTTAAACTTTTGAGGGTAAATCACATGTGACTTATAGTTGAAGGGTAAATTAGAGTTTTTTTAAAAAAATTTAATTAATTTTGAGTTTCTATTTCAATACTAATTATTAATTAGTAGTAAAAAATAAATATTTTAACAAATTTTAAAAGATAGTTAATTGAATATGTAGGTGTTGTTTTAATATATAATTTTGTATTTAAATATTAATGCAATAGTGGTAGTGGTACTGAGGGGAATTGTGCTAGAGTCTTAATGAAAAATACGAAAAAACAAATAGAACAATAGAACTTGAGTGGTAGTTTAGTAATTATATATGATTAAAGTACCAAATAGTCTTCTCTCTCAACTTTTGCCACTTAAATTTCAGATGCTCAACAAAAAAGCTTTGATAATATGCTATATACTTCATAAATAAAAAAATTTATAAATTTAAATTAATATCACAATTAAAAGATAATTATACATGTTAATAAAATAATGTGTAACACCAAAAGATATATTAGACATTTTGTAAGTTACAAGAGAGCCCTAATTAAAAAAAAAAAATTCATATTTAGAATCAAATAATTTTTTCAATGAAAATTGGTTCAATTAATAAGAATCAAAATATTTTTCTTGTACAGCGTAAATTTGAATTTCACTATTAGTAATTTTATTTTAATATACAATAAATAAATATTATTATAAGTATCCGTTGAGACTTATGACATAAATTTTAAAATATAATAATCTCTTCTCATCTTAAAATTTTTATTAAAAAAATTAAATAATTTTTTAATCAAANATAATTTTTTTATCAAACTTAAGGAATTAAATAATAATTTTCTCAAATATTTTTTAAAAATAAAAGAAATAAAAGCCGACCGACTTAGAAAGTAAGAAAGGCCAACGGCCACTTCTCAACGGCTATGTAAGTGTGTCTACGCTCTTCCCATTTCTCATTCTTTTGGCGGTGGCGGTAACACTCTCACTCTCGGAAACTCTCTCTCTTCACTGTTTCTTTCTTTCTCGTTCACTCTGTCTCGCGTTACCGATGATTTTGGAAATACATTGACGAAAACATTCTATAATCGCAAACCCTTTGAACTCTCCGGTCTTCAGGTTTCGTTATTTTTTCATCCTTTTCCTTTCCAATTGTAAATTAAGAAACCCTAACCTTTGATTCCTCCGTTGTTAGATTTTATTGTTTGGTACACTTGTCTCTCTCAGTCTCACCCTTTCTTTGATATAACTTGAGGTACGCGTTGGATATGATATATTATTCTTGCCCATATGTACATGATTTTCAGTGGTTAGTCGGATATCTAAGGTACTCTGCAAAGAGGGCATTTTTAAGCTTTTCTCGGTCATCTGTTGTCAAAATTGGGCAATCTCATATATAATATTATTCCAACTACAATTTTACTAGAAAGTAGAAACCCAAGAAAGTTTAAAACCAATTATGGATGACATTAACACTAGCACTTTAGCTATGCATTCACATTAACTTTCTATGACAATGTCGTCCAGAAAGAAGAAGAAGAAATAGATGCACCCAATTGAGATTGGGTGGCTTCTTTTCATCTTGGAACTTTCATCCATTGGATATGCATAGCACAACATTGTAGAGAACAAGACCATTATGCTATCAAGTGACTCATCACAACTTGGAGACAAGTTGATTTTTGGTTTGAGAAACAAGATCCTTGCGCAAGATTTTGCCTGCAGCAGACTTTGGAATGGTGTCGATAAAACCTACCCTTCTTACTTTCTTATATGGGGCCACCTGGAATTTTTCATAAGAAGGAGAAACAATTAAAGATGACATCAGGGAAGGGAGGAGACATTTATTTTTAGTCTAACCTGGCTGGAAACAAATTGAATAACTTGGTCTTCTGTGAGCTCAGAACCAGCTGCTCTCACCACATATGCCATTGGTATCTCTCCAGTTTCTTCATCTTCAACCCTGCAAATGCAATATATAACATATTTTCCATGTGAAAAACTCTTCTTTTTTTTTTTTTTTTTTTTTTCTTTTTCTAATGACAACTTCATTGAGAAACAAGAGAGAATGATCGAGGAGTGAGAAAATCTTTTCCATGTGAGAAAGTCAAAAAGAGAGAAAGAGTAAGAGTGAGATGTGTTGAGGCTAGCCACTCACGGGATAACAGCAGCATCAAGAATCATTGGATGACTGAGCAATACAGATTCCAGTTCTGCTGGAGCCACCTGCCACAAGCAATCCAAATGAATGGGTAATAGTTTCATTGTTTTGTTAACAATTTCTGTTTTTTCTCTTCCAAACACCAATTGTGCCTCTATATTGCTAGAGAAATGCCTCCTAAAATTAAACAGAAACAGTGATGAATTGTTTTTTTTTTAAAAAAAAAGTACCTGATACCCATTATGCTTGATCAGCTCCTTAATTCGTTCAACTATATAGACAAATCCATCCTCATCAATATAGCCAAGATCACCTGTCCTCAACCATCCCTCTGAGTCAACTGTTGCAGTTGTAGCCTCCAAATTCCCCAGATATTCTTTCATAATAGTAGGACTTGTCAGCAATAACTCTCCTTCTTTAAAAGGAGGCAAAGGTTTTCCTGTTTCATTGTCCACCACTTTTGCGCAAAATGTTGGAAGTAGCATACCACATGAATCTGGCCTTGTCTTAGCATCTCTATTTGATGCAAAAAAAGTTGCTCCACCACAGCTTTCTGTTAGTCCATAGCCTTGCCTTAACTCAACCCAAGGAAACCTCTGCCTGAACTCCCTTGCCACTTCCTTACTCAAATGTGCCGCACCTGAACCCACCTTTCTTAGGCTGGACAAGTCACACCCAGCTTTGCTTGCATGTTTTGCCATTGCGAGAATCACCGGAGGCACGGCCGGTATGTTACTCACTTTGTGCTTCTCAATTGCAGCAAGCATAGTTGTGAAATCAAATTTCTGCATTACTACACTTGTTACACCCATGCACAACAAGCCTAACCCAAAGAACATGAGTCCATAAACGTGGAACATTGGAATGAAGGCTAAGAAAATATCATCTTGTGATGCAGATACATCTACAGCCCATTGGAGTAATCGAATTATAGAAATGATATTTGCGTGAGTCAAAACTACACCTTTGCTTATCCCAGTAGTTCCTGAAGAGTAAAGTATAGCTGCAGTATCTGATTGAACCACATGAGATTGAGGCAACTCTATTGGGTTAGAGCAGCCTTGTATTAGCTCTTCAATAGATAACATTGGTCCATCACCATCAGATGAAGGACAAGTGAGAATTGTAAGCAACCCAGTTGGGGTCAATTTGTGTAGCTCCTCTGGTGCTGAGATGGCTAGTTTAGCACCTGAATCACGTACTTGCTTAGCAATTTCTGAGGGGCTATTAAGGGGATTGGCAGTGGTGAGAATTGCTCCAATTGATAACACAGCTAGGCATATTGTTGGGTACAAGAGTGAGTTTGGTGACAGCACAAACACCACATCCCCTTTCCTGACCCCAAGTCCATGGTACAAGCTTGACGCAAGGGAGAAAATAGAGCGGCGAAGCTCGCCGTAGCTTAGACGACGATTAGTACTTGAATCAATGAAGGCAATTGTTGTCTCAGCAAGGTGTACCTGAGGGAACTCTGATAGCACAAGACTTACAGTGTCAAGGTCAGGCCTCGTTGGGATTTCAAGCTGGGGACCAAGACTAACAAGAGAGTGATAGATGCCTGTTTTTGAATCGTATCCACTTCTCTTATCAAATGTTGGTACAGATTTGCGAGATTCTTCAACAATGGCAGGCCAAGCTTCCTCACTTGACATTTTTCTGCAAATGTGATAGATGGTTAAGCAACTAGGGAATGTTAGCTATAGTGTGATGTGGCATAATGAGTATGAAGCATAAACAGCAAGGCTTATTTAAGAGAATACTATTATTAATATTATATATCATATAGCACATCATTTTCACTCACAACTATATACTCCTGTTTTGTCCCAGGATTATCTATGTCAAGCTCGAGGACCAGCATTGATAATATTGTCAGTTATATCTAAGAGAAAATTTAGTAATGAAAACTTCGTCATTCTTTGTTTTTATAGCCGGCCAGATAATTTGACATAGTCATGGGTGCTAAGTAGCTAAAGGATTTATGCTTGATGCTCTATGCAGAGCTCAAGAAGGAATGATAAGAATAATGAATATTCTTTTTTAACACTAGAATATTTGAAGAATGGATATTGTTGTCTGCATAGTGGTTTACTATATAATGTTAAACAAGAATATAATAAAGCTTCTGCTGCCGGCTTAATTTTGAGAGACGACAGAAGGGAGGATGGGTTTGCTTGTCCTACTCCTAAGTCCTATGCATAAAACCTGTCCTCCATTCACATAGTATACGAAGAGGGAATTATTCAAATTTATATAATATCAAGACTCAGTATGAGTAATGTTATTTCTAAATAGACATATATATAATTTATTCAAGATCGAGCTATATTGATGAAAAAGTCTTCATTTGAATCTTGTTGGTTAGAGATTATGCTCAGTTTTACCTTGTGCCACACTTTAAAATCGAAATAACCTATCTATTACCTAANGAAAAAGTCTTTCATTTGAATCTTGTTGGTTAGAGATTATGCTCAGTTTTACCTTGTGCCACACTTTAAAATCGAAATAACCTTATCTATTACCTAAATTTTTTTGTCAAAAAAAAATATTATTCAACCAAAATATATATATATATATATATATATATATATATATATACATATTGTATATAGAGTTCTAAATCCACATGGTACATTCTAACTTCAGGGAGTTGCATTTAATAGTAACTACTGAATAATTGTAGTTTGTGTCCAATAGCAGAGCCACATTCAACTAAGGGAGTTGCCCATCGTGACCTTTCCTCTCTCACTTATCTGGATTGATATTCTTATACGAATGCTTGTTTAAGATTAATGCCACTACACGAAATGAAAACTATGGAATCGGAATAGAAATAGAGTAGAATGGCCATTTTATTCCACAATTTGGCAGCTCTAGGAATTTAATGGCTTTTCAAGTCTTTATATTGTTTGGTACATGGAATAAAACATTAAATGAAATCGAAACCAATAGTAAAAGACATAAATACCATTTAGATTTAAATGTACTGTAGGTCCCTGTAATTTGGATGAATTTTGAATCAAGTTCTTATAATTTTTTTTTTCTTTTTGGGTGTTTATAATTTGAAATTTTTTTAATTGGGTCCCTGTTATCACATTCGATTATAATTCTGTCAGTTTAGTGCTAATATAGCAAATAACTTATTTATGTGACAATAAAAAAAAGTTGAAATGATGCTAAAGTGACACAAAAATTGATATCTCATCAAATTTTAGCTCAAAAAATTACATAAAAAAAGTTGATGACGTGTCAATTTTTGTGTTATTTTGGTACTATGTCAATTTTTTTTATTGCCACATAGATAAGCTGTTTGCCATATCATCACTAAATTGATGGATTTATAGTCAGAGATGAAGATAAAGACCCATTAAAAAAAATTTAAACTATAAAGACCCAAAAAAAAAAATGATGAGAACTTAATTCAAAATTCGTCCAAACTACAAGAACCTACAGTATATTTAAACCATACCATTTATTTAAAAATACAATGAAGTTAAACTTTTTATTTGTGGGTTTTAGATGAGTTTTATTTAATAAGGTCAACTTGAGTCATTCCATAGATCATGGAATTACCACTCTTGCCTCTCAAAGGTAGGAATATTGATTTTTACTTGTGTGAAATGAATGGGATAGCCATTCATGTTCTTTTTCTAGCACCAAATATAGTAATACTCATTCCATTCATTCATAGAATGAAATCACCATTTCATATACCAAATGTACCCTCATTGAAAAAGAGGACGATGATAACTAACCAATATGCAATGATCATTGAAAAATACAAAATGATCATTAGCCAACGAAGAAAAAATTCCTAAACTCAGGTTTTAGTGATCACCCACCTAAAAATATTATTTTTTTAGTCATCCACTAATACTCCTTTGTGATTTGTGTGATATAATAATAATTATCTAAAAAATATTTAGTTTTCTTTTTAAATAAATTTCTCAACTTTTTTTGAGAAAATTATTCTCAAGTTCAATAACTTCAAAACAAAAAAAAAGATAGTTGAGTGTGATGTAAATTGGAGTTCGAAGCAATTGCTTGTCAAAAAGGGTTAAATAACTAAAATATCCCTCAATGTTATTAATTATTTTGTTTATATTTAAACATAATAATTATATACTAAACAAAATAACACCAAAATTTATATATGATAATAACATACAAACAGAATAACAAATGTAACATCTAGGCTTATTTTAGTTATTTTACCTCATGTGGAAGGCACTAACTTAGAAATCTATTTTATTTTGCACTCAAGTGTGTAGTATTTAAGTTCCCAAACCCGAAAAAAAATAGGCTCATTGACCTAAATATTACATTTTAATAACAAAATTGCACATCTATCACATTTTTTAACTTAATTACCTAAATATTACATTTTAGAATAATTAAAAAAAAAACTTTTCGGACATGTGAGGACCACAAGTAGTCATGTCGTGTGTCTACGTAGAACACACCAATAGTCAATCGACGTGTCCTTTTTTGTCACATTTTCCTTTATTTTATTTTTTTATATTCTTATAGGCAATTGAAGAAATGACATGTCATGGGCTATCGGCGTGTCTAACGTGGACATGCCACGTGATCACTGATGCGTCTAGCGGTCCCCACATGTCGATTATTTTTTNGTTATAGATTAGTAAACTTATTTGTAAAGTGTAATATTCATGTCAAAGAACCTAGAGGAATAAACTTTTTTTTTTTTTAACATAATAAACCCCTGCCTAATGCATCTTTAGCCGCAACAGTAAAAAGTTAAAACTTAAAATGCGTTGTCAAATACTCTCAAACACTCTCAGTTACTGTTTATTCACACTTGTCTCTAGTTATTCTTTATTCAAATTGGAATTTCCAGCATAAAATAAAACACACTCTTGTGTCCGGCTGCTTATCGACTTCTCCTTCACGCTGCAATTCCAAATTCCTTACATTTCTCTTTACTCTACACAGATTGGCGGAACAAGGTAATTTTCCCTCTCTAAAACGGTAACGAATCTACACTCATTTACAATTTTCTTCTTGTTTTTCATCTACGATTTCATACTCTGTGATATCTGGAATTGCATCATATGATCACTGTGGTTTCTTGTTTGAAACAATTAAGAATATTTTGGTTTCCTTGGAGTTTATGGACTTGGAAATTCTGGGTTCTATCTATGATAATTTTAAGGTTAAATTTTGTATCCTCCCCAAATTATTTGATGTCTGATGCTTGAATGTTAAGTTTGCAGTGTGTTATTAATTTTAATGAATTGTTAAATCAAAAAAGCAACTCAGAATGTTTTCTCATATAAAATGTATGTGTGCTTCTCTGTTCTTGCATTAATTTCTCAATAATCAAATTGGAAAATAGATGAATGAGAATTTTTATTCTTTATATTCGTGTGCTTTTGGGAACATTCTAAATTATGGTTTATTGTACTTCGAATACTATCACTGAGACAATCTGGGTAGACATGCCATAATAATGTTTCTTTTTTTTTTGGTTGTTGGAAGGAACAAGAATGAAGTTTTATTTTTTAACTGAAAACCAAAAAAAGGTTTTTAAAAATATAATACAAAATTAAAAATAAGGTATTTACGTAAATAGTTTTAAAAATAGGAGGTTTCTTAGATACTTATCATATTTATATAGTATGTCATACTACATGAGATTAACCAATATAAGAATGACATGTGTACAAATTAACTGTTTTTAAATTTATTTGAGAAAATAAAATAAATTATATTTATATTCAATAAAATATAAAAATTATGTATATTTGCCATATCAATGTAGTGTAACATACTCATGTAGTATCATAAAATTCCCGTTAAAAATAACATAAAAATACTTGTCTAAATGGTTTGGGCCTGTTGGGCCAGGTTAGACCCAAGATACTCTAATGGGCCACTCTAATCTTACGGCCCAGTTAAGGTGTTCATATACGTAGTATATTACACAACCCATATAAGGAGGAAATAAATTTTGAACACTAAAAAGGATTCCAAGGCTTAATAAATAAAGAGGTGAGGAATACGATACAGCTAGATATTCAATATTACAAGAAGTATTTATATCGCAAACAAAAATGATTTATATCATTTATTTTATTTTCATAGATTTATGTAAAACTTATAAAATACATGACTTAAATAATTTTTATGTTGATATTATTTGTGATACTAAATAATTAGCTATAAGATAGAGAAGAAGACACAGATAAAGATAGGCAGTTGTGAGTGAACAATAAAACACGTGAATCTGTAATTCATCCAACACCATCTATAAATGGTCCATTTCTTTCCACTTTTCAATTTCCCAATGTCTATGAGGTTTGTTTCTTTGTAGCAACCATTTTAGGCTAATTCACCTTTTTATTTTAGTTTTGAAAAGTATTTACGTAAATACCTTACTTTTAAAACTATTTAAGTAAAAATATAATAAAATAATAAAAAGTCAAAAATTTAAGTAAATAATTTTAAAAGTAAAATATTTACGTAAATATTTTTCAAAACTAAAATAAAAAGGTCAATTGGCCACCGTTTCCTCCCGGGAGGGCTTCTCACAAGAACATGTGAGCAGGTAGCAAAGATCAGTGAAATTATCAGACAGCAATTGCACAAGCAAATAATAGTTATTGGAGGGAGATCAAGACATTTTTTCCATTTCTCTTTCCTTTTTGGTGCAACTTTAAAGGGAGATGGAGACCTCTTTGGAGGGATTCATTGGCATTTTATGAATGATCTAATTATTCTTGAATCTTTTGCAGAAATTCAGGGGAGTATATCTCCCACACATCTCTTGCTTAAACATGTCTTGCTCATGCTGAGTTTCTGTTTTTTTTTTTAGGTCTAAATAGTGTGCATTTGGTTACAATTCATTTTATGAAGAGCAAGTTTGAAGAACAGTTGCAAAGGCTTATGATTGATTAATCCAAAGGACAAACATGCCTAATTTCAACAGCTAATGCACAGAAAAAAAAAATCATATACCTAAACTTTTTTTCTAACCAAACCTTGATTGTACAACTCAGTCATTGTAAAAATAATGTAAAAATATCATTTTCCTAAACTTAATATATATATATACATAATCCATGGTTGACAAAATTTGAATATGCATATTTTGTAGACAATTTGTCTACAAAATTACTACTTGCCTTG
The DNA here is from genome assembly GCA_003255065.1 of Cercis canadensis. Taxonomy (NCBI): domain Eukaryota; kingdom Viridiplantae; phylum Streptophyta; class Magnoliopsida; order Fabales; family Fabaceae; genus Cercis; species Cercis canadensis. The sequence goes on from QAOA01004365.1 coordinate 100,726, forward strand.
GATGGAAGAATTATAGATTAGTGAAAATACCTATAAATTTTTTTCAAATCTATTAGAGGGTTAACAATTAATTAGGTACCTACTCTTTAGAAACAAATATCTTAGATAGTTAACAATTCTTTTCTTTTTTCCTTCTAATTTAGCATCCCTAACTTTGATTCTTTCTTAGCAAAGATAAGTATTTCATAAGTATAGAGAACAATAAGAATACTTGGTTGCATCCTAGACCAGCGTAGCACAAGTAAAAGATCATGAATACTGAAGTCATTAGGTGTGGTCTAATGATAAGGAATTTAGGTAATTTGCAGAAAGTCAAGGTTCGAGCTTTATCGTGGTCATATAACCCAAAAAAAAAATTATCATGAATACTACAAGATTGACATGACTATTCCATTGAGTGAACCAAATGCAATTTATAAGGTCAGCAATCAGGTGGCATATAGATTAATTTGTAGGAAAAAAAAAAAGAATAGAAATATGGAAACAAATTTCTAATGCTGCAAACATTAATCAAACACATGAGATTGATCGAACAATTTATTTATTTTATTACAGCTTTATAAGACCCAGCAAATGGTAGCATTAGATACATTGCATCTCCTCACAAAATTGCAAATGTTTGATTTCATTCAAAAAAGAGTGAGCTAAAGGCTGTGCTCCTTAATTAACAGCATGCATTACAGCGAGGGAGGCCGCGGACATAGACACACAAGCAGCATTTGTAGCGACAACTTCCATCACATACTGCATTTAGGGTTAAACAAATTACTACAAGGTTAGCTCAAAGAAAAACAACATAAAGAAATATAGAAAATAACATGCAGATAGAAAGTTGAGCAAAGACAATATATAGAATGTGATCATTTTATTATCAGAGTAAAATTAACTAACACCAACCTAATATTTCTAATCTCGATTCAAGGATGAACAAACTGACCTTGTTGCACCTTTTATATGTGTAAATGAAAAATTCACATTATAAAATAATTTTAGTTGATTAGTTATTAGTTAGTATATAATTACATCAAATTATTCTAACTATAGATAGAAAGTAAATTATCAATATGGAATAAATATCAAATAATATCAAACGAACTTGTAATCAAATTGAGAGTCGTAATCAAAAGTATAGTATAAAAAAAAAAAAGTATCAAATATTGATTTGATACATACCAGTCGGTGTAGCATCGAGAGATAGAGTTTTAGTGATGTTGATGGTACTAGGAGTAACATCGGAGGGTGGAGATGATTGTTTAGGGATGATGACATGACTTGAAACAGTGATAATAAGGAGCAGGAAAAACATAATTGTTTTCAATGCCATTTTTCACAGTAGAAGGGAAACACTAGCTTGTTTTTTTTTTTTTTGGTTATCCACCGGTGTCCGGGCTTCGCCCGACTAATCTGGTTTCGAGCCAGGAAAGACCACAAGGGCGGTAAAGCTCTCCCAACAAACGCAGCTGCATTCCTAAGGGCTCGAACCCGAGACTTTTGGTTAAGCTAGAACAGCCAATTACCAGCTGATCTATATGCTTGTTGGTAACATGAGCTTGTTATAGAGTGGTACCTTGGCACTGATGTGGTAGATGGCTTAGTAAATTTTACGCAAGTCCACACACTAGTATATATACTACTATTTCACCTTACAATTTAAATTTTTGTATGAAACATGCAACGGCCATATCTTTGGATTTGATTTACTTAATTAATAATTTTAAAGATTTTTAAGTATAGAAGATATACTAATATAAATGTGATTGGATGCATTGAAACTTTTTAACAATACAATGATGTATATTCAATACCTTCTTCTTAATATTTGGTTGTGTGAGCATCATGAAAGGGAAAAGAGTTTTGAATTCCGTTACTAGAAGTGATTAGCAAAAAAAAGAAGAGTAAAACCCTTTTTTAGTTCTTGGAAAATACAGCTACTGACAAATTAGTCCTCCAAAAATTTTTAGTGATAAATTGGTCTTTGAATTATTATTCTGTCTGACAAATTAGTCATCTGATACTTTAATGAGAAAAGTTCTGGATCCCTGCAGATCATTTTCCTAAATTTTTTTTACTGATTTTGCTTAGCTATGTTTAAGCCCTCCTTTTCTCATTCAAGTCTTCATTTTCTTTTCACTGATCTTGCTTACTGGAGGACTAATTTNGGATCCCTACAGATCATTTTCCTAAATTTTTTTTACTGATTTTGCTTAGCTATGTTTAAGCCCTCCTTTTCTCATTCAAGTCTTCATTTTCTTTTCACTGATCTTGCTTACTGGAGGACTAATTTGTCAACGAAATAATAATTCAATGACCAATTTGTCACTGAAAATTTTTGGATGATAAATTTGTCAATGACTGCATTTTTCAAAGACTAAAAAAAAGTTTTACTCAAAAAAAAAAACTCATAGGTCGTAGCACAAGAAGTTGATACGCACATTAAAATGTGGATATATACAAAGTTTTTGTTCTCTTTTGATCATCAAAAACATTTAACTTAATCCTTTTTCTTACTAATTAAATATGATTAACGAATAATTAAAATAAAAATAAACATGATAAGCACTTGATTAGTGTACTTTTGCCTTGCTTACCATGTGTATTATTACTCTAATTATTCACTAGTTATATTTAATTAGTATAAAAAATAATTAAGTGAATCATGTGCCACAAACGTGTTATTTTCGTTTAATTTTGGATAGTAATTTACAATATTGGGGTTTTGTGCATATTTTCATAATTCATGGGGTTATTTGCATATTTTAAAACTTTTGAGGGTAAATTGCACATTAAAAAAAGTTTAAGGGATAAATTTGACTTTCCCCTTAAATTTAATAAAAAATTTGAGTCTGAATATCATTAAAATTAATAAAAATAGAATACAAAAAGAAATAAAACTAGAGGTTTTTTCCATTAGATTCAACGACCTAATATATATATATATATATATCAAAAGATGCAAATTACATAGTGCAAAATAATCAAAATACCTTAATGTTATGTAATTATTTTTTTTTTTATATTTGAACATGATAATTATATATATAAACAAAATAATCATATAATTTATATATAAACAAAATAATCATATAATTTATATATGATAGCCACATAACACCAAATTATATTTTAACAATTTCACAAGTGCGACAAACACTCTCTTCTAATATTATTAAGTATTTTATGTTAAGTTCTAATACCTAATAATATAAAAAATATATAATAATAAATCAATAAACTATCACATATTCTGCAAGAGATGGAAAAAAAAAAGGAATAAATTCCTCATGTGGCAGAATTCAATGGCAAATTGACTAAAAAAATGTAGTTTGAAAAATTATTTATTAAAGTAAAGCATTGTATAAATTTTTTATACAAATGATATATTTTTTATTATTTTATTCAGGAGACGTGAACTCATTGCTACTTCAAAATAACATAAATTTTAGAAGTTATACTACTTATAAAGTAGTATAATATTTTTTTTTGCGTGTCTATTAATAATTTAATCAAACTATTTCAAATTAATAAAAAATTTCTAAACTATTATATTTGCATAAATACTTTACAAAACTTTTTTTTAATCATTTACCGAATTCAGTAGCCATCAAAAAAATAATTTTTTTAAAAAAATTATCGTTTTTGTGTAATGAACTTTAAACAGTGACATGGGGGTAAAGTCCAATCCACCATACATCCAATTTCAAGCCCAACCTTACAAAGTCTGGTTCTGGATGATGTTTACAGTACAATGACATGTGTCATTCCCATGGCCTTATACTAACATTTCAAATCATCCTCTTCTTGTCTCTACCCTCCTTTTTCTTCTTTCAGTACCAGTTTCTCTCACTTCTCTCCTCCCCCCGCGCCCTTTCTAATTCTTAAGCTTCCACCCTCCGTTTTCCTTTCATTCTCTCAATCAGTACTTCTCTTTCTCCCTGTGCTGTTTATTATTGTCCCCTTTTCAAATTTTTAAAAGAAAGATTCTTGCTTTCCAAGCAAAAAGATAGCTGCTTTCTCGAAAGTCTGAATCTTTTTCTTCTTCTCTGAAGCTCTGTCTCTGCTACCATGGCGGTCGCAGAGTTAAACCCTTCATACTCTAAAACTCATCTTCACTCATCATCATCCCAGCTCTCCCTTTTATCAAGTCGTCTCTCCAGACGACGCAACTGTGGTATTGGGCCCTTCCATAGAGTCCAACCCACAAGGATTTCATGCTCTATTGCACCAAAGTAAGCTTCTCTACTCCTCTTTTAACATGATCAAATTGTTGGGTTCTAACTAAAATTTCCACCTTTTACTTCTCAGCCAAGTTCAGGCACCTGCTGTGCAGACCCAGGACCCTAAGATCAAGGCTGAATGCTATGGTGTTTTCTGCCTTACCTATGATTTAAAGGCTGTAAGTCCCTCTGTCCATATGCTATTTCAGTTGGTTCTAACTCCATATTCTGCCTTACCTATGATTTAATAGCTTTCTGGGTTCTATTGACAAGTTTGTTTGGCATTTTGGAGGATCTGTTTGTTATGTGGTAGCATTCATGGTGTTTGTCAATATTTGTCTTTGAAATATAAATCCTTTATTCACATTAATTTATTTTTTGAAAAGCAGAAGATTGGAGTGCCCTTGTTTCTCTATTTTTATTCATGACTCTTATTGTTGAATCACTGGTACAAACTAAAATTTCATTCTTGAATTTATTCCTTTCCTTCTCCCTTAAGGAAAACGTGTTTCTCAATGATAACATAATGCAAAATTTAATTACTTCTTTCTTTCGTCAATATATTGTCGTAACTCTCTGGGCTGCTATTTATAATGGTAAGCGAGGGGTGGGGTTAGGGTAAAGATCTTAGGCTCAATTGCTTTTCAAACCAAAAGCAAAGAAATGAAATTTTGTGGACTATGGTCACTCATGGTTCTGAACTTCTGATTTTAACTAAGTAACCCCAAATGCATGGGATTTCTCTTTCAGGCATATTACGTTATGAAACTGTGCTTCAAGTCAATTTTCTCTCTGTATGTTTTTAGTCATTTTAGATTAATCTATTAAATTCTTTAGCTTTCATTATTTGTAATTAATTTATGTTGTTACAAGGTTTTCATTTAATTCTAAATGCAAATTTGAAACTGAGTCTTTGACAAGATGAACAAGTAAATATTCTCTTCCACATTTTTTAGCTGGACCTGAACTAAATAACAATCAGATCTATGTTAATGTATCATTCATTCTAGAAGACCATGACCAACTCTTATTTCTTAAATTCCTTTAATTGAAGTTCACCAATAACGAAGAAATTTATGAGGAAATGTAACAAAAATATTCTATTTGTTGCTATTATTTAATTGTCATCTCCTGTTTTTCAGTAGAAGGCATCTAAGTGTGATTCTCAGAGAACTAAAGCATTTTTTTTTGTTGGTGATCTGTAAGCTTATCACCCTTGTACTTTATACAACAACAAAACTTATTCAAATTAGTCTAACCATTATTAGCATGGCATGGTAAAACTAAGAAACAACTGGTGATTTCTTGCCCCATGGGTAGTGGTTGTTATAAATACTGAGAAGACAGTGTTTGAAGTTGTCGCTTGTCATGCAGTAAACCAGATTTTGCAGATCTTTTCTACACAATTTTCCTTTTTAATATCTTATTCTCGTTGCACTTTTTCAGCAAACAAAGATACATATTAGAATCAGCTAACTTGAAACTGAGTACATTAATATGCCTTAATAATTTTTATATTCTTATGAGCCCTATGACAAAGGGGAAAGGGGTAAATCTATATGCATCTAATGACTCTTTGATGTTAGCACTTACTATTCTAATCTAAGATGTACGCAACTTAAAAATATTAGGCATGTGTATTCACAGGAAGAAGAGACAAGATCCTGGAAGAAATTAATAAATATTGCAGTCTCAGGTGCCGCTGGAATGATTTCTAATCATCTACTTTTCAAGGTAAGTATAATAGCAATTCATCTTATCTCCTCACTCACCTTTTATGCCTGTGGTTTCAAATTAGATGTTTTATGTCACTAGGAACTGCAGGATTGTAGCCTATGATAGAATTTCTTCGTACTGGTTGATATAACTGAATATGTTGCTGCATAGCCTCTTTGGTTCTAGAAGTTTTGTTCCTTTTCGTTATCCTGACTCAAACTTATTATGAAAAGTATATACAATTTTGAACATGCATATGCTTATTTTGAATTAGCTCTTTTACTATACTATCTCTCTTCTCTAGTTCAGAGGAAACCCACTACCAGTAAGAAAGTTGAGCATGATTTATCTAGTATGAAGATGCACGAGGTGCCCTATTTTCTTTTGTCCTTGTCATGCAATTTACAATAGAAATCAAATAAAGTATGTAATCCAAACTGGAGACATAAAAGTGGTAAGTTCCTGGCTTGCTATTGTAATACTTATGCAAGTAATTCTTGGCCTGGAAATGGTGTACAAAGAGCAAATTTTTTCTGTTGGATGTAAATTTATCAGGCTCTGAGCTTCCAATATGATGAATATCTTGCAGCTTCATTTTCATGAATAGACATCAATTCATAATGGTGTTGTAGTACTGTTGCCTTTTACTTCCAATATGATTCCATACTACTGCATCTAGTGTGATGGAATACTAGTTTTTCATCTACCATGAGATTTTCAATGAGCAGTTGGGAATTGAAGAAGATTGATCATAGTAGTCATAGACTATGATTGACTTTGTTTTCCATAACATGTCAAATATTCGAGCAGAAAGCTTATTTTTCATTTACTAGGAGAATTATCTTTTCATGAAAGAATTGCTATCCATTCTGATTATGCAATTTACCATGTTTCACTCTGGCAATTGACTTGGTTCATTATGTCAGCTTGCATCTGGAGAGGTTTTTGGTCTGGATCAACCTATTGCATTGAAATTATTGGGATCTGAAAGGTCATTACAAGCTCTTGAAGGTCAGCTTCTTACACATGTAAAATAGTATTTCCTACTAGTTAGAAGCTAGAACGAATAAGGAGCACATGTTCCCCCTAAAGTACATAAGAACCTAAAGGCCTCCTTCAGCTTCAAATTATTTGCAATTTTAAAATTACTGGATTTATACTAACCAAAGGACACATTTTGTCTCTTTCTTAAAAGAGACATGTAATGTGAAAGTAATCAGTTCAAAATCTGCTGTGCAAGACTTGCACAATTAAGAAAACCAAACAGTCATGACCAGTGCAACCAGTGTGTTTGTATGTGGCATAACTTAAAAATATTATGAATAAAGGCAAATAAAGACAAACATTAGGTGTTATAGGACGGTTAACAAATGACATAAGCAACTTGTACTATAATCTACTCTTGGGGTAGGATTTGATAAGAGTCAACATGAAGAAGGGCCCAGGTCAATCATTGGAAACCTTTTGCCGTTTAGTCAGTGTTAAAACTAGTTATCAACCTTTTGCTCCAGTCATAAAATTTGTGAGGTATCTCATATCCAACTGATCCACTTCAAGAACGTTTTCTTGATGAATCATCTGTTATCCGGAAAATGTCCTTGTCAATTGTTAATTTGTTATGAACAATCTGATTAGGAATCTCTATTTCACAGTCATCTTGACAACATATCCTTATAAAGTAATATGCCTAATATTCATGCATGTTTTTATATGTGAAATACATCCAATCATATTCTTGTCACTCAAAATTTAAGAGAGATACTGAAAGTAGGTCAAGATTCATTTTTAATTCGACCCTGTATTTTGTTTGTTCCTTCTTTGTGTGAAATTCATTGCACCATTCTTTCTTTCTTCAATGTTTTTCCCATGATAGGTACAATAAATTAGAAGGTCACATCTACAACCATCATGGAGAACACTCGTATAGTAAATTCAATAACTAGCGATATGCCTCATGACACAAGACATCATATTTTGAGCCTTGGTCATGAGTATGTCTGGTTGTTTTACCTAAGGCCGTGACTGAATATACTACTGAGATGTAGAAGGGACGGTTTAAACAAATAATAGAAATCTGAATAATGACAGGTATAGTCAGGTCAAGTGGAGAATTTTTTGGTTTGCCATTATGAGTAGTTTCCTTCTTGATATAAATGATGAAAAAAAAGAATTGATTTAAGAAAAAAGGATTCTGCAGTTCATAGGTGTATATCAGTCCAACCAGCCTGAGATAGGTTCATATATCCATTTTTCTTAAAGCATGCTGCCCTAATTTTGATTGATGATTACATATTGTTAATTCTTTCAATGTCAATATTCTAATTCAACATGCAGGAGTTGCAATGGAACTAGAGGACTCGTTGTTTCCTTTATTGAGGGAGGTGAGTATTGGTATTGATCCTTATGAGGTCTTCCAAGATGCAGAATGGGCTCTGCTAATAGGAGCAAAGCCGCGAGGTCCCGGAATGGAGCGGGCAGACTTATTGGACATAAATGGGCAGATTTTTGCTAAACAGGTAAAATGGTAGTCAAACTTAGGTCTTTTTCATTACTTTCTACAAAAGACAACTAACCAAGCTGACATGAAATCTTTAATACATTTAATAGGGAAAAGCGCTAAATGCTGTAGCATCCCATAATGTCAAAGTTATAGTTGTGGGCAACCCATGCAACACAAAGTAAGAAAAATTTATCTTTCTTTATGTTTCACACATATATTTGTGGTTGCATTTTATGATATGACTGTTAGTGCTAATGTACATGTGTGTTTTAATGCAGTGCATTAATATGCTTGAAAAATGCTCCTAATATTCCTGCAAAGAACTTTCACGCTCTAACTCGCCTAGATGAGAATAGAGCTAAATGTCAGGTAAAATGAGTTTACAAAGCTCACTTGATTGAAATTTTTATGCAGCACAAGAAATAACTATTACTTTCTCTGTATTGGCTCAATGATATGAACAGCTAGCCCTTAAAGCAGGCGTCTTCTATGATAAAGTGTCAAATATGACCATCTGGGGCAACCACTCAACTACTCAGGTCATTAAAGGATATATTCTAGAAAATTGTGCCTGAACAGAATTTCCTCAATTCGTTTTTATGATATGGTGTTAAATGTTTAACAGGTCCCTGACTTTTTAAATGCCAGAATTGATGGTTTACCTGTCACAGAAGTGATCAGGGACCGGAAGTGGTTAGAGGAGGAATTCACTGAAAGAATTCAAAAGGTAAAGTTTGTGATGCCTCGATTATTTAGTATATGGATTAAAAGATATATCAGACAAACCACTTTGGCCCTAATGGTAAAAGCTGACAAGTAAATTTTGGGTTGGCAGAGAGGTGGCGTGCTTATTAAAAAATGGGGGAGATCATCAGCTGCATCAACTGCTGTGTCAATTGTTGATGCCATGCGATCTTTGGTCACCCCCACTCCTGAGGGTGATTGGTTTTCCACTGGTGTAAGTGATGTTATATAAATTACATCATGTATGTTAACTTTATATAGAATTAGACTAGTTCTTCACTAACCATTTGTTTTGCAACTTAACCGAAATGAATTGAGAAACAAATTGAAGATAAGAAAGTTAACATCCATCTCATATGAGAAAGAAAGAAGGGGAAAGGAAAGAACATATAATTGTTGGTTCCTTCATGCATATTGAAAAATTAACAACTTGATAATTGCAGTCACGATGAATTTTTTTCTTTCATATATACTTATCTGAAATATGTTATTCAAATGGCTTAATTAGTAACCACAGTCATTGTTAGTGCAAAAATACACACTGCATATGTAGCTTGAGTCATTCCATTTGTATAAACATTGTTTCATTCTCTCTCTCTCTCTCTTCCTCCTTTCTACGTGTCTCACAGTTTGCACTGTAATACCAGGTTTATACCGATGGAAATCCTTATGGTATAGCAGAAGGTCTTGTTTTCAGTATGCCATGCCGTTCAAAAGTAAGTTTGTTTCTTGCATGATCTTTAATGTTTTTAATTGCTGAAACTATTCATGTTTGCTCCTAAGAAATCATTTTTATCATTAGGGAGATGGTGATTATGAATTTGTGAAGGATGTTATATTTGATGACTACCTGCGACAGCGAATCACCAAGGTGAACCTGATATTTTATTTTCTTTGGGACATTTAAACAACTGCACATTACATATAAAAAGTTATACATAGAATTGGGTTGCTGAAAGAACCATATAATGCAATTTTTTAACTATTTAGTTGTTCACTTTTGTACATTATGTTGTAAATATATCACCAGACACATTATGCTTTCTTCTCATTATAACATACTATAATTTTGCAGACTGAAGCGGAGTTGTTGGCTGAGAAGAGATGTGTGGCTCACCTAACAGGCGAGGTAAATATCATATAACATGCCCGTTATTTTCTTGTGTTCATTTTTTTGGGGTTACAGAGGAGCACATGCACTGGGAAAAGAAAGGAGAGTACACCACTTGAACCCCTATTGTCAACCACTCTAGTACTATGACTAGAGGAAATGTCATTAGACCCACAAGTCATTGGCTCCTTATGCTGATTTTCACTGTCAGCTTAGCTTATTTTTTCTTTTGTCAGGGAATTGCTGTTTGTGATCTACCTGGTGATACAATGCTCCCTGGAGAAATGTAACAAGCCAACAAAATTATGAAGACTTGAAGGTCAAAGCAGATATTGATAAATAAGGTCACAATGATTCATGTAGAATAATGGTTGTTGTAGAATAAGGATGCAAAAGGTTTGCAGCTGTAATAGAAGTTTGAATGAATTATTTGATTTTAGAATTATAATGTTCTTCGATAATGCTGGATCTTGTAAGTTGTAAATGCGATTTTGTACTTATATTGGCCATGGCAGCTAGCCTAAATCATTCTGTACTTATTATACTGTTGCTATATTCGTTCTTTTGAGAGCTACCCATGTTATGATTTCTCTTGAAGACTAATTTCTTTTGTTACATCGAGTAGTAATTTTAGTGTCCTCGTATCTGAACACCTGTACTGAACCGAGTAAATCACATGATATGATTTTCTTAACCAGTGCTGCTTCCACTAGAAAGCTGCTGGTTTTTCGGTAAGTTAGATATCTTATTTCCTACTTAAAGCATTGAGTCCAATGTTATATGCAAAATAATACTATATACACACTAGTGATTGTTATACAATCTTATAATATGCACATGTATAGCATTTAAATTTAACTAAATTGTCTACATTTTAACTAAATTTACTTTTACTTTTTTGGTATTGTTCAAATTATGCCACCTTATCCAACGTGATGTGATGCAAGGTGGCATATATTAATGTGTAATATCATTGCTCATATTATACATGCTGGAGGTACCAAATCAGAGAAACAGCAACTAATTTCTGAGTTTCATGTGTGCGTGTAGCTGATTTTTGAGTTTTGCATGGGGCAGTTGCGGCATCTTTCAAACCCCTGGTAATTGCATGTCATAGTAACACTAATGTTCTTGATATAAGCCAAAATGCAATATTTAAGAAGAAACATGTGAGTGAAAATGAGAGATTACGCCTAGATATCTCGTCAACTTTCACTTCTACGGCCGAGCAGCCCCTTAGCATTTCTTGCTTATCAAGGGACAAATCAAGGCTAACAGCCGAAGAAAAGAAGGGAGAAATAAGGACTGCTTTTTTTTTTTTTTGGTAAAAAAGCGGGGCAAAGGCCCAAAAGAACCAAACAAAACTACAAAGCATGCAGAGGGGGCAACGTATACCCCAGCTCATCAAACACCAGGAGCTTTCGCAGCTCATGCGGCGGAGACACGAGGTGCATAGCACCTAAGGCTTGCCCAAGGCTAAATTTTGCCAACCAATCAGCACAGGCGTTGCCTTTCCTATCTGTAAACTGAAACTTAACCATCCACTCTTGCTTCAACAAGGAAGAGATCTTGGAGAGCAGAAGCGTATATTTCCCTCCATCACTGCCTTCCCGCGAGATGCTCTTTATGGCTGACAAAGAGTCACTTTCCACCACTACCAACTTGAAACCCAGCCTCCAAACCATTTCCAGACCTTCAAGAATTCCCCAAAACTCAGCACAAAGGGCAGAAGCATTCCCCAGGTTCCGCACTACACCCGCAATCCACTCTCCTTTCTCATCTCGAACCAGCGCACCACACCCCGCCGCCCCTGGATTCCCTTTAGACGCACCATCTGAGTTAAGCTTCACCCAACCGACCTCCGGAGGATGCCAGCAAA
>QAOA01004365.1:113096-212793 GCA_003255065.1 Cercis canadensis
TAAGGACTGCTTTGACATTCCTCCAAACAAGCCATAATGAGCAGCACCCAACAGCAATACAGTAGAAAATAAATAGGAGTCACAGTTTACATGATGCCCGTGTAGACCGGTAAGTCATGCGCCTACCCTAAGTAATCCAAGTAACATATTCTTTCTCTATTGCTCTTTAGCAAATAAAAAACAAACAAACAAAATTCGACCGCTATGGTTTAAATCATGAATCATTCATGACCTCCATTACTAAGCTACACATGGGACCTAATTTTTGTTCCTCGGTTTCACAACAACGTTTTAAGGACTATTCCTGCTCTTCCACGCCACTCAAATTCCAGCCATTAAATAAACTGCTAAGAAATGAGGCTAAGTCATGTACCATTAATTACTTGTCCAATGTATGGTTGATCTCCCCCTATCTAGCCATACACAAACTCGTTTATGTACTTACTAGTCTAACACAATGAATGATGGCTAACCATATCTACTTACAGAGCATAGCAACAATATATATTATGAAATGTATGTACAACCATTACTCTTACTGTGGACACCCTGAAACCAAAAATTTAAGTACTATGTATAAACTAAAATGAAGAAATACATAGTATGAGTATGACGCACCATGTGTCAACTTGGCAGTCACTATGACTAAGTTTATATAAACCTACTATGTCATCTTATCCTGGTCATTAATTTAGCCCATTAACAACCACGGATATTTAATTACAGAGCTTGTTGTATCATAGCCAACCTTCCGATAGTCATTTGCCAGTATACATGAAACTGCCAATCTTGAAACTCAATGAAAGAATTAGAACAGAGAAGAACACTAAGAAAACCCAGCCGTGTGACACCATAAATGCAGTCTTGCCCGAGAGTAAACCACAAACTGGCCCCAGAGCAGCAGAATCAGTATCAGCTTGAGACAAGCCAGAAGACACCAGAAAGCTGATCTCTCCATTCTTGCCCAGCGTCCAGTCCATCCCATTACCTCTTAAAGTGATGTTTGAAATTCTGATCATACCTGCAGTGACATGTGCTGAATTGGAAGACTGAGCTGCAGAATGAAGCCGAACAGCAACTTCTTTAGGAGGAAACTCTGCCGCAAATGCAGGAGGAGCAGGGATGCTGCCCAGCAAGTGACTGGCCTGCTTTATAAATGGATACGCATTTCCTGGCAAAGAAAGAAAGAACAGTGGAATTTCCCCACATTAGCACAAATTAGAGGGAGATCAATTGAAAGGGATATAGTACAAGCTTACTAATTTTTATTACTCCACACACACTAGACATATCAAAAGAAAAGTAGAGAAATTAGGAATGATAAGTGAACAAGAGTCTCTCACCTGATACCAATTTTGAGTCATCTGTCTTCTGCTTTGAAGAGGATGCTTCATTGCTACAATGTGCTTCTAGATCATGTTTGTTTGCCATGGAAGCATCCTTAGTTCCTTCATTCACATTCTGTCATCAAGCAAAAAAGTTAATAGACAGCTACAACTTAAAATCATTAGCCGTCTAACAAGCTAATATCCATAGTAAGCTCTTACCTGTTGGGTAAATGGTGTTTGGTCAGGAACAGGATTCTCAATCCCCATCATATCCGGAGAATCAAAGGATATATACTGGGTGATATCATCCTCAGCATCAAAGAATGAGAGATACTCGTCAACCATGTCAACACCAGAAGGATCTGCCCCAATGGGGTTTACAAGATCATTGGTTTCAAGGAATGAGCCATCAACAATTAGTGGAACATCAATAGCATCAAGATATAGGTCACCCAGTGCATAATTGAAATTCAAAGGATTCTCATCATGGCTTGCTTCAGTGTATTCATCTTTCACAGTTTCGCTATCCATTACATTTAGATATGGCATATTCAAAAACTGGTCATATTGAGGCTCAAAAGTTTCAACAGAGCCTACCATGGGCTTCTGATCTTCGATGAATTCCTGGGAATGCTCAGGCATATTCAAAAACTGATCATCTTGAGGCTCAAAAGTTCCACCAGTGCCAACCATGGGCTTCTGATCTTCAAATTCCTGGGAATGCTCAGGATAGCTACTACTCTCCCCACAACCAAAGTTCATTGGAATAGCATCACTTTCAGATGCCACAACCATATCAAGTTTCTGGCAATATAAGGCATTTTTCAAAATAAGAAAATTGAACTATGCTGGATGGTTTCAACAAAACAGAACTACTTTATATGCATCACTTATGACATACATAACTAGAAGTAGAACAAAGAAAGAACATCTTGGAAAATTGCATATTTCTATCATACATCAGAATGAGTCAAATGATGATGACAAAATCACAAGGAAAGGCAGATTCCATACATAAACATTATGGTAAATATATGCCCAGTAATTCATCTTAACTTTACTTATTATACTTTCAATGACTTTCAAGAGGCAAAAGTGAATTAGATCTTGCCTCTTAATTTATTACTTCTATGAATCACACTTGTGAGGATATACAGTCTTGAGATGATTCCATGAAGAATAGAGATCTTGTTTTGACTAAACTTATTATACTTTCAATGACTTTTATGTATTAGATCTTGCCTCTTAATTTGTTACTTCTATGAATTACACTTGTGAGGATATTCAGTCTTCCATGAAGAATAGAGATATTGTTTCGACTACCCAGAACAAGGCAATAAACAACACAACATTGAGGCATCAAACGTGCAGAAAAGGCTCGATTATAAATTTGATGCTTGACAGAAGTCGCAATTTTGAGTTTAATAATTAGTATTAAAAGAAGCCATCAATCGTGCCTATCTTGTTTCAGTAAGAAAAGGTAGGTATGACTTTGAGGTCAATTCAGATTATCACCAAAAAGAAGGCACATGTGGAAATAAATCATACTGTAAGTGTATGATGACAACAACATTCAGAAAATTGCTATTAAAACCTCAAAAGAAAAATAGTGAAATCCATTGCAAAGTTATCACCATGCTGCTGCTTAGGTAGAAACATGCAAGGAAGGCTATTAACATGGAAAGAGTTTAATAACAGACTGGTTCTCATACAGCAGACTTATCAGCGTATTTCTAGATTTTAGACAGATCAAATGCCTTCTACTCCCTTAAGAAAAAAAGTTCCACATTCCACTAGGAGCCATTCATGTATTGCTGATAAGTAATTATATGTTAACATTAGCATACATCCTGCGTAGCCATTGATGCTAAAACACAAAATGCAATATCAGTAAGCAATATCCATAGGTGCCATGCAGAGCAGTAAAAATTTGTATTTGAACTATTTTGTGGTACTTTAACTGAATCTCAAGGTCTAAAAAGTTGGACTAAAGACAAACAATATTAGATTGATTTGGGAAACAACATGTAACAAAGTGTGCAGAAACCAATATATATTTTCCTTTATAAAGCACAGACATTGTCTTCTTTTCATTGATGACATAACTCGCACAAAATCATCAATGATTTTCCAATATAATTCCATAATTCCAGATAAAAACACAAACCTGCTCAAGGTCGTTTGTTTCAACATAAGCACTATCACCAATTACCACATCCTCTTCACCAGGTGGAGCCACCTCATCATTTTCCCATTCCTCCTCTAGAAACGGGGCACCATATTGCTCTCCATTCTTTGGCCCTGTACCACTCTTCTGGAAAATCCTACAGAGCACGAAGGCATCCTTCCACCCAAGACAATTATCAGATGCTGATACTAATTTCAATACAGAAATAACCTATCTAAAAGTAAAATACCAATACCAACAAAAAGGAGGAGAGATTATAGAACAAGTGAAACATGTAACAAATAGTTGTAGCACCTGTTGTATGCCTGCATTTGCCATTTCTTCATCAGCAAGTCTGTACTCATGCATGACCCAATTAGTACGGGCACCACGTGGAGCCCGCCCAGAATGATAAACCAGGGTCTTCTTCATCCCAACAATTCGGGAACTGTGGCGCACTGGCCGATCTTTCCCCGTTGTCTTCCAGTACCCTTTTTCAGTGGCCCGATTCGTCCTAGACGAATTTCCATACTTCTTGTCTAACCCACTGAAGAAGTACCACTCTAAGTCCCTGCTCTTCAGCTTCGACTGACCTATAACCCCCAGAAGATGAAGGAAATTGGAAACTTTTTCAATCAAAACCAACACATATATATCCAAAGCAACAAAGAATTCAACCCATTACGAAATACATACATATAGCCATGCATATACACAAAAAAGAGGGAGAAGGGAGAAGGGCTAACAGGGGAGGTCCCAAGGTTCGGATTTGTAGACGTCGATAACTCCGATTGGGTCGAAGCGGAAGGCTTTGCCGGAGACTTTGCGCTTGAGGTAATAACGAACGAGTTCTTCGTCGGTGGGGTGGAAACGGAACCCCGGAGCAAGTGAAGTAGCAGAATCACGACCCATTAACGCAAGCAATCAGATCAATTGCTAAAATTCAATTAGGGTTTGAGAGGGTTAGAAAGAGAATGCGAGAGAGAGAATTAGGGATTTGGGATTTGGGATTAGGGATTCAGTCAGAGTCAGAGGGTTGAAAGCAGCAGACGGAAAAATGAGCCATCAGAGGAAAGCCCCCAGTGCGTCGAAGGCAAAAAGTTTATCAACTAAGAAAAGAAGGTTCTAGTAGGAGAGTACAGCGGGGGACTATGTATAATGTAACTGATGGGTGGATATACCAGTGTCACCCGCAGCACGTGTATGCACAAGAGGCACATGAGACGAGTGGTGAGAGTAAGAGGAGCTATTGGCGGCTGAAACCTTTGTTCTTTGAGAAAAAGTAGTGTGAAAAGGTGTTTTTTTAGAACTTAAAAAAAAATCTCATTTACAATTAAAGCTTAGTTAGTTATTTAATATGTGAAATTTATATCACAACAAAATTAATCTTTTAGAAGACAAATTAATGATGGATGGGTAGAAAAACTCAACCGTAAAATTAAAGTTTGACCAAATACTCATTTAGTATTAAGAATAGTAATTTTATTTTATATCTTATTTATTAACGAAGGTTGATCTGAGTGGGAGGGGCTCTGGTCACTTAAACAAATAGTCTCGAGTTCAAGCCTTTGTAAATGCAATAAACTTTTTTGAGAGAGGTCCTCGCTTTAATAACGCCCGACCATACCTCGAAGAATTAGTCCTAGGCAATGCCTGAAGATATATTGAGAAACCAAAAAAATTCTATATCTTATTTTACAAGAGTTTTATTCTTATTATGTATTTTCCTCTCATTTCTTATTGTATTGTACTCTTTTATAACAAAATATACATAGATGAGTCTAATAAAACACAACATAGATCATCCAAATATTAAGTATGCTTGTAGGGTTTTTTTTTAGTAATACAAACAAGGCAAAGCCCTAACTTATGGTATTGAATAATTTGATTTTTTTTTTTATATATGAAATAAGTTGCCATTAAAGCTTAGGTATGTTTAGTTAAATGCGAATATGGTATATGCGCAAGTGAAAATAAAATTATAACTTTTAAGAGAGGCATTAAGCATGTTGCAATTTTTTATTTTGTATGATAATTAGGAGTAATTTTACATATAGAACTAGTTCATGATAAGCATGCATTATAGGTGTGTTTAAATATGTAATTAAAATAAAATTATAACTTTTAAGAGAGGCATTAAGCATGTTGTAATTTTTTATTTTGTATGATAATTAGGAGTAATTTTACATATAGAACTAGTTCATGATACGCATGTATTATATGCGTGTTTAGATATGCAATTATTTTGTAAATTTATCATATTTTTATAGATTTATTTTATTTGTATTTGTTGATTAGAAACTTAAAAAAATATTGAAAATAATATTTTTGGCAATAAAAAGATTTTGTCATCCATGAAGTTATACATAATTTAATTTTAATTTAATCATTAAAAATAAAATTTAGATAATACATAAATTAGAATTTTACACATTTTAAAAGTATAAGAGTTCTTTTACACAATTTAAAGCATCTAAAGTAAATCATAGATGACTTTAAATTAAACTTTTTTTATTACTAAACAAATTAGACTTTTCCTTAATATAATTAATATAGGAAATTCTAAAAATGATTAAGTTCTCCGATCCACATTATTCCATCTCTCCAGCTTAAAAATCTATCTTCATCTACACAATGAAGAAAAAATAAATCATTTCTCTTGTTTTTTTTTAAGAAAGAATAGATTGGTCAATAGTTGAGGTGGGAAGGATTGTACGGCGCAATTTCCAGTTTTGTCAATGACGTAATTGCATCCGTCAAAGAGACAAACAGATAAGANTATCAAAATTATGGGAAAAAAAAACATGATATTATCTTAACCGCTTTTTGGGGAAAAAATTAAGTAATCAGAAACTAATATGCGAACTGTAATTTTTTTTAAAAATTCTCTTAGCAACGCTACTTGCATATTTTTAGGAAAATATAATAGTATCATTTACAAATGTAGATAAATATTATTAGCATATTTGTAATGAAAATTTTATAATTAACTTTTTATTTTTTGGTAACTCGAAACCAGAAAAGACTATGTTATATGGAAGTAATTATCTTATCATCATTTTTTTATTTCATNTTCATTTTTTTTTTGGTAATCACAGGTCAACGGCTTCAATAATATAAAACACAATATTAATTTTACAAATATCATACTTTTGAAATTATTTGCACTCATACCATTGTTTTTGTGACACAATTGTGTCACCAATAAGGTGCCGCAATATGTACAATTGTTGAAAAGAAAAAGAGAGAGAATGTAGGTGACACAATTATGCAAATTGCGTCACCCTCTTGGTCCATTTGCCAAATTGTGTCACCTTAAAAGCAAATGGTTTCACTTAGAGGGTAATGCAATTTTGAAATTGCGTCATTTAGAGGGTGATGCAATTTATCTAATTGCGTTATACATATTCTCTCTCTTCTTTTTTTTAGCTTTTGATATTATTAAAAAAAAATGAGAAAAATGACGGTATTAATGGAAATAGTTTAAAAAATGTGGTAGTTGTAAAATTAAAATTAGTTTTTTTATTATTATTTATGTCTTTGATCTGGTAATCACTTGAGAATTAAATTTTAATAGCCCAATAGTGCAAACTTAATAAGATTAATGTTAAATTGACTAAACTCTTGAAAAGGTTATTTTCACCTTATTTCATTTTCTTACAAAATGAAATGAAATTAATAATAAGGTTAATACATTAATCATCAGTACTAAACATCTTGCTTTCTTTATTCACAACCGAGCAATGACATCCCAAAATTCTTTTATTCACAGTTAGGGGATGATTACAAAGTTACGAATAGATTAAAATAATGAGGGGAAGAGGTGGAGGAAAAACCCAATGACATCCTAAAATTGTTTTCCACTGCTCTGGTATAAAGCTTTGCAAACCATATTTTAACAGAAGAATACTAATTGGTTTGATTGAAAACTATGTCGTTTCTGCCATCTGAAGAGCAACACTAGATCAAGGCCAAGATTTCCTTTAACAGGGAAGCCATTGTAGTTGTAATTGTACACACTAGACAGTAGACACCATTCTTATAAAAGTAAAGTGCCTAATAAAGGGGAAAATAGCACGTACATGCATCCAACATAATAAACAAAATATGATTCTGGACACAAGTCTGACTGAAATCAACTCAGGTTTGGTCTATACTTCATTGCTGCACCTTCAAACACATCATAGGATTTGGGGACAAAATTGAGGCCACTCAGGTTTCCCAGTTGTTCTTCTGAGAAATTGACCCTGCCACGTTGAGTTCCAATTCATTCATACAGACCAGGCAAAAGCAAGAGATCCAAATTACCATTTTCACAGCGGATAACTAAAAGCCATCAATGATAGTTACAACAATAACACGTTCAATGCCCTTGAGAAATTTAGTTAACTCAACAACTACAATAGTTCCTAAACTCCGAAAATTAATACATGATCCGGCAGACGGAGCACCATTACAGTGCTGAAGTTGATACATGAAATAAGATTACGTTTGGGCTCTACAATTCCTAAGGATCTTAGGTGTTCCTCTTCAAATCCTCATTTTCTTTGTTCAGAAGGTCGACACGGGATTGAAGAATGTTAATCATGGCTTGGGCACTCATCATCTCAAACTTCAGCGTCTCCCTTTCAACAGAGAGTTTGTGAATCTCACTCTGCAAGTGCTGTATGAATTTTATGCAGTTAGGAGGCACAGATGAATCAAGATTAGCAGCATCAAATTCTGGTGGCTTAACCGAAGGACTTTCCTTAGGTTCAAGTGATTCCAGTAGAGAAAACTCCACCAATGCAGACAG
The DNA here is from genome assembly GCA_003255065.1 of Cercis canadensis. Classification (NCBI taxonomy): domain Eukaryota; kingdom Viridiplantae; phylum Streptophyta; class Magnoliopsida; order Fabales; family Fabaceae; genus Cercis; species Cercis canadensis. The sequence continues at coordinate 121,387 of QAOA01004365.1, forward strand.
AAAATGTTTTCTTGTTGCAGCGCTGGTAGTTGTGGTGGTTGTTGTAGCTGGCAGTGTAGCAGCGGTGGTTGTTGTAGATGAGCAAGGATCCAAGCTTGTTCGAGTTGAGTCCTCAGAAACATTTGTATGACTAGCATTCAAACTATTGTACCGCCTTCTTTTATAAATTGAGAAAGGCTTTGGGTTGTCTGTTTGTGGTGAAGGGTACTCATCCACATGCTTTGAATTATCCTTTTCTGGCGAAGGGTACTCATCCATACTTTCCCTCTTGCAGACAGCAAGGAGATTCTGCGTTTCTATTGGAAGCTTATTAACATCAAAAGGAGTTTTAGTGATGGATTGAGTATCCTGAAAGAATCAACAAACAATGAAAGAACTTCAAGCATATAAAAAGCTTGAAAAATGTGAAGCCAATAATGCATACATGAAAATATATATGCCTGAGGATGTGCATATATGCTGCAGCAAACAAGCGAAAAACTTCTACCAATCCATTAAGAAATCAGAGAATCAGCCATAGTCACTACAACAGTCGTATGTCATGTCCTATATGAGACTTTTTTTTTTTTTTTTTCATGCAATGCAGATTTAAGAAACTCATTTATTTCAGAAAGGAAGAACGACTAATGCATCATTTTCGATTGCTTGACATACTTCATAGCTTGGCTTCAAGGGAATCTTGTTTCTGTATAATATCAGCATCCAGATTGGATAGACTCAAAACATTACTAGAAAACCTCAAGGTGTAGCCGTATAGAAAAGACAAAAGACCAGTAAGTACCATTCAGAGGAGGTGGGGAAAGAAAGAAAATAGAAATAAGAAAACTCGAGGTAGGAGTTTGCACGGAAGGATAACAAAAGAGAAGATGTTCAAATGCTGCAGTCACTTGCAAATCCTTCCATACAATTAGATAAAATAAAATAAAAAATAAAAAGCACAAAGGAAAGGAAGAAATTTATTTCTTGATGTATATGAACCAATATAAACATAGGCACATACAGGCACGTGAATATGCTTACGTAATTCCATGATGAAAATTAATTGGGTCACCACAAGAATTTAATTTCTTGTTTTATCATGAACCTGGCACCAACCTACTTAATGCAAGACCTCATAACCTCATTTCTACCTCATGGTGATCTTTCATCAAATGTAATTCCTTCACTTCAACATCCTTCAATAAAATTATAGAGGTAATACAGGTTAACAGCCCAATATTTCCGATCAAAAGCATAGCCACAGAACATAAAAGTTTTGTACAATATTAGCCAATTCACAGGACACTTTCATACAATTTTCTAATTGAGCAAGGTGACTCTAAATCCATGGAGGATAATGTAAATCCACCTAAATTTCACCAATATCTTGAATAAATGATCCAAGATACAAAATCAAACACTCTTTAGCATTTCATGTTAAACNACGTGAACATGCTTACGTAATTCCATGATGAAAATTAATTGGGTCACCACAAGAATTTAATTTCTTGTTTTATCATGAACCTGGAACCAACCTACTTAATGCAAGACCTCATAACCTCATTTCTACCTCATGGTGATCTTTCATCAAATGTAATTCCTTCACTTTAACATCCTTCAATAAAATTATAGAGGTAATACAGGTTAACAGACCAATATTTCCGATCAAAAGCATAGCCACAGAACATAAAAGTTTTGTACAATATTAGCCAATTCACAGGACACTTTCATACAATTTTCTAATTGAGCAAGGTGACTCTAAATCCATGGAGGATAATGTAAATCCACCTAAATTTCACCAATATCTTGAATAAATGATCCAAGATACAAAATCAAACACTCTTTAGCATTTCATGTTAAACTTTATTAAACCCTCATAACTCCTTCTAAGTTTACTTAATTCCATGCACGTTTCCATAGTTCAGACTCAGAACTAACCTAGATTTTGTCTGTCTATGGATGCAACAAGGAATATACAGATGGTTTCAGCAATCTCAAATGCAAAATGGAACAAAGTAAGCTTTTCGTGAGTAAAAGTTCACTTTGTACACCTCCCCACTTAATACATAAACTACAGCAAGTTAAATTGAAATAGTCATTAATACGCGCCTAAAAACAGAGCAAACAATTGGCGATAGATATCTTCAAATAAATTTAGAATCAATCATCCGTTAATAACTGACTCTCATCTTCTAATATATTATTGTAAGTTGCAAACTTCAGAAACAGGAGGAGCGACTCAAATAGACACCTCAGATTCAAAGAAGTTAGCAGATATTCACCCAAATGTAAGTTACATGGACGCAATACAAACCTTTTAGCAATTACATCAAGGATGACACCAAAAATTTACCAAATTAGCAATCAAGTATTATCAGATAGACCTACAGTCACAATAGAACAGAATCTGGAAAAGGAGGTGTCAAGCATCATCCAATTACCAAAACCCACTAAATGACTTTGTAAAGAAATGTCACACTAACTATTGCAATCAAATTTAAATCAATGTCCCTCTCTCCAAGGATCATACCTATTGATCAGACTGGTTCTAACTACCAATGGAAGTGTTAAGCATACAATCCTGACCAGCAGTTAGCCACTGGTTCATACTTATTGTCCGTCTTGCAATAACATCAATTTGCCTAGCAGTTAGCCACTGACTAGTCTTGAGGATGGGTTTCATACAATCCAGCATCAACAAATTAAACATACAGAATTTTTTCTTCCATTCCAATCCTGAAATTGAACAGATCAATAGCACTTCAAAAACTCTTCATCACTTTGAATGGCAATAACTGTAACAAACCGATTAATCAAACCTGTGGTTATATGAGAAGAAATTCCATGTCCAAATTCAGCTCCCTTTGATCTTAATACTCATCAGAAGGGTCCACTCCTTTAATCACTTCCAAATAAATAGCTTGTTTGGTTGCATAACCCCAAACATGTACAAAGTGTCTTATCTGAGTCCAGAAATCCATGTGTTCTCACAGCATTCCAAGAGCGTATTCACCTCATTTTCCAATTGTAGAACAGATGCCTCAATAACAAAGACTACCCTTTATTATTTTCTGATAAAAGAAGAAACTTCATTGGAAAAGGAGATAGGGTAGAACAAGAAATCCTCCTTATGCAAGAGAATACAGGAAAAGATATAGAGAAACATTAAAATAAAATGGCTCCAGTCTCTCTGCATAATAGTCAAGGAAATCCCCTTTAAAAAAGCCATGTGCATGGCATCAACGAGAGGCCAATAACACAACCGTGTCCCACAGTAAATCTAGTACTGATATTTCTCTTGAAAGTGCGAGCATTCCGCTCTATCCAAATAGACCAGAGAATAGCAAACATAGCGCACCACCATAAATCTTTACCTTCCTTTTTACTGCCAAAGCCTCTAAAACTGATCAAAAGGAGCTGTTCCAAACTATGGGAGCACACCCAAATTTCACCAAACACAGCAAAGAGCCTATTCCACATAGAAGTAGCTGCTGGGCAATGTACGAAAAGAAGGGCTGCTGTTCCTTAATTAGAGTTACACATCACATACATTTGGAGATAAAGCTTTATGTCCCCTATGAATCTGCAGCTGGTCATTGGTATTGATTTTGTTGAGTGCTCCCATCCAAACAAAAGCCTTCACTATTGAAGGGGCCTTTGACTTCCAAATAGCCTTAACTTATATTTTCTACATGGTTAGCCCACATTGTAATGTCCAAACAAACAATCATTAGAATAATAACAAATTCAGTCCCAATAAAAAAAAATAAAAAATTAGCATATCCACTTCTAATAAACAGAGAGCATAAACCAAAACATCCAGGCTTCTAGCTATTTCTAACTCTACTCCATCAACCATACCTATCATAGCATTTAAATTACCAGCAAATGAAAAAAAATACCTAAAACTAGAGAAGATAATTATTGAAGCTTGCAAACTTAAATTTAGGAGACTATAACTATAGTGGTATTCAGCTTTCTGCTAGCATCAAAATTCTTGCTCCATCCATGTAAAGCACAGAACGACCAAATTCTCCATTTGGGAATGCTATCCTTGATTCTACAAGAGCCTTTTTAAGATAAGAAGTATGGAGAGGTAGTAAAAACAACCACCCATCATTTTAAAAGAATTAAATAAACATGTGAAGAAGGAAAAACTTTGGACAGCGGTTTAAGATTCTGCCCAGACAACCAAGAGAATTAACTATGGTTTTTTTAATGCTTAGGGCATAGATCCACCCTTATTTCTCAGGTTCTTGATCTCATGAAAAAGATATAACAGAGTCCATGACATCAATTGCTATATCAGACAAACACACCCAAAATGCCATATAACTTGGGGAAGATTATAATTGCAAAGCTAAAGGTAGTGCAAGATGCAAATATTCAGTCAAAACTTTGTGTCTATTCTGGTTGTCATTTTTAATCTTGATTGAAGCCCTATACTATTCTCTATTTTTTGTGTTATTATCAATCATTTTGTCAAATAAATATGCAGTATCCCTCAAATATGCCATTGCATACATCAATAAATTTGTTTTCCTATCAATCCACCAAATTTACCATCCATGACAAAATTTGAAATTGCACCAAAGGAATTTATTGGAAAGAACAAACCTGTACAACATTATTCCCTTCAACACATGCAACACGACCATTGCCTTCAACACGTGCACCACGGCCACTGCCTTCAATGCGTGGATGCTGAACAGCAAGGGGAACTTCATCCCCAGCCTCTGCCCCTGGAATCAGGCCTGATGCATCATCCCATTCCTCCTCGATGAAAGGTGCATAGCGTTGTCCATTTGGAGGTCCTATGTTATTTTTGTGAAACACTCTACACAAAACATATGCATCCTTCTCCACCCAGAAGAGAAATGCATCAAAAAAGGTGAACAATTGTTTTGATATAATACCAACTTCCATACTACTAGATTTCCCAAAACAAAATTACACTTCTGTTTGGTTGCTCGGAATAGAATAGAAAAAGAACTAACTTCAAACTTCTGCATCCAAGAGTTCCACATGATTGGGTTTGCGAACCAAATAACTAAGCTCCCAATTTTATCAACTTCAATTATTTGATTCAAATAAGGAGAGCTCTTAGTTACTGTGGAAAACAGCATAAATTATACAATTTAAGCTTGCAAATCACTGCATTTCCTAAATTTATTTCGGAGACCATACAGAAGCAACAAAATTAAGCATTTAACCATGACCTCACCTGGGTGGATCCAACCCTAGCTCTCTCCAGTTCTTCATCAACAAGCCTGTACTCATGCATAACCCAATTGGTCCGCTTACCATCTGGAGCTCGACCACTATGAAATACCAATGTTTTCTTCAAGCCTACGGTCCGTTGTTCATGCCTAACAGGGCGATCATTTCCTGTTGCTTTCCAGTACCCTTTGCTGGTAGCCCTGTTCATCCTTCCTCCATTTCCGTATTTCTTGTCCAATGCACTAAAAAAGTACCATTCTTGGTCCCTGGTCTTCAACCTCGACTTATCTAAAAACCCATTAACCCCACCATCAAGTAAAAGAAAATAAGAAAAATTTCAGAAAACAAAAACAAATAAACAGAAATGTATCAGAAAAAATTTGGTTTCTAAAACACAAAAGAAAAAAATGAGAGAAAACCCACAACCAAGAAAACCCAATCTAATACTTGAAACCCCAGCACGCAAAACTAGGTTGAGAAATGGGGAAAACCCATCAACAAGGAAGCAGATTTTCATAATTTCAGAGAGAAACAGAGAAGAAATTTGGGAAAAAATATAACCTGCTAGGTCCCAAGGCTCGCTTCTGTAGATATCCACCTCAGAAATAGCATCAAATCGGAAGGTTTTCCCACAGACCTTGCGCTTGAGGTAGTAAATAACCAACTCCTCATCAGTTGGGTGAAAGCGAAACCCAGGAGCGAGTGATGTTGGGGATGCTGCTGGTGCCGCTGCCTGTGGTGGTGCCGCTACTGGTGCTAGGTTCGCTGCTCCTGCTGGGGTTGGTGGCGGTGGGAGTAGTATCGTTTCGCGACCCATGGCTGGGGGTGGCAAGTGAAGGGGCTGGATATGGAAGATTAGGGCTTTTGGGTGGTGGAGTTGCNTGGGAGTAGTATCGTTTCGCGACCCATGGTTGGGGGTGGCAAGTGAAGGGGCTGGATATGGAAGATTAGGGCTTTTGGGTGGTGGAGTTGCCGAAGCAAAACGGAAAAGATGGGTCTTTGATTGAGGGTCAAGCAACAAAAGAGGGGTACCTTCAATGACAAGAAATTCTCACTTCGTGGCTTCCAGGGATTATTATGTTTTCTTTGGAAAAAAAAAAAAAAACTCTTTCTAATAAATTAAAATAATAAATAAGAAAAAAAATCACTTGGTTGGAGGATTGTGTTACTGTAAATGCGACAGAAATGGTAGTCACTGCAGCAGCAAACTCATCCACGGAAACGGCATATTGGGTCTTTTTTTTTATATATATTTTTTCACTGTAAAAATCTTTTTGTATTTGGATTGGAAGTAAATAAATGTTATGTGATGCCTTTTTTATATGAGCACTACATATTTGGGACCATTTTGGACATTCTTCCCATCCAGGGCCAAAATGATGTAATGGGTAGATTTTATTCTAAAACTAGAAAAGTATTTTTCAATGAAAAGTGTATTTTGAAACAGAAATAGTAACAAGAGGAGCCCAATGAAAATTACTTTGCCTTGATTTGGTCAAGAAAAATCCTTTCACTTTCTGGTTTTCTATCATCTCTGTCAACTACTAAGTTTTAGGGATTGGAAATCCTAATTTTTAATTCTAATTAAGATTTATTTCCTTTACTTTTTCAAGCACAAATTCATACTTCAAATGCATATAATCAAATCAATTATAATCACTATTCATTTCATCTAAAATCTTATCTTCACCTTTTTATAATTGTTTCAGTGGTAGCAGAATTTGGCATATCCCCTAGGTACTATTTTTTTCCACTATCTAAACCATTAATGAAAATTATTAAATTTAAAATTTAGACTTATAATTTATTTTCAAAGTCAGATCATATTCTATTTTTCATAAAAACAAAAATTACAAGAGAGTATTGAATTTGTTTCCAAATAGAAGAATATTAAGTTCAATGTTTTAGGTGCTTATGGATAAGTGTTTGTTGGTATCCAAAATTTAAGAAAATACAGGCTAGAAAATAGGGAAAGCATGTCTATTTGGTAGTAGTTGTTATTTAGGAAATTTCAATCATGCCCACAACAAATTCCTGAACATTAATACCCATAGAATACATGTTTTTAATTTGAATTTATTAATTGACATAAATTTTTCCCCAAATGACATAATTAGTATCAATTTTATGATTAAATATATACAAAATATTTAATGAATAATGTATCTGGGGTATTTAGTATTTACCCTCTGAATAATTCTTTAATTATTTTCCTTGTAACTTGTAAGAATAAGACCTAAAATATTTTTTCTCAAATAACCTAAAATCATTTTTGGGATTGAGACTATGCAAAATCATTTTTGTACTTCTGTTTTTTTTTTCTTTTTGGACACAAAAAAATAATTTATTTAATAAAAGTTTGTTTTTCCCTAAAAAAAATATGTCAAGGCAAAATGCATCCAAGTATTTGTCATCCAAATAATTTTTTAATTTTTTTCCATCTAAAAATAATGCTTTATCTTCCTTTGAAACAAATTTCAATTTTTGTTAGGCCAAACAACTTCCCTCAAACGTTTGTAAATTCAAAACTCAATAAAAAGCGCATTGGAAAATGTGTTTTGAAAAATTACAACGAAACATTTACTATAACCAATGTTTGTAACAGGATTTTGAGTAGATGAACGCAATTCTAAATATGCACTTATTGGACTCATTTGAAATTTTTTTAATAGTTTGATTATGATTTTAAGTTTAAATATAAAATTTATAAATTTTAAAAATAATTTTAATATTAGTCACTCACAAATCATTTAATTGATTTGAGTTTAAGTTAGTTCCAATTTCGTGTGCATGGGAATATTAAATGAAAAGAAAAAAAATAGATAAAAAAAAAAGAGTAATTGCATGTGAAGAGAAAAAAAAAATGAGGGAGCGAATAATATTATTTTTAATAGACATATTTAAAAAAAATAAATACTCTCAATTAATTATTTATAAGAATAATTCAACTCTGGATTTTTTTTAAAAAAAAATTAAACTCACAAGTAAATACTTGTACAAATTTTCTTAATTTATGAGTATTGAATTTTTTAAAAAATCATTATTTTACTAAAAATATCACGTTGTACAATAATATCCCTGAATAAATGGTTAATTAATGGCAACCCAACAAACAATAAGTCGAGGAAGCAAAAAGCAGGAAAAACCGTTACTACCACCCTAAAGTGAGCCCTTTTCTCAAGGACCAAAAAGCTGCAACGCATTTGAAATTGAACCTGACCGGGGCCCAATCCGAATTAAGTAAAATACTATACATTCACAATTTATGGGTCACGGGTTTATAACCGACTAATATTGATATTATTTTTAAAATTTATAATTTTTTTTAAATTCAGAGTCACAATCATAATACCAAAAAAAAAACCTATTTATCTCTCATAATTATTTTTAAATGGGCTAATTCCAAGTAAAAGATATATATTTTTTTTATATTTTATCTATTTTTTTAATTTAAATATAAAATTCATAAATTTTAAAGATTATCTTGATACCACCACATTAATAGCTTTAAGTTAAGAGAATTAATTCAACTCAAAAATTAAAATAATTTATTTATGAAACTTAAGTTCAATTTTCAGTGCGAATAATCTTCTTACTAAGTAATTTATAAATATCATCTTAAGTCTCTATGTCCTCACTAACATCTATTGGATCTTAGAATAAAATAATTTTCTTTCACTCTAAATATTTTTTGTATATCAAAAGAAAAAAAAAATGCTAATGGCTTTGCCCCTTTCATTTGATTTCATTTATTTAAGAGTAATTTTATTTTATTAAAGAAGTATATAATATGTCAATTGAGTTATAAATTAATTGGTTATAAGACTCTCATCGTAATAAAAGAGTCTTGTGTTCGAAGTCTCTCATCGACAAAATGAGAATCTCAAAGTGTTCACTCATATAAAGTTATAATCGTGAGTGCTTCAACAATAAAACTCATAAAACAAATATCACTTGTCTTAAATGTAATAAATTTAACTCTATCTAAAAGTTAAAATTAATTCCTAATCATTGAATTAAAAAAAAAGTATATACTATTAAATAATTAATTTTAATCATTAAAAAATAAATGATTAAATTTTTGTACATTAATAGTTATTACATTTATGACGTTTAAAAAGTATAAAGTTCCTCCATTGAAACGTGACATTTAACAAAAATTCGTGTAACTAAAAAGCAAAGCATTAGCCACTTTGGTTTGGGCATAATAATAATTACCACTTGAATTGTAGAGAACAGAGTTTTGATTTGACCATTGGAAGCAAATTGTTGCATTGATCGAGGAAGAGGATGCGTGACTGTGTGTGAAGGGAGGAAGACAGTAAACTAAAGTGTAAACCAATCAATTAGGGGCACGCAGAGGCGCAGAGTATGTCAGTACCAACACATCCACTTTCCTCTCCCGCCTTCATTCTCGACTCCCTCCCATTCTTTTTACTCTCTTTGTTTTCATGCTTCAAAACCTCTCTCTCTTTGGATTCCAATTTCCAAGTCCACCACTGCATTTCCTGTTTAATTGTTTGGTACCTTCTTCTCTATGTAGTAGGAGTAGGGAAGTACATGATTGCGTAACCAGTTTACTTTCTGGTACCAAAATGAATAATTACTTTTTCTTCTTTTCTCCCTAATTGATTCATGGTCAATAAACTCATGCTTAATGTCAATTCCAAATTTGTTAACCCCGTACTAATACTACCAAAGAAATTATGGGTGTACAAGAAAAATTATGATTGCACACTTGTACATCAAAGTGAAGAAAAATTAGAAAGGGCTAGTGTAGGTTTAATTAAATTAAAATGTAGTTATATATATACAAGTATATAAGAAGAAAAAGGTGTATTTAAAAATATGATAAAAGACATTATATTGTAATTCTAATTTGACATTAATTATTTATGAAATAATAAGATATGACAATAAAAATTTAGGTTTTTATAAAAGGAAATTAATAATTTGTTCTAGTAGACAAAATAATAGAGTAAATTATTATTTACATCCTTAAAAGATTCAAACATTTATAAATTAGCCCCTGAACAAATATTTATTACAAAATAATTCTTTGATTATCAATTTTTGAACCAAATTATTATGAATCTTAATGATTGAATGATTATTTTTTAATAAATAATCTTTCAAGAATTAATTTGTGAAAATTTGAATTTTTCAATTATTCAAATGACAATTTACTAAAAATAAAAATAAATTGTTCTATAAAAAAAATAAAAATAAAAACTCAAATTAAAGCTTGGCTCCTTAAAAGATTGACTTAAATACCAATTTTTATGACCCCAATAGTTTAGTTTAATAGTAAAAAATGTAATAAATTCATCAAAACTAACAAATGTTAGAATTATAACAAAAATTTCCAAAATACACCGATGTGAGAAGATTGCTTAGAAAGGGAGTTAATCTTTATGCACAAAAGCTAGTCCAAATATACTCTTATATTTAAAACAAAAAAAAAATACAATTTTTATTCCTATAGTTTTGAAATGTTTTCAATTTCAACAATTATGCTTCCTCTAAGTAACCCTATTTTTTAAGTTCATTGTAAACTGCTCTTTAATCAAAGTGATATTGTGTACATCAAAATAATTAGACATTAATAAAAGTAGCATAAGCTAGGCCATATAGAAAAAAGACCAGAAAAAATTGTACAAAAAATAGTACTTTTTTTATATGTTTCAATTTATACTCTTATGTAGTATTTAGCGTTGAAATTTTTAACTGTGGATATAAAAAAATGAGAATTCAAACCTATAATCTCAATATTTTTAAAAGATTTTTAGACTAATTATACTATGAATGTTTGTGCTAATATTTAATTTTTTTTAATTTATGTTAAATTCCTCTATTTCATGTGAGCTTTGTAATGAGCTCAAACAATAATTACTTATGTTTGAAATAAAATAAAATTAAGTTGTATCACTACCCCACTTTTGAGAGGGATAACAACTCCCATGATGTAATAACATGGCATTTAACAAGTGATGATGTCACATTGTCATATTATCATGCCACATCATCGTCATGTTATTGCCACATCATCATCACCTCTCAAACGACACATAATCAAAACCGACTTGTCAATTTCTAATTTTGTTGATGCTATTTTTTTTTTTTTTAAGGTGAGTGCTAAACTATCACCTTCAAATAATGGGTGATAGAGCTATATTTCTTCAGTTAGGTGGTTTTTTTGTTGGACTCACCTAATAATTTTAGTGTTATTGTGAATATCTCAAAAAAATGAGTTATCTAGTATATGTTAGAACACACAATTCCTTATAAAATGCAAGAATTTCATGATATAGGAAAACGTACTAAGAAATAATTTTTTCAAGTTTATTTTTTAGCACATTTTCTTATATTTTGTCGTTCTTACATTTTATAAAGAATTATGTATTCTAACACATATTTCGTGATGTAATTTTTTAAGATTTTTGCAATAACACCAAAATCATACTATAAATTTCATTGATCCCATTGAACTGAGGGAGGTGTAGTCCTATTACCTCTAAATGAGGGGTGGTAGCTTAGCCCTCATTTTTTTTAATGCTAAGTACACCAACAGTGAAAATTCCAAATAGGAGGTTCAAAGGGCCTACAAGCCCACATTAGAAAATCAAGTTAATGCTTAAAAACATAAGGCATGTAACAACTGGACCAAAATATATGCAATCAATTCTATAAAATTTAATAGATTATATTGAAAAAGTATTTATGTCTAGTTTAATTTTTGTGTTAATTATTTAAAGACAAACATATGAATGTAGTTGAAACTAAAAAAAAAAACATTTAATTTACTAATTGTGTTTAAGTAACAACGAGACCAAAAATATGCAAGGGCATATGATAATATTTGCTAATTTTGTAATATAGTTTATATTATTTTGTTAAAAAATGATGCATATGAAAAAGTTTTACACTTATATATAAATTTGACTTATTTTATTAATATAAAATTAATTTAAAAATATCAAATTCCATACTGCCATCAAGCCTACGCATCCCGTAGGAATAGAGACTAGTTCAAAAAGGTACAGAGGGTACTTCATTTTTTTCCCCAAAAATACTTATTTTAGTGTTTAAGTTGTGAATTTTCAATTATTGATTATTAAATAGTTGAAGTATTAAAAAGTTAGAGAGGAACGGTTTCGTGATATGTTTAGGTTGAGTGATTGATTAATTGGTTCCTTAGTTTATTTTATTGTTTATTTGTAATGTTAGGTTGTTTGATTGGTTATTTGATACTTTAATTACTTTTTTATGATAGATTGTGTTAGATTATGTAACAATACACAATTAATAATATTGTGTATTATAAAATTGACCTAAAATTTTAAAAAACCGCCAATAACTTACGAGTTTAATGATATATCCCTTAGTTATATATCGTATTTTTCATAATATATTTTATGGAAATTTTATAATATTATATGAATATGTTATATTACATAGACGTGGTAAATATACGTAATTTTTATATTTTATTAAATATAAATATAAATATAATATAATTTATTTTATTTTTTAAATAAATTTAAAAATAATTAATTTGTACACGTGTCATTCACATATTAACTAATCTCAAAGTATCTAAAAAAAACCTCAAATATTTTATTCTCATTTTCTTAACGTATTGCATTACTACGTTTAAAAAAAAAAAAGGGGGCGATTAGGTTAAGAGAGAAAGATAGAGGGATCAAGCACAAATCCAACTAAATTACCAGTATTCAACGTGAAACGAACATGGCCAAAAAAAAAAAAACACGAAAACGAACGAGCGAGGGCAAAGTATAAGGCTGAACCCGATCCAGTATTTTTAACCCGTTTTGACACTACTCTACAAACACACTATTACTATCCGGGGGTTTACTTCGTTCTCATTGTTTTGTAGGGTTTAAGGCTTTAAGCCACTGGCCTAACTTAACGCTGTTCTGATTTCAAATTTGCTCAATCTTGCTACACCAGAAAACAAGCCATTCCTGAGGCAATTCTCTTCATGAATCTTTATTTCCCATGTGGGTTTTATGCTATCTCTAGGATTGAATTTTCCCAGAAAATTCCCTGCAACTAGTTTCACATTCATCAGCTTCAAATCAGCATCAACCGCACTTGCCCACTTGAATTCGGCCACTTTCTTAGACCACCACCAAGTCAGTGATCCTGAAGATACCATATCCTCCTCTTGCAGCTACTCTAGCAAAACCCCTTCTTCAGTGCACCATTCCCATGAGCTGGACACGTTCAGGGTCGTTGAGATATTGAACCGTTTACGATGGGAACCCACTCTCGCACTTTCCTTCTTTCGTCAAGTGAAGGAACAACGATTCCAGCATAATATTTCAACTTATGCAGCGGTAATTAGAATATTGTGCTATTGGGGTTTGGATAAGAAATTGGATTGTTTATTTGTTGAGCTTATTGCTCTGTCTAAAGATAGCCCATCATTTGAAATCCAGCGATTGTTTGAAGTATTGTTGGAGGGTGTTGTTGGGGTTGAGGGAAATCAACGCTTGCTTCTTGCCTTTAATGGGTTGGTCAAAACTTATGTCAGTGTTAATATGTTTGATGAAGCTATTGATTTTCTATTTCAAACTAGAAAACGTGGGATTGTTCCACATATTTTTACTTGTAACTTTCTCATTAATCGCTTGGTTGAACATGGTAAGGTGCATATGGCATTGGCCATATACAAGCAGCTCAATAGGTTAGGTTTGAGCCCAAATGATTATACCTATGCAATTGTAATCAAGGCACTCTGTAAGAAGGGTAATTTGGAAGAAGCAGTTGATGTGTTTCAGGAAATGGAGGAAGCTGGGGTGACCCCTAGCTCTTATTCTTATGCAGCGTATATTGAGGGGCTCTGCAACCAGCACAATTCTGATTTGGGATATCAGGTGCTGCAAGCATGGAGAGGGGCAAATGCACCAATAGATATTTATGCTTACACAACTGTTATTCGTGGGTTTTGTAATGAGATGAAACTGAATGAAGCTGAGAGTGTCATGCTTGATATGGTAAAGCATGGGCTGGTTCCTGATGTATATATTTATTGTGCATTGATACGTGGGTATTGCAAAAGTTGGAATCTTCTCAAAGCATTAGCTCTGTATGATGATATGCTTTTGAAGGGTGTAAAGACTAATTGTGTGATTGTTAGCTGCATCCTCAATTGCTTGTGTGAGATGGGCATGACTTCGGAAGTGATGGATCTATTCAAAGAATTTGAGGGATCTGGTATATTTCTTGATGAGGTGGCCTATAATATTGCATTGGATGCTTTATGTAAACTGAGGAAAATGGATGATGCAAGGGAGCTGCTAGAAGACATGAAAAGTAAGCATATGGTTTTAGATGTTAAGCACTACACTACCCTTATTAGAGGGTACTGCCTTGAGGGTAAACTCACTAATGCCTTTAATATGCTTGAAGAAATGAAGGGAAAGGGTTTTAAGCCTGATATTGTCACTTATAATGTACTAGCTGCTGGATTGTCTAGAAATGGCCATACTTGTGACGCAATTGGCCTTTTGGATTACATGGAGACTCAAGGTGTGAAGCCAAACTCTGTTACGCACAAGATGATCATAGAAGGCTTATGTTTAGGAGGAAAGGTTGAAGAAGCTGAGGCATTTTTGAACAGTCTGGAAGATAAGAATTTGGAAATCTATTCTGCTATGGTGAATGGGTATTGTGAAGCAAATCTTGTCCCAAAAGCATATGAGTTTCTTCTTAGGCTGTCAAACCATGGAAATATTGTAAAACGAGGTTCCTATTTTAAGCTACTTAGCAAACTATGCATGAAAGGAGAGATTGACAGAGCCATTGTGTTGTTGGAGACAATGTTGTCACTGAATGTGGAACCAAGTAAAATAATGTATTCTAAAGTCATAGGTGCTCTGTGTCAGGTTGGGGATGTGAAAAAAGCACGTTCCTTGTTTGATATTTTACTCGAGAGAGGATTCACTCCTGATGTTGTTACTTATACACTGATGATAAATAGTTACTGTAGGGTAAATTGCTTGCAAGATGCCCATGATCTCTTCCGGGATATGAAGGGGAGGGGGATCAGACCTGATGTCATCACCTACACAGTTTTACTTGATGGTCACTTGAAATCAAATGTAAAAAGGTATTCCTCCCCACCATATAAAAAAGGAAAGACAGCAACATTGAATGTTTCCACTGTCTGGAGAGAGATGAAGGACATGGAAATAAGACCAGATGTTATTTGTTACACTGTTTTGATTGATGGACACTTGAAGACAGATAACCTTCAGGATGCCGTTGGCCTCTTTGACGAAATGATTGATAGAGGACTAGAGCCAGATACTGTGACGTACACTGCTCTTATTTCTGGGTTCTGCAATCGAGGGGATATGGATAAGGCTGTTATACTGCTCAATGACATGTCTTCTAAGGGAATGACACCAGACTCACATATCATATCAGCTTTACACCGTGGTATTGTAAAAGCCAGAAAAGTGCAATTTCGTAAGTAGATAGTCACTTTGGACTGTAAGTACTTGGATTGATCCCAACTTCAACAATTTGTCCAGTAAATTCCTAAAGGTGAAGCATAATTTGATGTGCTATTGGCTAATTTACAATGATTTGAATTTCAGACATGTTTGTTATATGATTGCACTGAGAGATTGATTTTGATTCTACAGATGGGAAAGAGAAAACTTCTGCAGGTTGGTCACTTGGAAGTCATTGTATTGAGGTATGGATCTGCATTATTCTGAGTTAAAAGAAATTAAATTGTGCCAGTATAAGCAGTGTAGTCGAGCTGAGCTCAAGCAAGTTTCTCTTGTTTATACTTGGTTTATTTAATTTTTTATGAATTTCAGTTGTTGTCTAGTTCAAACCAAACAAAAATATGTAGTGGAACTTGCTTTGTTTAAGTTTGTTTCAGTTTCAACTTGGTTTGAGCTTTTGATTATATAAATTAACTATTAATTTTATGGACTTTATAATTCTTAAAACTTACGAGCATTAAAGTATATGGCTTTTAAGCATTGATTATTGATGCACTTTTCACTAAGCATAATATCTTCAAGTTTTATAGATAGCATGTAACTGTTATTCATTATTAACAAATAATCAATACCATATTTTGCCATGTGTCTCTGCATACTATACACAAGTAAATCTATACCTTGACTGCATTTCTCCTTCTTATTTCCTCTTGTCACTGATACCAGCAGCCCTCAAGGCCACTGCTCACCCGAAAACCATGGTCCCTCCTTTTCTCTCAGAAACCATTAGCCACACCAAGAGAATATTCAAGCGCCTCTCTGTTCCCTTCTTGATTTTTGGTGAAAGCACTGACAGGCTGCTCACTCCCTTCCTCTCTATTCCTTATTGGCCTATTTAGCGGGTATTGGAAGAATGGGGGAATAGTTTGGAACGTGTCCTTAGTTTCTCTGTGGCTTTTGGCACCTTCATGGTAGCATTATCATGTTCCAGTATCCGTATTCTTCTCTATGGGTATTTGATTCCATTAATGTCGTTTTCTTAGTTCAATGAAAGTCGTGGGTTGGCTATCACCCATTTGCTATCTTATGTTGAGTTCTATGAAAAAATTCTAATTTCATTTAACATTGCAGCTTTTCATTTTAACAGCCTCTGTTTTTTCAGTATGATGAATACTTGGAATTTTTGCACTGGATATTTTCCAGATAGTGTATTTGGTGATTGCTTTGTCTTGGTTGAATTTTCAGAAACAGGAGGGCTTGTGGGCCTCAAGTAAATCCTCTATATACATATCTGTCTCGTAACAAGCTTCTTTATTTATCAATATTTTTAAACAAGAACAACCATTTTCAAAAAAAATGGGCACAGATGCTCTCTCTACTGACAAATATGGTTGAGGATTTACTGTTGCAAGTATATTGACAAATCAAGGTAAATTTTTGCACATCTGTTTCTTTCCCCTAATTTTGTTAAACAAAATGCTGACTGTGAAATAAAGGTTTTGAATATTAGCAGTTTTCTTCAGCAGAGGAGCTTGTAAATGAGTATTTGGTAGTGTCTTCTGATTTTTCCTTGCATTTTCTCATTTATTGCAGTTTTTGTCCTAAAAAGTGTCAGATTTAGGGTACATTGATTGGTAAGTTGGGTTTCAATTTTCTTCAAAATAAAGTGAAAGCTCTTCACATTTTCTCTTTTTTTGTGCCTTCTGCAAACAACCCCCATCCTATTTCTACTCCTTCTTAAGTTTGTCTATTGATTAATATAGGCTGGCTACTCCACCTCCTCTGTCATAATTTTGATGTTTGTTTTCAGAGTTTTAAGTAGATGATCAAAGTGAGAAATATATCTGAAATGATTATGTTTTTATCTTGCAGATTTTTGCTTGTGATCTTTTCCTTTATGTATTCGATTTGTCAAGTTCATCTCATTTTGAAGGTAATTTCTAAAGTCCCATAAGTTTCTTTCAGGATTCTGAGAATGCCATAGTGATCTGTTTACTTCAGAGTTCGATTCATTACCACTGTACAATAAGGCTTTGTTTAATTCTGTTAAAAATTAAATATCACTAAGCAGCATGAAAAAAAAAATACATTTCTGATGTGGAGTAAACTGGTATAATGCAATATGGCAGTATTTTATCATCTCAAAATGCTTATTGCCCAAAATTACTGATGCTGCTAAGTTAAGAAATAACTACAGATACAAGTGTGTCTGATGTTGAAAAATGAAGAGGCCAATTTAGACATGGAGTTCACAACATAATCTATTTACACCTCAAACTGTTCTTGATCCATGAGAACAACAACTGTTTCTAGGGTAAGGAGAAACGTGTATCTGTTTCTTACCTTTTGTTTTGCTATTGATTGTATTTTTGCTGCCTTTTAGCAGGAAATATTTGCAATGAGCAGTGGCAGTAATCAAGTAAAAGCAAGGGACATGGCAGCTAGCTATCCATTGCACAATTAGTTGTGCTGTCTATATGGTAATGTGAAGGAAAAAACTGTGTAGACGAAGAAATGGCCTTACGTGGCTTGAGAGCCTGAGAGGAGTGGCGCTTGCCGAAACCCATTCTCTTTCTTTTCCCAAGAAGGGCCTCTTCTTCTTCATCACTAGTTTCTTCAATGGCTTACGAGAAGGAGCTAACTGCTGCAAAGAAAGTAGCCACTCTCATTGCTTGTCTCTGTCAGGCATCACACACTCTTTCTTTCTCTTTACACGCCATAGTCTTTCCTCTTGCATATCCTGGTTATATGCTTTTTTTCCAAAAAAATATTATCTCCTATCTCCAAAGTGGTGCTACAATACTTATGCATATTGGTTCTACCTTTCGTGGTTTTTCCAGAAAGTGCAAAATGCTCTGCTGCAATTTGATGTTCAATCAGAATAGGACAAAAGTGTTGTCCCAGTGGCTGATTATGGTCACTTGTCTTACTCCTCTGAGAATGCTGTTTGATTATTATATGTGAAAATATCAGATTAGATATAAATATTTTCCTTTGTAATCACAAATCACTGATATTGGTATGCTTTGTTAGATGTTCTTTTTGTGCACTTGGACTGATGGATTGCATCTAGAGAATAGAAGCATGGCGATGGGCAATCACACGCATTTTCTAGCTATTCTCATACTTAATAGTTTAGATGAATAATAAAGATTAAAAATCAATCTTTATCACCATGTGACCTACATTTTATATCAAATCTTTCAGCTTCTGTAAATGATATTTGATAACCCATTAGTAGAACCAATAATTCAATTTCGAGGTTTTTTTTCTTTTGCCGTTCAATTACTATGTTACAATTTTTTTTTGGCTCACAAGGGAGAGTAGGGCACCGTTCTTATTATTAGGTGTTCAGAGGGTGTATGTTTTGCATTTGCAATTTCTAGATGATACAATATTTTTTTCTTCATCATGCTACATCTGGAAATAAATGAGTGTTAATATATCCTAATTTTAAAATGTTAAAAACTGAGAAAATTATTCTCAAGAAGGTTCTAAAGGCATTTACATTTTAAGTAAGGACCTATAATCTTTTATAAAATGATTAAAATATTTTTAATATTATGTGTATATTCTACTTATATATATAATTATTTTATTTATATTTAAATATTATAATTATATTTTAAAATAAATTATCATATATTTTTAAATATGATAATAATGTATATAAATATAATAATTACATATGCAAAAAATATTTTAATAATTTCATACACCTAATTGTAATGCAAATGCCAAAAAGATATTAATAAAAAATTCCTAGGAAAGTACGAACTACGAAGGACGTTGGATTTATTTGATCACGTGATGGTGACATACATGCGTCCCGTCCTGACTCCTCTTGTGTCTGTCGGATTCAGGTGGATTCTTACATAATTTAATATGAAATCCTCGTTTCTTCTTCCTTGTAAGGTACCCACCTATGTGGCTATGTAACACGGGTAGAGGAATGAAGCGTCGATGCAATATTTTTCAAAAAATAAGAATATAAGTATGTTATGGGTATGTTACGTCATATATATATATTAAATAAAATAAAAAATGTTAAAATTCTCTAAATATTAAAAATATCAACTATTAAGATTAAAAAAGAGAAAGGAAAAGGAATTTTACAAAATGGATGCTCTTTATATTGGGAAGACTAATTTTGGGGAGAATAAGGGTTCAGTGCATCCAAAAAGGCGTCGTTTTACTAAGTATACATTTCCGCCTCTTTCAAAACGATGACGTTTTAGTGACATTCCATTTTTTCCTTCTCTAAAGCGGCGTCGTTCTAATTGATTAGAATTTTAGTGTAGCAAAACGTCGTCGTTTCATCTCATTGCAGACAGCTTAACATTTCGTACGCGTTTTTTTTTTTATGAAACGATGTGTTTCAAAACACAAAATTTAAAAAAAAAAATGAAAATTTAGGCGTTTCAAGGGCAAGTATGCGTTTTAGGAACGTACTACGTCCCAAAAAACACTGTACCGGTGCTACATGGGTACCCACCCATTTCGTTTGGAAAGGAATAAACCTTTATAAAGGAGAATCTTATATTAATTTTTAAAAACTTATGTAATATTTTTTTAATTTAGAAATATTTAATATTGATAGTTTATTTTTTTAAGGCTTAATTATAATTTTAGTACTTTTATTTTAATCATTTAAATTTTTTGGTCTCATTTTTTAAAAATGAATAATTTAATCCCTCTATATTAATAAATTGTACAATTTTAGTATTTTTATTTTTAAACCAAAATTTCTTAGGTCTATTTCAAAGTGTAAAGTTATCTGATTCATAATTTCACCGTTTAAATTGAATAGTTATATCTTATGAATCTCCCGAAATTTTTTTAACTCGATTTAACTATGAGACTTAGCACAAAATATCAAAGTTAGAAGTTTTCATCTAACCAACAATCTGGACGCATTTACCTTTAGATCGAGTTAAAATTTAGTGAGAATGCTCACAAGACGTAGCTCTTTAATCTAAATGGTGGAATTATGAATTAGAGAACTTTACACCATGAAATTGACCTAAGAAATTTTGGCATGATTAAAATTATACATTTTATGAATATAAAAAGACTAAATTATTTATTTTTAAATAAATGGGACCAAAAAGTTCAAGTAGTTAAAATAATAGGACTAAAATTATAATTAAGCTATTTTTTAACAGCCAAAATTAAATATTTTTCATATCAGCAATTATTATACTGCCACTTCAAGTAGGTATCACATACATCATTAATAGTTTAGAACCACTATAGATTTAATTACAAATTTGATCTCTTATTTTTGTAAAATGAATTATTTAGTCTTATATTTTAAAAATAAATTATTTAATTTCTCTATTTTTATAAAATGAATAATTTTAATGCCTCATTCAAAGTGCCATTTAAAGTTTAATAATTATGATGTGACATTAAAAAATTGTTTTATTTATTATTGGTCTATACATGTCACACGACTCACTAAATATTGAAATTATTCCTAATAGCAAGATTAAGCAATAATTATATTAAAAAAAAAAATTCTCACTTAAAAGGAACATGTAGATCAGGTGCCTCTCTTTCCACCTCCCAATTTTCCATATTTTCCCCAAATTCCCCAAATGAGAACTAGCATCTGTACAATAAATAGGAGTTGATGATTAATTTGTAGCATTTACATGTTTTGAATTCATTGTAAATCATGTATATATAGTGGACAATACTCATGAAATTCAAGCTTGTTTCTATCATTCTGTGGAAGCTTTTATATTTTGTATAGTGTAGAAGGTATAAAGAGTTTGAGCCATGCAATAAAAGTTTGGGATTGTTTAATTAAAATTTAAATAGATTATTAAATTTCTTATGATGTCATGTGTATAGAGAGGTAACAAAGCATTCATTGCGTGTTGGGTGCATGGCGAACACTTGTCAAGCTGTGGCGCCCAGTGCTGGCATAAGATGATTTGAGAGCACCCACGTCATTCAAAATCAACAAAGCCCATTGCTCTTAGCAGCGCGTACAATACACACTTTAATTTCACTCAAAAGACTATGTAAAAGACTCCCATTTGAGTTAAATTGAAGTCTATCACAATTCACCTACCACTTCCAAAGGATATTGTTAAATTTATTTAGTCTGTTCTAAGTCGTTATATACTTAGCTTTTTGGAGAGATTTTTAAGATTTAGGATCAAATTTTAGTCCAACTGCTTTGCTAGTTTGTGATGTTATTCTTTAGTGACTTAAAAATTTATGTTTTCTTATATAGTATTTTTTTGAAAAAATATATAAATATAAATTATTACGCAAATATTTTATCTTTGACAAAAAAAAATTATTACTCATTTATTTGTAATTTAACTTTTTTTTTTCGTTATAAAAATAGTAATAAAGATATGTTACTCTAATATTATTGAGTATAACACTAGTGATATGTCTGAGATCCCACGAAAAAACAAATAAATATAATTTAACTTTTTGAGTTATGGTATTCATGCNATAATAATAATATAAAATTAAGATGTATCAATAACATTACTCTATATAATTAGATTTTTCCATCAAATAAGAAATCCATGTTGACATTTACATATTAGATCTCTTGAAGTATTTGGACATTATGCTCACCTATTTGATATCATTTGTAAAATTTGAATTATATACAAAATTTTAAATGAATTCGATTAAAATTTATGTGAATTTAATTAAATTTAGATATTATGTATACACAATGAGATAATGTTGCAAATTAAACAATTGCCTCAAGCCCTCAAATATCAAATACTCCGATTTTTCTCATCTTTGTACATATATGTAGGGAAAAAAAAACTTCGAACTTAGATGCTACGTTTACCGCTGATATGAAGTTTATAGAAAGTATAATACTACTTTATACAACATAATCATTAACCTTCACTTAAAAGATAACTAATAGAGAATCATTTTGTAAACAGAAAAAAGGATAATTACCCCATTATTTATAATTGTGATTTGAGAAGTGATATTTTCATAATTTTTAATCACACAAAATATACACAAATTACTATGTTCTATTTGTTAACTTTGCCGTTTATAAATTGTTTAGGGGAAAAAAAATTATTGTGAGGTCAAGATATTATTCTTAATTTTAGTAGTGTTTGATCGTATTAATTTGTCCTTTTTAAGAGGACAAATTGTAACAAAAAAAAAAGTATTGGATTAAGAAAAATGCTAGTTCTTTAAATAATTATCATAATCTAGAGTGGACATAGTTGTTTTGTGTGGCATAATTTCAGTTAGATATAACATTTTTATTTTAATATATCCCCTTAATCACACATCCTCTAATTAGAAGAATTAAAATATTTAATATCAATAATTTTATTTTTATAATATGCTCCTTTTTCTTTTATAGCAAATCATGCTCCTATATATATATATAAAAAAAAAAGTGAAATTAATTAAATGCAAAGTTTGCCGTACAAGACGGTTGCCAATTTCTTTTTTATAAAATAATGGTATATATCAATATCAATTTGATTTGATTAAGTAATTAACTCACAAAGAGACAAAATATTAAATGGCAGAAAAGAAAAGAGTCGGCTGCAGAGTGAGAAATGACGACTAAAATAGTGTTTTCTTTTATAATTTTTGTGCATATTTTCAATTTAGTCCCCGCCTACAAAACATTCTTAAAAAGATCACTCATATATCATTTTCATTTCATTTAAATCATTTCGTCAAGATGCCGTTTAGCACACTAACAGAACTGCTGACGTGTTCGATGACATAGCAGAAAATGCCAACTTAGACCCCAAAAGCATATGTTTTGGTTTTTGACTTTTGTGCACATTCTTAGTTTAGTTCTTAATTTTTGTGCCCATTATCAATTTAGTCTTTGACTTTTATACATGTTCTTAGTTTAGTCATTGAATACCAGGCATTCACAAAAATGTTCATCACCTATGATTTTTGCTTTATTTAAATTATTTTGTTAGGATGCTACTTAGCACACTAACGAAATTGCTTATGTGTCTAGTTAAAAGATGATACGGCAACTGAAAATACTAACTAAGACCCTAAATAACTCAACCACATCATTAGCGCTTAGTTTCATAGGTTGCATCTAATAAGACATTAAATTGTGTAAATAATTATTTCCAACAAATATATTATGTCATTAAAGGAAATGAAACATGCCAAATACTAGAGCGCCATTTTTATCAACAAAGCATTTGAAAAAAGTAAATTGTTTTTATTCTTAGGAAAAGAATATAATAGATATCAGATGATCCGAATTTTTACTCTACTATAATAGTTATAACATAAGCTTCTTAAACGATAAAAAAAGTAGAGATTGTATTGTAATGGAGTGAAAATTTCGATCCTCTATTAGCACTTTCGTTAGTGTGCTAAGTGTATCTTGACGAAAGAATTTAAATAAAGCGAAAATGATAAGTAAGAGACATTTTTTAGAATATCTTATATTCAGGAACTAAACTAAGAACGTGCACAAAAGTCAAAGACCAAAACATGCGCTTTTGGAGTCTGAGTTGACATTTGCTGCCATGTCATCGGACACGTCAGCACTTTTGTTAGTGTGCTAAACGGCATATTGACGGAATGATTTAAATGAAGTAAAAATGATAAGTGAAGGACCTTTTTAAAAATACATTGTAGTTAAGGACTAAACTAAAAACGTGCACAAAAGTTAGAGACAAAATAATATTTTAATCTAGGAAAGGCGCGTGGACGGAAATCGTTCAAAGAAAGAGGACATTTGTCCTAACCGGTGTGATTTTCTTCTCAACAAATTCTCACCGGCATGGACTACCCGCCAACCTCACCTTGTTGGCGAAATTTCTCACATTTGTTCCTTCCCAATCCCACTCTCTCTATTCTCTCTCTCTCTGTCTCTATATTTTCCTCTTTCTCTGTTTCTGTGAAAGGGAATAACAATAAGATAATCATGGTGGAATGAACTGATTACAGAAACTGTTTACCTGCAAAGCTGAAAAGGCCAAGAAGAAAACATGGGTTCTGCTTCAAGCGTTGTGAATGGCAGTTATGATTACTCATTCAAGATTTTGTTGATTGGTGATTCTGGTGTAGGCAAGAGCAGTCTTCTTCTCAGCTTCATCTCTAACTCTGTTCATGATCTCTCCCCCACAATCGGTGCTTCAATACTCTCACTTTCACCTTCGATGATTTCTCATATTTGAGTTAATTTGATCCTAACTGCTTGCAACTTGTATCTTGGGATGGATATTTTCTGGGTTCAGTTTGCACATTCAACAAGGAAAACTGGAAAGGGTGTGAGTGATGTTTCTATTAACAAGATTTTAGGGGGCCTCTTTTGTTGAAAAATTCGCACTGAAATGCATTCTTTTTAGTAACTTTTCAGTTGCCTTTTGGATTTTTTGTTCCTTCTCGAAATTGTTTTACCAGCTTGTTCAATAATACTCCAGTTTCTATTCTATATAGCTGGTTAGAACATCTCAATTCTTAATTAGGATGTTAGTCCCAGTTTACAAATTGTTGTTCTGACATAATTAATGATCTAGGATGGTCTACCACAAAATATTAGATCCTATTAACAAAGTCTTGCCGCCAACCAGCAAGAATTATGCAGATGTTTGTCTATAGAGTATCTCTGTTGGTTTAGATGTTATGTATGCATGTTAGGATTCCATATTGCTGTGCCAGGATTAGTAATGGTACTTGTTCTATAATGATTTAAGCAAAAGATTTGTCACCAAGGCTATAAGTGGACATGTGCTATGCAATTGATAAAAATTTCTAAACTTTAGGGCGCAGTTTTTCCATGTGCCATTGTTCTAGGTGTCGCTTTGTTGTGTTTGTGACTTCAGCAGAAGGTGCATAGCCTAGGATTGTTGTTATTCAAGGTTATTCACATCATAATCAATTGACCTGTTTACATGAATGTGAATAGTGCTTTTGTGTTGAATAATGAGGCAGTGCCTAGGCCTCAGAAACCTTCATTATTCATAGTTTCTGATTTGTATCATATATTAGGTTGATAGTGGTTTATTGTGACAGAGGTCTTTGAAGTTCTTACTTTCTGTATGATCCGGTGCTTCATAACCTAATAAATTTTATCCCTAGCACTTTTTCATTGTTTTTAGTATATGCTTACCCGTTGGTATTTTATATCATTTACAGGTGTGGACTTCAAGATCAAACTCCTTACAGTTGGTGGTAAAAGATTGAAACTTACTATTTGGGACACAGGTAACAGTATTCTTGGCCATTATTTTTTGTTATTTTTTTGAATATCAATGGCCTATTATTGTGCCTTCTGGAAAGGAATTTCTCCTAAATATATGTAATTAAGAAATTTCCACTTTCTGACACCTAAGGAGCCATGTCTGGTGCTGAATGATCCTGCCATTTACAAGTAGATCTATTTTCACTCATTATAATACCATAGTAAAGAAAAATGATCAATACAAATGATTATAATGTGAATCATTGCACTAGGTTATACAAGATTCATAGTTCCATTCAGAAGCAGGTCCTTGTTGATGGTGTAACAAAGTCCTTTTTGGGTACACCTAGTTGTATCATTTCTTTTCTGACAAGGATTAGGGTTATCCAATATAAATAAGGGTTAACGTATAAGAATTTAATGGTTTTGGATTTGGCTTTGGGCTTTGGCTTGTGCATAAAGCTATGTACTTGTAATCTGCTTATATGTAGCAGATCTTTGATTCTATTCATGGTCTCATTGATGTAGCACTAGGGAAGGGTGAACCACACATATCTTTTGTGTTCTTGCTTTTAGTGTCCACTCAATATTGATGGTTTTTTTTTATTTGGTTTTTGCACTTTTGCTGCCTTAACAGGTAAGAAGTCATCACTCACCTATGTATAACCAATACTTATCTAGTCAGAGCCTGTGTTTAGTCTGTTCTTCGTACCTTTCCTTCCCTGCAGTAGCAGGAGTATTAATGCTGCAAATCTTAATTCTAAGATTAAAATATTTAGAAGTATGTAATAAAGGCTGTGACTTGAACGTGGTAGTGTGAAAGTTACTGCAAATTCATACCTGTTGACAATGTGGAATTAAGAGTTACTACAATCTTAAACACGTGAATGCTAAATAGGAGGTGTTACAAGAAAAAAAAAATTGTCTGGTTCCATTTTAGATCAGGAAACTAAGTGTCTTTGATTTTTCCTTCCTACTTTTTTTCTACCCTTAGACTGTGAGCTTTTTAATTTTACTTCCTACCATATTTCTCTTCAATTTTATACTGAGATAGAGTATGAAATTTCCTGAATTTGAGAGAATTGTTTGGAAAATTCTGATGCTTGATGTAGATGAAAGTGGGAGAAATGGAAGAGCAGGAGTAGAAATCAGCCGTGCATCATGTTCTTATGCACATCTAGATATATTGCCCATTTTGACTGTTTCGGTTCCTTTTCTCCCATTTCATTCCCGCAAAGCATATTCTTAAAATGCACAACTTAGTCAGTCAACAGAGGATGGTGGGATAATTTTGTTAATTATCTGGGATCTTTCAAGTGTCTACTGAAGTTGAAATGACGCCTAAGAATTGTTTTTTAAATGCTGTGTTGTTTCCTCACTCACCCTGAACTGCTTTTAAGATTGCATTTGCATAACATATTGTGCCATAACAAAGTTCTGGTTAGCAAGACACTACAACTCCCACTTGGAAAGAGATGGTTCTAAACCCACATTAGTGAAAAATTAAGTGACAGTGAAAATCAGTCTAATCACTTTCATGTTCCCTTTAAAATTAAAGCAGTGTATAACTCTAATGTATCAGATCTAACTAATGATAATGTTTTAATTTTAATGTCTCTAACAATATTGATCTAGCAGCTGTTAGCCTACTTGTCCTCTTTCCCTAATGCTTTCTGTCTCCACAAGTGCAGTTAGGTATGGGTTAAATTCTGTTTCCAATTGACTAGAGGAAGAACCTCCCTGTTCCATCCTGGCTTAATCTATGGGGACACAGGATTATTCCGTTCTTACCCTTAGACCATTTTTCATGAGAATGAAATGAATTTTTTTGATTGCTTGTTGATTGAATTCTAATAGTATGTGAAACCTTTCAATGGTAATTTGGTACAGTGAGTTTATAAAAGTTTGCTTTGTTTGCAGCCGGACAGGAGAGGTTTGGAACAGTAATAAGCTCTTACTACAGAGGTGCACATGGAATCATTCTTGGTATGCTAGCTATAGATATTGGAAAATTGAATTTAGAGAGTCTTTCATACATACTTCAATTTATGGTATAGAAATATGTATTGCTGTGGAGGTTATGTGTACAATGTGAAACATGTGTTTGAATGATAAATGACCTTTTCTGTTTTGAACCTTAATATTTTATATCATAGTGATGTTCAAATAGTGGTATTTATAACTTGGAATTAGTAAAGCTGAAATACATAGTAACTCTTTCAAGAATTAAGGCACTAAGGCATTAGTTCCATGTAATAAGCCACAAGTCATTAGATCCCTAAAATAATGCACTATATAATTATTCTAGTTAGTGGTTCTCTAGTTAATATTTTTCGATTACAATATTTATACTAGTGAGTTCTTTGGAGTGCTTTATATAGGAGTGGTTGAGAGAGTCTGTAATATGTACTGAGTTCTACATAATTATAAATTGTGTTTATACCAACAAGGTGTTGGCTTAGTGGAAGCAGGTTGAGCCCCAAGGCATTCTAGGCCAAAGGTCTTAAGTTCGAATCCTTGGAGTCGCACTTGTTGGGAGGGATTTACCGGTTACTGCTCCCGTCCCGAACAATGATTAGTCCCATATCTAAAGCGTGTGGGGATACCCTGGGTGTAAACCAAAAATAAATAAATTGTGTTTATAGTCTCACCATTTTCTAACAACACACACACACACAAAAGACAGACTTATGGACTACACATGTGGGCATTAAATCATTTAAACTTATACTATTATCACAAACGTTACCACGCACATCCATGGTTATATATACACATACAGATAGGTAGACAGAGTTATGCTTTTATGTCATCCATATTCACTAACCATCACTTTTTTTGCCCCCTTTTTTCCTTATTCTCTGACCTATGCATATTCTGTCTTTTAATGTTTTAATGGTACTAGTATGGTAGTAATATCTGGAAGGCAGATTTTCCTAGAAATGATACTGATAGACAAACTATAGATCTTTTCTTTATTCTAAATTGGTTGATTTCTTCATCTATAACTACTGGTTCAGGTAAGGGTTACGGTTTAGGATACTTCTGGGTCCTTCACATATAAATCTTTCTTTTGCTTACTGATTTGTTTCCTTGATAGGAATCATTGTGGACATTTTTGAATTGGAAGTCTTACATTTATAGGATTAATAATATTGGAAGTGTGGAAACCCAACAAATGTTTGTGCCCTAATGTCATGATGTATTAAAAATTTTGAGATTTAAAACTTCTTACTCTTGAATTGCTTACTTGGAGTATTTTTAGTAACTTATTTGGATATTTTGGTAAAATAGTAGATCTTTCCACAAAGTGTGGAAGAATTTTGGCTCTTCCATTAAGAAATTTTTGGGAGGAAAGAATGTACTTTGCAATGATGTGGTCCTCACTCAATANGCCCTAATGTCATGATGTATTAAAAATTTTGAGATTTAAAACTTCTTACTCTTGATTTGCTTACTTGGAGTATTTTTAGTAACTTATTTGGATATTTTGGTAAAATACTAGATCTTTCCACAAAGTGTGGAAGAATTTTGGCTCTTCCATTAAGAAATTTTTGGGAGGAAAGAATGTACTTTGCAATGATGTGGTCCTCACTCAATACATATTGTTTTCAGTATTTCCTGACTGTGTTGAAATCTAACAGCTTTTCTTCTTGAATTTTCTAATTTAGTCTATGATGTGACAAGGCGCGAAACATTTACAAACTTGGTGAATATATGGGCAAAAGAAGTTGAGCTCTACTCCACTAATCATGAGTACATCAAAATTCTAGTTGGGAATAAGGTGGATAAGGTAAATCTTACAGCGAATGGTCTTGTAGTCCTTTCCTTGCTCTTCTAAAACAATAGAGAACCATATAAATTATGCTATTCTTTTGCCCCATTGAAACAGATTTTGAACTAATAATTTGTCTCAGAATTAGAATATATTAATTTGTTCCAAGATTTAGTTCCCTGTATTTTATGAGTTTTGAATATAATCACTTTGTATTCTTTTTCAGGATAGTGAAAGAGCAGTAGCCAAGGAAGAGGGTATGGCTCTTGCACAGGAGCATAAATGCTTGTTTCTAGAGTGTAGTGCCAAAACGAGAGAAAATGTTCAGCAATGCTTTAATGATCTTACCTTAAAGGTATACTGATTACGTAAAATCTGCAGTTGTCTTAGTAATATTCTGTTTATGATGTTTGTTGGGAGAAGAGGTTGTCCCCTTTTCCTCATCTAAAAAATAAAATAGGATCTACCTTAAAGCATGCAATCTTCCAGTTTATTCTTTCCTTTAAACCATGCTAGAAAGAGCATGGTATAGGATGGTACTTGGAACTAGCTACCCTGAATTTGGAACATATTGCTAATTTACTCTAAGAAATAGTTCTAAATCATATTTTGCAACTATGTACGATGAAGACCAAACTTCTGGTAATGCTAATAATAGTATTGATAAAGAAAAGAAGGAAATTACTGCCTTCAGCAATTGACATGATTTTCTATTATATTTTCATGATAGTTCCAACTAGTTGATGCACTATCAAACTGCAGCTTGCAACTAACTAACTACTTTTGTTCTTCCATTTACCTTTTGTTTGCAGATATTGGAGATACCAAGCTTACGGGAAAAGGGATCTGGGATAGTAAAGAGACAAACTTTGAGGCAAAAGCATGTCTATGGGACACCTCAAAGTGATGGTTGCTGTTCTCAGTAAATATGCTTCCACATGAATATGTAGTAATATTCACAATAGGGATACAATATTTCAGCAGATTTTGCCACTTGCTATAGGAGTTATGTTTTTCGTACCAAGTATCTCAATCAGACAGTCCAGACGATTATACTCTTTGGAGCCTATTGTTATAACTTTCACAAGCAGGTAGTCCAGATGGTTTATATGATCTCAACAGCTTTTGGAGTCACTTCTATGACTTTGTCAATATGGTAGCATATGATCATAAAGCTCCTCAATATATTTTGACACAGTTCATCTTGGTTCTGCTATAGTTTTGGAAATACCTTGGTTTGGAAACATCTTATGTAAATATACCTCTAGTTTGATATGTTAAGGTCAGTTTGAGATTTGGCTAGGTTAGGATATGCAGCAGAAATACATACTTATTATTATTATTTTTTTGGGTTGCTTGAGGGTGATTAATGATTTTGTATTCTTACGTTTGTATTTATATTTGTTTTTTCATATACCAAATCCAAATGTATAGGTACCAGAAATTAGTACTTATATTTTGTCATACTGGGAAGTTCTGCACATTTACGACCAGGCTTTTACTTTTGGGTCAAGCCAATAGTAGCTGGACATGGGAAGAAAGGATCTTCACATTCTCATGTTGAAGGAAAATCAAAATGAGCAAGGAAGAGAAATTCTTTTATCGTAACACTTCTTGTGTTATTATAATTGTGCTGGTTACATGTTTAATTTAGAAATATAAAAGCTATTTCAGTTTATACCAAAGATCTTTCATGTTCTTATGATATATTAGCATAGGGTAATGGTGAGGTTATGCACTGTCTATATTTCAAGTCAAATAGTTATTTGTGTAAACTGGTGTCTTAGAGATATAAAAACCAGTTTTGAAATTTATCTTGTAGTCTAGTCTAGGCTTTTAGTTGAATGACTGTTTTGACAGTGTTGATACTTGATTTAATTTGTATATGAAGTACCAAACTCGTGGGGCGAGATTTTATTTTGCAGAATGGTGCATGTGTATGGCCAGGGCAGCTGATGGGAATAGAACAACCTTTTGATAATTTTTATGGCTGATATTCTTGAAAGGGTTTTGAGTGCCGTGCATAACAAATTTCTTCTACTTTCAATGCATCAGTTATACATTTAATTTACATTGCTTAACACTCGCACAATTAGTGCTATTGAAGTGGTAAAGAAAAAAAAATTATATAGATCTAGTTACACTTTTATAGTTGGCATTATTTGGGTCTAACACTGAATGGAAATCGTCTTCGAGATGATAGTATTGGTTTTTTCACTTTAAAATTTGAAGGGAAAATTTTAAATTTCATGAGGGATGATATATGAGTAATCTATGTTCAAAAATATTCCAGGATTTATTTTGTGGCAGAATTTGTCATAGAGGGAAAAATGTTAAATGAGAATTGAGATTGCATGAATTTAGATTCTGCTATGCAGTAATAGTATATAATATTTTTAAATAAATGTGTATATATTTTTATTAAAAATTTAAAAAATTATAGCATGGAGATAGAAATACTTTTGAGTTCGTGTTTATGAAATATAATTTTACTTTTACTCCTAAAACTTCAGTTTGCAAAGATGAAAAACTTAAGAGAGAGTAATGATATTTTCATAAAATTTTGTATTCTTTTTTTATTTTACCGGAGGTTATATAATAGGGACAGTTTATCACTTTCCAAAATTTTACTCCACCCACCTCAAGCCCTTGGGGGACAAAAATATTTTATATCTTAATAATTCACATTTGTGGTATGTGACAAATTTTGAGCTAAATAAGATAATAGTTTTGAATGAGACGAATGAAATTTAGATTCTCCCATGTAATACTGTTTATATAATGTTGTTGTGTATAGATTATTTATTACTCGAACTTAAAAAGTTAAAACCCTTATAAAAAAGATAGTATTTAGACAAAGAACCAAAAAGAAATGCAAGCCATTTAAGTCAATATTCAAAGAATTCTTAAAAACAAAAAAGGGAAGAGCATTCAAAGAATTCCCATAAACCTGTTGAATTTCAGGCTAAGTTTGTTAACCAGCCAGCTCATTTTCTGAGAAGATACCTTCATTCACAGCTTTTGAGTTTTTGAAGTTTCACACTGATATCGGTGTTGTTGTTGAATCCGTTAGGATTGTCTTTTATTGTTGCTAACTTGCTATCATTGTTACCATTTGTCACAATGCAAGAAAGCTGCATTTTTGTTTGCACAATATGGTGGGCAAACCTAATTGTCCACATGGGCATATGTCATTTTCTTTGCTCAAAAAAAGCGAATCAGATAAAAGCAGCACAAATACTTACTGTTGCCAGAGTGACCAAGGCCCATCTTGCTTGTTTTATTCTACTTCGCCGTCTTGCTTATTCAAAACGGATTGGATTACATTGTCTAGGTAATATTTGTCAATCTCCCTTTGTCTCCTTATTGTTTATTTTGCTCAATTTCCATGGAAGATTCATCAGTTGAGGACATTCCTCGATGATGTATATGAATTTTGTTTATGACCCATTTGTATATATTTCCTGGTGAGAGAGTACAGGGGAAAGCAAGTTCATTTTTTGTTTCCTTCAAATGGCCTTCAGTATCTGTTGCAGGGACCTCTTCAACTATGCAATATTGCTAGTATTATTTGTTGTTGGGTCTGATGCCATTGATGTTTTCTTGGAATGGAATGTTACCCTTGATGACAGTGACAATATCAGACCTTTAATACCAGATCAACCTGTATGAGTAACTAAAATCATTATAGTTCCTGATGATTATTTACTTGCAATTCTGTTTTCTAATTATAGTGAGGAACTATGGTCTGTTTCTTGATCAGGTTATTGCCATCAATGGGATGTTCCCTGGTCCCCTTATTAATGTCACCACCAATGATGTTCTCCATGTCAATGTGTTCAACAATATGGATGAACCACTGCTTTTCACTTGGTATTGTATATATTTCTTTCTTTTTGTTCAAGAAAGGCTCGGCGTAAAATATTTTTATCCTCAAGGAACACCAATCACTTCCTGAAATGCATGAATTTGTGGTTAATGTGCTTCAAGAATTGGATCATATTCCTTTAGGGTGAATATTTGTGCCAGAAGTTCCTAGAGGGTGACTTACCTTTTTAGCTCTTTATTTGTAAATTACAAGAATAAATGCTAGTATATGATCAAAAAGTGATTTATTTTTTGGGGCCATGAATGTGGTGAAATTTAACAAATGAAATGAAATGGTTGTGGTGATGGTGCAGGCATGGCATACAACAAAGGCTTAATTCCTGGCAAGATGGAGTTTCTGGCACAAACTGCCCAATCCTACCTGGTACAAATTGGACATATGTATTTCAGGTCAAGGATCAGATAGGCAGCTTCTTCTACTATCCTTCTATCAACTTTCAGAAGGCTGCTGGAGGATTTGGACCCATTCGCGTCAACAATCGTGATGTCATTGATGTACCTTTCACTAAACCAGAGGCTGAGTTTGATCTGCTTATTGGTGATTGGTCTTATGACAGTTACAAGGTGACTGACATGACTTATTAATCACAAATCACTGTTTCCTTCCAAGTTTACTTGAGCCAAGTGGTAATCAAAGCTGTCTTTGTGATGTCAACAGACAACTAGGTCTATGTTGGGGACCCATCAAATGGCCGACTATGGAATTTCTAATGTTATTCTGATGAATGGAAAAGGTCCTTATGAACACCCCTTGTCAAAAGCCTCCGAGTCCTTCACAGTCATAAAAGGTCTGTAATTGTTATCTTGATCATTTAATTTTCTGTGTTTGATGGAACCTAGGATAACAAAATTCTCAATTTCTATTGGTTAAACCATCAGCAAAAATGATACTATGATCAACACCAAGAATCCCTTGCTTCCTCTTGGAAAGATGAAGATATTACCCATATTTTGATAAAACGTGGTGTGATATTTTATATATCATTTAGGCACATTGTGTAATTGTTTTATGCTAAAGTATAATATGTTGTCATGGTTATGCAGGAAAGACATGCAGGTTTAGAATATCAAATGTGGGCAATGCACTGAGTTTCAATTTCAAGATTCAGAACCACCAGATGGTGTTAGTAGAGACGGAGGGGTCTTATACCAATCAGATCACATTGGATTCTCTTGATGTGCATATTGGCCAGTCCTACTCCGTTCTTGTTACAATGAATCAAAATGAAGCTGATTATTACATTATTGCAGCTGCTAAATTGACGCCTCCTGCACTTGGTTTTCGCCCTCTTCTTGGTGTAGGAATCCTACATTACTCCAATTCTAATGCTAGAGTTACTGGGCCTCTACCAATTGGACCAGCCCCCTTTGATCTTGAATTCTCAGTAAATCAATCAAAATCCGTTAGGTAAATGAGAGTTAATCATAATCATTATTTTATTCTGAAGCAGGTTCTAGTTTATCTTGAAGGCTTATCGCATGTATTATATGTGTTATCTAAATGTGGTTATGTATGGTGAAGATTCTAGAACAAATCTGGAAATGACGGGAAAACACAATCATTAATTTGACTTCAAATGTTAGATCCTTACATGATTTCAAATTTCTCTTTTACTTGTTTCAAATACATCAATATAAGTTTTTCTTTTTGGCTTGATATCTTGTCTAAGTTTATTATACTGAGCAGGTGGAATTTGACAACGGGAGCTGCAAGGCCTAATCCACAAGGTTCCTTCAATGTTCAGAATGTGACTCTCTCACAGACCTTCATTCTTCAAGGATCCATGGAAGAAATACATGGCCTACCACGCTATACTGTTAATAATATTTCTTATTACAATGTTGATACACCTTTGAAACTTGCTGATAACTTTGGCAATGGTGGTACTGGTGTCTATCAACTTGATGCATTTCCTCATGATTCTGTCAATGACAAGGCTGCAGTTGGCATTTCTGTTGTCACTGGGACACACAAAGGATGGGCAGAGTTTGTCTTAAAAAATAACCTGGATGTCATAGATAGTTGGCATTTAGATGGTTATGGTTTCTTTGTTGTTGGGTAAGCATCAAAATCTACAATCACCTAGCAAGTACCTCTATCATTCTGATATATCTCCACCATTATTGTCTTATGCTAATAGCTCTCAGCAGATAGTCTAACTCACTCAAGACATGAATTTACTTTCCACATTTCAATTGTATAAATCAATTCTCACAGAATGAAGTGAAAAGTGGAAAATAATTCTGCAGCTAGTAGCTTTAGCATGCAGAATATCACTCTTTTCTGTGTATTTTTGTTTCGTACGTCTGCAAGATTTTTTTTTTCCGAGATGCTGCATTATGAAAGTTTCATTAAAATTGATGTTAATCACAGGTTCATACTGGTTTTGAGGACATGTAGTTTGGTCAAAGCTTTGCAAGAATCATTAAACACAAGCTTAATGAACTTTTGAGTGTTGATATGCTGGGACATGGCATTTTTTCTGTTCACCGTTTCTCACTTAGCACGAAATTCGCTTTGATTCTTAGGTTTGGCAAAGGAGATTGGACACCGGATTTGCGCAAAACTAGTTACAATCTTTTTGATCCAGTTGTGAGGTCTACTGTGCAAGTGTACCCTAGAGGATGGACAGCTGTTTATGCATTCCTTGATAATCCTGGGATGTGGAACCTAAGGTCACAACTTTTGAAACACTGGTATTTAGGCCAAGAACTATATGTCAGGGTTCATGATGATAATCCTGACCCTGCCAAGGAGAGACCACCACCTGATAACCTTCTTCTATGTGGTTAGTTTTGTTTCCATATCATCTTCTACATTAAACTTTGCAAGTGCATACATAATTTTCCTTTTCTTTTCTTCTTTTCTGACACGTGTAATTCTTGGTTGCAAATTGTAGGCATTTTTTCTCATTCTAAAGCTCCAGCCAGTGCACCAGTTCCAGCTCCAGCTCGTTAGACAGGACACTGATTTGAGAACCAGTTACATGCAGTATAAGATTGGTTATTAAGAAAATATTGTGGTCTGAGTATTATATACATTCACTATACTCTTATGTCAAGTTATTTTTTACTGTTTAGAATTATATTTTCATTCATAAAGTGGGTGCTTTTAGCGTAGTTACAGATGGAAATAGAGTGAACCTACCATCTGAAGAGATTGAAGTATGCTTCTGTCTACTTGAGTACTTTGGGTTTTGGTGTGTTTCATGGTTAAGGGCATGATACAAATTAAGAAGGGTGTGCTACAAATCTGTAAATTATTTAGTTTCTCTATTTGTCAATGACAAAAATTCAGAATTGAGGATGTTTATGTTGAAAACTGTTGGATAGATTTGATGAATAGCAACTAATATATTGTCTATGTTGAGTATGAAAGTAAACAAGGAAAATCAACTATGCTAGATGCAGGACAGGTCTAACGCAGAACTTTCTAGTAACATGCAATTAAGGGGACGCTTGGTATATTGTCATTTTTCACATTTTAACGTGAGATACTTTATATCTTGCATGCCTACGTCTGGAATGCCAACATCGTTAGAATCTAAGACACTTAAAATTGGGGATTTGGATCCGGTTATGTGACTTGAGTTATGTTGCTCAGATCTGAGTTATCCATTCCATTATAGTTCATTTTAACCATTAAATGTTAATGTGTTTTAATAGGTGAGATGAACTTTAATGGAATTGATAGCTCAGATCTAAGCAACATGACTCAAGTCATATGATTGAATCTGGGTCCCTTAAAGTGGTATTTGGTAGGAGGAATGTAAAAACATTCTCCATAATGTCAACATTCTCATGTTTGATACATGTTTTGTGGACACATTCCTAAAAATTTATTATTGGTGGAAGTGAGTTTTTAGCCGACTTTCCATGAACATGAGGTGAGAATGTGGGGCCACCACCAGCAATTGACATAAGCCCAAAGTGGAATTACTTTTTTAGGAATATTTAGTGTTTAAGTAGAGATGGTAATGCCATATTTTCGATAATCACATTCGAGAATTAATGTGGATTGTTAAGAATAAAAAATAATCTCCATACTAAACCCTACTTAAGAATTTAAAATATCTATATTATTTGGTATCCCGTATATATTTTTGAATATTTTTTTTTTTATTGTTATATCAAATATAATAATTTTAAATTTCTCAAGGTGTATGTTATAAGCATCGATCATCATATAAAGTCACAATAATTCTGCATTTGCGAATAGAATTATGATTCATAGAAATAATAAAACAAAATCTTCAGTCGCATACAATTGTATTTTTCTTAACTCCAAACGATTGAACCTGTCAAAGAAGAGGAGAAGTCGAAGTACATTAATGAGCAACATTTTAAAGGACATATTCTATGAGAAAAGCTTATATTTTTTCCTTCAATATCAATCAAGTTACCTTTCTACTTGTTCTATTATATACGGTGATTGATAACAATATAAGTAATAAGACCTTTACATGAGTTAAGTTTAGATAAAATATAATATTGTAGTATTTTACTTGGAGGGCACGTTATCTATGCTTGGAAAGGACAAATTTATCTTATAGTAAGCCACATATCAATATACTATTAAATGGGATTCCAAAAAAATGTCATTTCCACTAATTTAAGCTTTCTCCTCAATTTCAATCAACATCGTAAAAATTAGAATTCTAATTTTGATTTGATATTCTTTTTATTAATTGATATAATTATTTCAGTACAATGAATTGATATGTACTTTAGCGAGTAAAAAATGATAAGGTAATGTATTATAATTAAAACTTGAAAAACAAGAAAAAGATATTACCAACCATTAGTACTATTGACTCTAATAAGTTTATTTTATTTCTCCTAATATTTTCGTAATTTAAACTCACATGTTCATTAAAAAAAGAAAAAAGATTAAACGACTTATTGTCGAGTGGTACTAAGGTCGTCTTCAAGACTTGTGAATTTCGTGTTTGAATTTAGAGTCGTAGCCAAAATACTAAAAAAGAATAAAAGAAAAAGAGAGACACCCTACCCTTTTAATATTCATAAGGATTAACTCCAACTCCATTATTATCAACCAATGCATTTTCTCCATGATGTTAAAGTTAATTGAAGAAAACCCTAAAAACATAAGCGATTACTTAAAAATGGAAGGGCCCCAAAAACAAGAAAAAATTGATTAATTATGCTATTTTTCTTTTAGGGGATAAGATAAGATGACACAACTAGACAAGAGAAAGTGGAGGTGAAACAATCCACACTTCATTTCTTGTACGTTGGTATGCTGTGACATTATATAGTAATCTATTATAGAAATTGATTAATTGACCAATAGAACAGGTACTCATTATTGATTTTGTATTCCAACAGATTATACAATTGAGAAATTATTTAAAGTAATGTCATACCTACCACTATTTTATTTTACTATTCCTTATCAGTGAGAGTCTTAATTTAATCTACATTTTATAGTTTTTACTAGACCCCTTTAAACTTTTTTTTCTCTTTTCTGGACAGGTTTATATTTAACTAAATCCAAAAGTATAAGGTTTGGTGAAACATCTTTTGATGGGTCTACCCTTTCTCATTTCATAAAGTCTAGACATTCTATGTAAAATTATATAAAACTCCCTTTTTAATATAATATAAAGGGAATATTTGAGTTATTTTAACATTTAAAATAAATAGTCCTCAAATGGACACTCAGAGGATTGACTATTGAGTACTTCTATTGTAGAAATCTTTTGTACAAATTTCACTAGAACCAGCTGAACCCACTGTGTAGTCTTTAATGGACTAAATTTTTGCTTTTTTTAAAAAATAAACAACACAACACACACAACATAATTGGTTCAAGTGATCTACTATGAGATTGACATTTCATGTTTGATTTTTCATTCCTCTAATATTTCTAAATAGAAAATGGTGATTGCTAAACCATCTCTCCTTCAAAAAAGAGTTAGTACTACCTAAATTGATGTTATTGCTAAGATCTCAAAAAAATAATCACCAATATAAGTTAAAACAATTAGTTTCTTACAAAATACATAAAGAGAGCAATACAGGAAGAGTAATAGAAAAAAAATAACGCAAAATAATGATTTTTTTTTTTTTTTTTNTTTATTTTATACAGTTAAACTTAAATTTTATCAACTATTTTGGAATTTGAATCACATAGTATAATTTGATTTTTTAAGATCTTTACAATGACACTAATTTTAAGACATGAGTCTCACCAAAATCCCTTTAAGGCAAGAGTACAGTGCTACTCCAAGTAGCTTAAGAGCCACCTTAAAAAATATAGCTCTCAATCTAATGATAGAAAAAAGGAACTTTTGAAATAAAGCAGAAATAATTTTATCAGTTTCTAGAAGAGATTCATTTATACAAATTACTCTACATAATTTTGGGCGTGGCTTAAATTTCAGGGCGGTTTGCCCGTGATCTGGTCCAAAATTTGTAATCCGCCCCAAAACTTCCATGAAGCACCAAGTTCAATTTTTTGTTTATAGATATATATTCCTTATAAAACAATTACAGAGAAAAATTTATTTATTTATTTTTATGTGATATATATAGTTTATATGATATATATGGTCTTAACATTAAGAACTTTTGCTTCTTCTTTGGTCTATAGACGTAGTCCAAATGTCAAACAAGGTGTAATTAAATTAAGGAATTGAAGAAAACAAAGTTGCAATAAGAAAATACCAAAAAAAGCATTGTTAATCCAAATTCTAAGCGTTTGGAATTTCGCCGGTTTTGTAGTATTTGAATTCTAATTTAACACAACCCCTTGTTCTTTTCCCTCACACAAACCAAAGGTTGATGAACCAGCTATTTAAACCTCTTGAAATACCCGACACTTTTGGCAGATCAATTGAGTGTAGTTTTTCCTAGGTTGTACTGTTGTAGTCTTTTTGTTTTTTTTTTTTTTCTTTTGTAACCAAAAAAAAATAAAAACCTCTTGAAATACCCGTCTAGCTCCTGAATTGAAACAACTTCAAAAGAGGTAAATGAAAACCATCATCAAAATCAAAATCTAAGCTACAAGTTAAGGCCACGCAACAATGGCGGGTCTTAACAGAAGTGCAGTTGTGCTGCTTTTAATCTTTGTCACAGTAGCAAACAGTGCTGATATATTCCTTGACTGGCACGTTTCCATCGATTTGAGTTTAAAGCCAGTATCCACAGATCAACCGGTAGGCATTGTATTTGTTTTGTATCCCTTTTATCTGTTTGTTCATTTGACTCAAAAGGGAAAATTTGGGTAACAATTAAAATGATTTGCTGGTATGAAGCTCTGTGTTTGTTTGGCAGGTTATTACCATCAATGGTTTGTTCCCTGGACCCCTTATAAATGCAACTACAAATGATAACATCTATGTCAATGTTTTCAATGATTTGGATGAACCCGTGCTATTTACATGGTATACTGCTCTCTCTCTCTCTCTCTCTCTCTCTCTCTTTGCACATAAACTTGCAGAATTCTGATGCATAAGTGTTATTTTTATGGATTCCATAGCCTCAATTTGAAAGCAGAAAAGGAGATTAAGGAGTGGGGAAAGTGGAAAATACAGAGGAGAGTGAACTTGGGAGAGTAGGAGAAAAATGAAAATAATGTGTCCCTCATTTTATTTTATTTTTTGCTGTCCTAACACAAGCAGTTACATTAGAACTTTGACCAAGGGGTGTGCAAAGGCATAAGAAAGCCCATGCTAGTGAGAGTTTTAATATAAAAAAAGAGACTAAGAATTGAATTAGCAGATTTGAATGTTTTCTCGTAATTGCTTTGGTTTTAGCAAAGGTGTTATGTCTAAACATACAAAATTGTGGCCCTGTCCTGTTTAGGAATGGCATACAACAAAGGAAAAATTCATGGCAAGATGGAGTGTCTGGCACAAACTGCCCCATCCAACCTGGTAATAATTGGACTTATGTTTTCCAAACTAAAGACCAAATTGGCACTTTCTTCTACTTCCCTTCCATCAATTTCCTTAAAGCTGGTGGTGGGTTTGGCCCGATTCGAATCAACAATCGCCCCGTGATCCAAGTTCCCTTTCCAAAACCAGAAGCAGAATTTGATCTTTTAATTGGTGACTGGTACCAAAGTAGCTACAAGGTAATCACTATCATTGATCCTCACTTTGAACAAGTTTTAATCTTCTGATCTTTTCTGATATTTATACATAAAATTTGACTAGGATGTTAGGTCCAACGTGGATTCTGAGTCTATGGTTGGTGATAACCCCCCTGATTGGATGTTAATAAATGGCAAAGGACCATATATGAACCCTCTTTCAAGATTCCATGAGTCCTTCACTGTCACACAAGGTAAGAAATCAACAAGAAAACTGTTAAAAGTCGTTGCTCAAGGATGATGATACCTGTTTCATTGATCAATGGCCATTAGTAACTCCTACTCCATGATCATGTGACAGGAAAAACATACTTGCTTAGAATATCAAACGTGGGAACAGCTTGGAGCTTCAATTTCAGGATTCAAAATCATCAACTGGTTTTAGTTGAAACTGAAGGATCTTATGTTAATCAGATACAATTGGATTCTCTTGATGTTCATGTAGGCCAATCCTATTCCGTTCTTGTCACAGCTAACCAAAATGCTGCTGATTACTACATAGTGGCCTCTCCTAAATTGTCTAATGCAACAGATTCAAGCCAGCTTGTAGGAATTGCTGTGCTTCATTATGGTAACTCTACCACACAGGCTAATGGGTCTCTCCCAAGTGGTCCTGACCCATTTGATTTACAATTCTCCATCAATCAAGCTAAATCCATTAGGTAATTACATGTCATAAATGGTGAGCTGAATACTCAAAAAGAGCAGTTTTTCTCAAATTCTCTTTATATCTGCTTTTTCCTTTTTGTTTGGCTGCACCTGTAAATGCTTACATTCAAAAACTAACTTGATTTTGAGGTCATGATGATATATACTAGCATTACATTGTGGGTTTATTTTTGACTGAAGGTGGAACCTGACCGCTGGAGCTGCAAGGCCTA
The DNA here is from genome assembly GCA_003255065.1 of Cercis canadensis. Classification (NCBI taxonomy): domain Eukaryota; kingdom Viridiplantae; phylum Streptophyta; class Magnoliopsida; order Fabales; family Fabaceae; genus Cercis; species Cercis canadensis. Next base: position 163,919 of record QAOA01004365.1, read on the forward strand.
ATCCTCAAGGATCCTTCAATGTATCAAATGTGACAATATCTCAATCTTTCCTTCTACGGGCATCAACAGCTAATATTGATGGTTTTCGTGAATACACTGTCAACAATGTGTCTTACCTGACTCCAGAGACACCACTAAAGCTAGCTGATCACTTTGCCAATGGGTCCGGTGTCTATGAACTTGATGTATTTCCCACAAACTCTTCAAATCCAAATGCTGTGCAAGGAGTTTTTGTCGCCAGCGGGATCCATAAAGGCTTTATGGAGATAGTATTTAAGAATGATTTAGAGACCATAAATTCTTGGCATTTGGATGGGTTCAGCTTCTTTGTTGTTGGGTAAGTGTCAGAAAAATAACACATCCATTGTTCATATTAGCCTACTAGAGAAACTTGCTACGCAAGAAATTTCCCCGTCGACTGATACCCAATGTTTCTGTTTTTAGATTTGGAGATGGAGAATGGAGAGCTGATCTGCGCTCAACTTACAACCTATTTGACCCTGTTGCTCGCTCCACTGTCCAAGTTTACCCTGGTGAGTGGAGTGCAGTGTATGTGTATCTGGACAACCCTGGAATGTGGAACTTGAGATCACAAAACTTGAAAAACTGGTATTTAGGCCAAGAGCTCTATGTGAGAGTTTATGATCCTGATCCCAACCCTGCCAAAGAGATGCCACCTCCACAAAATCTCCTTTTATGTGGTTAGTTACAATTTTTTCTTCTTTCTATTTTCTTCTCAATGTTTCATCATTGAAGACAAACAACAATGATTATGGTGTTCATGTTTTTGTTCTTGAATGTTCACAGGAAAGTATGAGCCTATAGCCCCAACCCCTGCACCCTCAGTGTCACCTCCTGCACCACCAGGCCCCCCATCTGGGGCATCCATTACACATATAACTTGGTATTACATATTTTTAGCTCCACTCATTACAATTTTAATTTATATGGCAAAACTTGAAAGCTAATGTTCGTTCTTCTTTGTTGTTGACTATGTTCATAGGTCTTACATTGCCAAGATAACCACTGTCCTGTTTCCTCTGTATTGGTCAGCATTGGGACGCTTCACCGTTTGAAGATTCACATGGCTGAAAGAGATTTTTCTCACTTTATTATTTTCTTCTTTTATTTTTTTTACATAGTTTTAAAGATGTATCTCACTAATTTTTTTATAGCCAAATGATAATCATTTATATCAAGAATGAAAGCTATTGAGAACAATAATGGATATTGTTCAATGCATACATCTTTCTTTTCCTCATAGAAATGAATTTAGTGAGGCAAGTTCACAATTTGGAGTAGCATTCTTTGATGGGTGTGGCTTAATCAATAGAAAGGTAGATGAGGAGGCATGTTCTGGGGTCAACAACATGCAAAGGTGTCTTGATTGTTATATTAATGTCAAATATTTTTCACAACTCTTAATGGTAAGTATAAATTAAATCATGATGTGCTCATTTTTCTTTAATTTTCTGCTTCTCTCACTACACTGACCTATCAACTCACAGCAATTGTTTTTTTTTTTTTTTAGTTTCTTTTTATCTTATATTGTTATTGCAAGTTTGCAACTATTACCAAAACTACCAACAGGTGTAACACAATTATAATTGCACTTGCTGTCCTTTTTATTACTACTGTTGATGATAATCTCTGCATTTGCTTCCAAGAAAATCCAAGATTAATTATATTTGCTGAAAATCAAAATGGCAGCAACTCTCCTAGCAAGCCATCTGCTGCTGTAGGGTCTGTGTCAGAGACTGAAAATAATTAGCAAAAACAATCAGTAACTTTTGGAAAGAAATATTAATTACTATTTAGACTAGTTACTGTCTTGAAAAATTAGTCATATATTTACAAAAGTTGCTGCACCTATCAAATATTTGTGTGTGTATCATTAATTAACAAAGTAATTTTGGTATATGTACAAATTTTCTACTGCAATTTTCTGGTACCATATTCTATAAATTGTGCCTTGTGATATAATCTGAATTCAATTAATCTCACTTCAAAATTTTACAATTTAATTGAAATTTTATAACATATCATAGTTTTAGATTATTGTGATAGAAAGTTTGTGAAAGGATGGGGCTTGAAAATAATTTATGGAATAAAATTGCTATGCATGTATCAAGGTAATAAGATTAGCAACCCATCATATATATATAGTCATCTTGTGATTTAGAAATGTAAAATAAAATGGTCATAAATATTTTTAAAATTTTAGAATAGGGTTCCAAAGTTCATGCTTATCATAAAAGACAATTTACATTTCAAAAAAATTTGAAAAATGAAGTAATCACAATTTTAGCAATATTTACTTATGTTTTATATATACACTAACAAACTTTTTTTATTTTTTTTTAGTAATGAATTGATAGTTATTTGTTAAGAATTAATGGTTGAATATTTTTAATGTTTAGAGAATTTGATTATATATATATATATATATATATATATATATATATATATAAAATGTGACGTATCCGTATTCTCATATTTTATCATAGAAGAATTGTCATTTGTAAAAGGTGTAAAGGGTGACTTCAATTTTAAAAGGAACATGTTATGTTGAATTATGAGCTATGAAAATTGATACAATTGTCATTTATTAATTGGGAAATCTTATGTCAAACGCATAAACACTACACGTAAAGTTTTATGCCTTGTACAATAGTACTAACTTATCTTTAAAAGTCAAGGCTACTAATTGAAAGTTGCTTATTCATAAGCTTTTAATGATTTTTCTTTTCATTTGGTGCTGCAAAAGAAAACTATAAATATTAACTACACTTATAGATAAAGGGATAATATACTTAAACCAAAACATTAGAGCAAATATGAGGAAAAAGTGCAGTTGATTTAAAGTTATATTGCTAACCCTCATCTAGAATAGGTGAAAATAAAAGAAATTATTTTGAGAGGAATGATTTAAAAATAAACTTAGACATAAATCATACTAAATGTATTATCATAAGATAGTGTTCTTTTAGACTTTTTTTCCTCTTATTTTTTTTTTCTCCCTCTTTTTATTTATTTCCCAAACAGAGATATGAGTAACGATGACACATGTTTGCTTCTATTTAGTATACAAAATTTGCAATGAACACTTAAACATGGATTTAATGATAAAACATTTGATAAAGAACATGTTGCAAGATAGACACCAAATTAAGTATTTCCATAAATTTTTTTGGTAAGTAAAATGGTAATAAAAATAAGTTATTCTAATATTATCGGACATGACACCAGTATTTTCATAATTTTAACTAACCATGTATTGAACTAACCCAACTCCTAAAACATCGAACACTTGCTAACTCCGCAAACTCATGTATGACCTCAGATTGTAGAATTGATTTACCTTCAGTGAGCTCCTAAATAAGTAGATCTACTTAACTTGGCAAATTCATTAGCAACCTCTCTCTCTCTCTTCTATTTATCCTGAATCATACTATACATAGAAACTAACCTTTAATTTGTGCTTACACAATTTCATACCCATTTTGACTTATAAATTCTAATAGTGTCAAAAACTTAGGCATAAAATAGTGAATTAATAATAGGTTAGTGTAAATCCCTAATTTTGTAATCTACTAAACATAGGTTGATTGTGACCTAAAAAAGAAAAGAAGGAATGATTAAATAAAATTGTAATCTTTGTTTACTATGATATATGGATTTGATCTGATGGAAGTGTAAGTTGAATGGTATGAGGTGTACATTGAAACAAGGTTCAGAATCCAGTGGAGCAAATTAAGAAGTAGTGGATGATTTCATAGGGTGCTTAGGTGTAATGAGTGGGCAAATAACAAACACATAGGAGAGGAGATGAGAGGAGAGGAGGATCAAGCAAAGAAAAGAACAAAAATAGCCAACACAGTAACATAATTTTTTAAATAAGGAAGAGGACAATATGAGGATTCATGTGGGAATTGCAGTTACTTACTGGCTTTCCAAACTTTTATTCTATTCCCATGACCAATATGATGAGACACAGAGAGAGAGAGAGAGAGAGAGGCAGTTAAGCTTTCCTTGTTCACGAAACAAGGAAACTTAAACAATGACTTTTAGCATAGTACCCAATACTCTTTCTCTCTCTTTCTGTGTAGTGTTAATACATCACATTCTCTGGCACTGAAAAAGAACAAAAACCCATGAAAAAGAAGAAGAAAAAGATACCCATCATGCACTTTCCATGAGTTCTAGATGTCTTTCACACTTACACAACACAACAACTTTAAATTTCCTATACTATAGTGAAGAATTGAATTCATCCACAATCTAAAGAATCTTGGAAGTTATGAACTGTATAGAAAGAATCAGAATTCAAATTATATTGCTAACTTGTATCAAATCCAGCTTCCAACTGAACAGCTTGTGAAGAAAAAGTGAATCAATTTAATTTTTTATTAAGTATTTGAAAAAAATTGGACCTTGTCAGTAATGACAATCCACCAAAGCCGGCGCGGAGAAGACAAGATTTGCTTGGTGTTGTTGTTGTTGCTGCTGCTGTTGTTGTTGTTGCTTGGATGCAAAGGCAAACTTGGATTCTGTTTGATCATCTTCTGGTGCTGGCAGGTTGAGATCTAAATCCAAAGACAATATGTTCCTTCTCTTTCTGGGTTGTTGTTCTTCTGGTTCCAAAGGCATTGTGGTATTGGTCCCAGTGGGTGCGCGATGCCGCCTCATATGACCACCCAAAGCTTGTCCTGATGTAAATTCAGCACCACAAACAGAGCACTCATGGACCTTGGGTTTGTTGTTGTTGCTATACAAATTCCCTCTACTATTATTCAATTGAAGAGAAAATGGGTTGCTGCTGTTGTTGTTGTTGTTGTTCTTGAATTGGAATTCATCTTCATCTGACGAGTTATTAATGGCCATTAAAGCAGCCAAGGCCTTAGGCTTCTTGTGACTTGCTCTGTGTCCTCCAAGTGCTTGAAATGAAGGGAATGTTCTGTTACAAGTCTTGCATTCATAAACATAAAACCCAGCTTTGCCAGCGCCCATAGAAGCAGCTTCCATGAATCTTCTACTACTGTACTTGGTATAATTCATGCCACCATCTTCCTCGGCGTGTTTCGGAGATTCCCGGGATTGGCCTTGAGCTAGAAGGATTAGACAATTGGCCATGTCCTCCTCTTCTTCTGTGCTATGTCGATGTTCGGTTGAGAAAGTGCTAGGGGAGCTGTTGTTATTGCTGTAGATATCATTGTCATCTTTATCACCGTTGTTGGAATCATCTTCAGCTTCAGCTTGACCTTGGTTGGAAGAATTGGCAGTAATTGAGAAGGGGATTGGGGATTGTGGCCTTACCCTTTTGGTTCTCTTCCCTTTGACGATGTGGCTTTGGTCTTTCGACCCCGAAGCGAGTTCCTCTGCATCTTCCATGTCCAGAGAGAAGAGAGCTTGGTAAGAGAGAAAGAGAGAGGTTAGGAGAATTTGAAGGAAGCAGGGGAAGGAGAGTGGGAGGGTTGGTTATATTTATATATTTATAGATAGATATATGGGTAGTGAATGATATAATAAGTTGGGGAGTCAAAAGCCACCCAATACAACAGTAACTGTGAATCACTGTCCCAAATTGGGTCGGAAATAATTTAGAAAATTTGAAACGAGAAAATATAGCACTGCATAAAAACAGAGACCAAAAACAATCTTATTTAAACAGAAAGTCACCAAAATTAGAGAGTGGGTTAACAGATTTGAAGAGAAGGGAGGGGAGAGTGGTTTGTTAAACACAGACTCTCTTTCTCACACTTTGACAAATGACAAGGCACTTCACGAAATGAAAACTACCCCCAACCGAAGCCTGGTGGCACCATATTACCATGCTCTTCATTACTTTCTTGACGGACTAATATATTCATATATATCCCACCCCCACTCTCATATGTACCCTTGCTGCTCTAATCTCTAGCCACTCTCTATATAGCTTCAATTTGACTCTATTCTCTCAATATTTCACACTACTAAGTTTGCAGATCTAAATCACAAAACCACTCGTATGTAATTGTAAATTGATATTGTTACTTGTTAGTGTCAATAACCGATTATTGATTTTTGACATGGTATAAGAGCCTTTTTGATCAAATGGTCAAGATGTTGATTCTTTTTATTCTTTTTTTTTAATTAAATTAAAATTTTAGCGTAATATATAAGTAGGTCTGTGTTTTGTCAATGCTTCAAGCCCAAAGGACTTTTTTGTACAGGATATGTTAGATATAAAATTATTTCTAAGCATTCACCTAATAGCTTGAACTTTTGAGTTAAATCGATTTTTAACAGTTAAGTAATAGCACTTCATGAGGGTTATAAAAATTTGGAACTTTTATTTGAAATTAAAATGATTTTGAGTTAAGTAGAATAGGTAAAATTAATCTTATAATATTTGGATTTTGAACATATTAATTTTTAATAGTTAAATACTTAGTACTCTAATTTAGAGGACTTGTGAAATCTGATCTAATTGAATAAGTTAGATATGATTCATAAAAATGAAATGGCTTATCTCACCTTATATAGGTTATGTAGTCGTTATGCACCACATTTTTAAGGTGTAAGAGCTCTTACCCACAGATAAAATTGAAAAATTTATTTGGAAACTGATTTTGAGTTAATTAGAATATTGTTAAATCAATCTTATGATGTTTGGCTTTTAATATAGTACTTTGATGATGGATTTTTTGTACTCTAATTTAGAGATCTTGTGGAATCGGATGATGGATTCTAAGGAGATAAGTTGATCCGATCTTGTGGTCTAATCAATGGTCATGTACCATGAATCAAAGGACCTTCACTTAATGGGTTCAACTCTAAATGTAGTAAAATAGACTGTTTTTATCCTATACTCGTGATATATGACATTAGTCACATTTGAAAGCTTTTACATACTAAATTTGAGTTATTGTGTGTCAAACCGGTAAAATATTTCACTTTTCATATAATGTTAAAAGGAAAGAAAACATTTTTTTTTTTTTATATAAACCTAATTTTAATATACTAAACTAAATAAAAAAAAATAACTTGTCAACTAGACAATTATGATTAAGTAGTAAATATTTTTAGTGAAATTTTATCATGTCAAAGAGGTATACCACAGCTATTAATATAANTTATTAATGTAAAATTATTTAATTTTAATCATTTATTTTTAACGATTAAGATTAATTACTTTTTATATCCATAAATATCAAAAAAGTATGTAGCGTAAAAACTGTAGAAATAAGGAGTGGAAACTAGAGGGTAAAATAGATGTATAGAGTATTTTACTATTTTTAGAGGGAGAAAGAGTGTGTGTATAAGAGAAGGAAAGGAAGCAGGGAAGCAAGCAATGGGCCATTACTTTGCCTCAACGATTGTGCAGTGCACGAGATGATTGGAGTGCAAGCCTGGAACCACGCAATCTGCGGTGCTCCCCTCCTTCCTTCTCCTTACTTTTTTTTTCTCAGTTTCCAATGCTTTTCTATTCTATTCCTAATTCCTATTCTCTCATGCTTCCATCACCACTCATTACATCAACTTCTTCTGCTTCCATTCCACTCTCTCTTCTTTTTCTTTTTACTCAAATTTAGTTTTACCCCAATTCTAGTAAACTGAAAACCACAAACACAATGCTCCTATCCTATTTTTTAATGTTGACTCTTTAATTGTGTTTCTCAAGTAAATGATGCCAACCAGTGTTTAACACTTGTAATGGTCCTTTTTGAACCTTTAATATCCTTTCATCTTCAAGTTCTCTTCAGACAGTGAAATTAGAGCATGAGTTTTAACTTATGCTTCTTTCCACAATGTGACAGAAATTTCTAGTATAATGAGATGTGAGAGATGACTCAGTGAGAGAACCCATCATTATTTTGAAGAAATTATAAAGCATACGCTTGATTGATATCAACAAAATAATAATCTACCTCTTGAGCTCTAAATATTTCAACTGTTTTCTTAAAATATCATAAATTGCATATTAACAATTTAATTATAAATGAATTAAAATCCATTATTTTTAGTTTAACAGTTTGTTGTTGAATATCCATCATGGAAATGTAATCGTAGTAGTAAAGAAAAAGTTAACATGGTTTGTGATATATTAACACAAGAGATATAGATATAATCCATTCTAAAATTTAAAGTTTCAAAGGAGGTAGAAGATGTAATCTACTCGTATGAGCACTAGTCATGTATACTTAAAAATGTATAAGAAGTGAAAGTGGGCTTTTGGGAAAGGGAAGAAGTAAAGAGAAGGGACATGCCAGGGGGCAAACTGGCCCCTCACTCATATGTGTATTTGTCACTACTTGTAACTATGCATATGCAATTTATCTTGGTTATAGAAGAAACAAATTCACATGGAGATGTAGATGGCTTAAATTTAGATAGAGTCATCTACTTAGTTGGGCATAATTGACCTAGAGTTTTCTAGTGAAGCCTCTAATCATACTGTGAATGGCTTGTTTTGGACCAAATTAACTAGATGGATTAGTTTATGTGCGTACAAGCTAACGCAAATACCATTTAACCACAATACCAAAAAAACAAGTGTAGATAGTGGCTAGAGCATGTCACAGCCTAAGCGATTATTAGTGAAAAAGATGTGAAGATTATTTTGTGAGAAAAAAAAAAATAAAGTCTAGATGTCAATCTGTAAGGAATTACTTTTCTTTCTAATTTTGCTTACTGAATACTTACTATTAAATTAATCAATCAAAGTGAAAATGATTAATTTATANCATAATTGACCTAGAGTTTTCTAGTGAACCCTCTAATCATACTGCGAATGGCTTGTTTTGGACCAAATTAACTAGATGGATTAGTTTATGTGCGCACAAGCTAACGCAAATACCATTTAACCACAATACCAAAAAAACAAGTGTAGATAGTGGTCAGAGCATGTCACAGCCTAAGCGATTATTAGTGAAAAAGATGTGGAGATTATTTTGTGAGAAAAAAAAAATAAAGTCTAGATGTCAATCTGCGAGGAATTACTTTTCTTTCTAATTTTGCTTACTGAATACTTACTATTAAATTAATCAATCAAAGTGAAAATGATTAATTTATACCCCGCCAACCCAACCTTTTCCACATAAGTACAAAATTTTATTATGCAAACTTGTTCTAATCATTGAAATCACGTGCTAGTTGACCCCACAATTCCTTAAATTAATCTCATAATCTGCCGCCTATAATTCTGGTATTATCTGCTATCCCAAAGCCTACTTAATTATTTACTCATCAAGTTAATTATCCAAATCATAATATATGCCTAAGTCCTAGACCTATCATTGGGGATCAATTTATTAGATAATGATCGCATGAAAAAAAAACTATTCGATAAGAAACAAAGTTTGTAAATTTGGTGGCTTATATTAGTTATATTAATTAGTTGTAGAGGGATAAACACAGTTTGTTTTTGATAACTGTAGCAGGGAACACTCTGAAAGAGTAATCAAGAATTTTTTAATTAGATCACTAGCATAGCCTTGTATTGTATTAATGGTATTCTTTGTCAGTAACATAACAATACTGACTTCACAGTGACCTTTTAATATTAGTGAGGAACAAGTTGATTATGATTGTGAAATCAAGAGTGGCAACATCTATTTTTTAAAGAAATTGACTATTTTTGAGACATTAAGAGTGTGTTTGATAGGGAAGGTGAAAAAAAAAAAGGGGGAGTGAAATGGAAATAAGATGAAAAAAAAGTTTGATTTTAACTTTTTGATACTTGATGTATAGACAATAAAAAAATATATACAAATGAGAAGAAAAGAGGAAAGAAGAAAACACTAATTAAGGATTTATGTAGTAAATAATATAATTTTATTGTATTTTTTGTTTTGTTTACACGCAGAGTATTTTCACATATTTTTTTAGATATGGAACTAATTCCTCTGTTCAAGAGGGGAGCAATAACCAGTAAATCCCTCTCAATAAGTGAAACTCCAAAGATTCGTACTCAAGACTTTTAACCTATAACACTTTAGAGTTTAGTCTATTTCCACTTAAGCCAACCCTCGATCGTTGGTTACACATATTTTATTCTAATCCTATATAATTGGTGTTTTGCAAATTCGTGTTCTGTCCAGTAGCTGTCAGTGACTTGTGGCTGCAAATTTTCTGATGGTCACTTAATCAATGACAAGGCTAAAGCGTTTCATAGAATAAGTTGCACAAACTCATACAATATCAGTAAGTTTTCTTTGCAAATCACAATATATATAGTAAATTTTTTAGTAGTTCTGCAAACATTACTATGTTATTGCTATGTATTATCAGAGTTACTTTAATTTGTGAAATATTTTTGCACCTCAAGTTTGTGTAATCAAGTAGACTTGCCCTATAATTAAGTTGGAACCACTGTGTTGTCTCCAGTTTACTTTCTATCAACTTGCTTTTTCTTTTTGATAAAAATATACTTATCACTTACTTTTATTTTCATCCTTAAACTTCATTTTTTGGGGCCTCATATATATTTATTTATTTACTTATTTATTCTCCTTATATCAAGTTGGCGGTCAAAACTGCTAATATTAGTAATATATGTATCAAATTGTTCTGTTCTTAGTATCAAGATTGAAGATTGACTTTCTCATTGAATTAATATTATTCCCACTGCAAAAAAATAAAAAATAAAAAAGAAAAGAAAAGAAAAATTGAAGGTTGATTTGATGACATTGTTAATTAGAAGTGCTGCTTCAGTTCCATTTGTAGCTCAGAATTTAAAATTTCCGACTGTAAATTAACCCTAACCTACTTGAGAAGGATATATACTAATGGAGTTCTAAATACTCAAATATATTTCCATGCATAATATATAAATGTTAGGTTTTTATATATAGCTACTTAGAATGTCAACTCATCAAAAAGAAATTATGAGGGATTTCAATAGTAACCATCATCACCACAAAATTGAAAGAAAAATGGAAAGTTCAAAAACAATATTTGATATGACATAAAGCTTAAAAGAAGAAATTGTAAAATGGATGTTTTTGAATGCAGAATTCACATGCTTAGTGAGATTGAGGCTTCAAAGACAGATGGGTGAGGCATTATTAAGAATAATGACGATGACTAATAAGAAAATGTGCATGCTTCTATTTATGTGTTTAGAAACACATTCCAAATCAAAAGGAAGAAATTGCAATTGACCATAGATAGTGATTTGCATTTAAGAGAAAAGCTTTTAAAATCTTATGACTTGGATAACTGTACCCTTTTATTTTATTTTTTCTGGCAGTAAAAGAAATTGGAAACGAATTGGAGTAAATGTTAAACTGTAAACAAAAAAAAGGCAAAACTCTTTCTTCTGCATCCTTAATTAGTACATATGAAATTATTAAGTGGAATAAATAAAACACCAAGAAAAAAATTTTCTCAAGATATTAATTCTATACTTGAAATTAAATCCCCCAAGCTTATATTATTTTTCACTGGGCATAGACTATTGGTGTGATGATACATGTTGTCAATATACTAAAGCATGCTAATACATCAACATCGTGGACGTTGCTTGCTTATACATCAGTGTGTAGCTAGAAAGATTATATTGATGATCACCATTGATATATGGTGCTAATTAATAATAAAATTAATGTGGCCAAATAAAATAAAATGATTTAATGACAGCTCTATTAGTGTGAGGTGATGTGAAGTGAAATGGTGTGCAACTATTATTAGTCAATTTGTTATTAGATTTCATCACTATTCATCATTCTCACACACCTACAGAAGGTTTCTTAGCTTTCTTGTTTCCCTCAAACGGTCAAACCCAAAATTTTAAATTTTTTTTTTTTTTTTAGTATTTTTGTTTTAAAGTCTAAAGTCGTGATACTGAAATTGTTTATCGAGTTTATAAGTTTCGTGTTTGAATATAGAATCATAATAAAAAATACTAAAACGTCTTATATGTAATTAATAATTTAATTGTAATTCAGTATATTAAAATCTCTTCTTAATTACTTCCTGCGTCATTATTTATCATTTTGTTTTATTATTTCTTTTTGGGCTAATTGAATATTGGTGATTTATTCTAATCAGGAAAGCAAAAGTAGGGGAACCTTTTATTTTATTTATAGCCTTAGTCAACAAAAACTAAGCTATAACTTAGTTGTTATTCACAAGTAAGGAAGAGAGGTGATTGACATGCTAAAAGCAATTATTAAACCCAAAACTCTATTATAAGCTATAACTTCATTACAATAGATTGATTATAGTTTGTATACAAATTACTTAATTGTATGCTTAGCTGTTGTGTGATTAGCTTAATTGAACTTCTTTAAACATTTTAATTGATTATGGAAATCATAGTACTGTTTAAAGAGAGAAAATTACTAAAATGGAAAGATAACTCAATTCCCTTTCAAGAAGAGAAACAAATGTTGGTAGTTCCAAAAAATAAAAATAAAAGGATTGCTTATGATTAATTAAGCTGATATGAGATAAACGCAAGTATACAAGCACATACAGCACGATTAACTGGTTCAAGGATTTCTCAAAAAAGGTTGAAGCATCAAGTTCAATTCCCTACTCCTCATATTCCTAGCTAAAATTTTTAATTTTATTTCACATAAAAAATTAATTTTATTTATCTAATGATTAAAAAAAAGAAAAGAAACTTACTATCATAAAATCACAAGAAATTTAGTGTAATTTACTAATTTTAAAATATTTCTTCTATGAACTTCAAATAAATATCTCAAGAACATGCATGTATTGACATAATTGGAAGTCAATGGGTGAGGAAAGGATATTGAGGCCCAATTCTTGGCATGAAGAATTAATTTTTGGTGGCTGGTTGGGTGTAGCACGCAAAGATTAAACCATAAACCAAACAAAGAAATCAGAGTTTGAAGGAACAAATTATTCCCTTGATCATGGTTTCCTCTCCGATCCCTCTACTTCTACTTATATACCATCATTGTATTGTGTATCACAAGAGAAGCATAATAGTGAGATATGGAATCTTAATGAAGTATAATTTAATATTCAAATGATTAAGTAATGAGGAAACTAAGATCTCTATCTTCTAACACCTAAAAAAGAAATCTTGTAAGAAATTGCCTCAGAAAGATTGGGCATGTATTCTAAATCAGTGAATGTAGCCCACTTTCTAATACTTCATAGTAGCATTATGCTAATTTGTACTTCAGAAAGAAGAAATGCTAGTTACTTAGATGCACAAACTTATACAGCTACACAAATGATAGTATTTGATTGACTTAAATAAATCATTTCTTTTAATTTATGTAGATTTGTGCTTCTAAAAGTTGTACAACTAGTGTTACTCTCCAAGAATTCATATGTGAGAGATTTATTAGTATCTTCCCAGCTACTCAACAGGGCACTATTTCTACAAAGAAAAAATAGAATTATAAAGGGAGTGCATCGAATTATATCAGCTTAATAATGTTACAAGTCAATATTCCCTGTTGGGTAGAAAATACTTAATCATTGAATTCTAATGGATAAGTAGACTAAGATTTTTCTCAGTTTTATTCAATTAGGTGGATTGTGAAGTTTATAAAAACCCAGCACTTCATATAGCTTGAAGCATTATATTAACCAGGGAATTCAAGGGTTTATCACCAACCATATTGATAATTTTCCTTCAACATCAAAATATGCTGCCTTAGTGCACATATCATCCAAGAACTAAGATCATAGTTAAGCTAGTTATAATTTTAGATATGGTGGACAGAAACAATGATAAGCCCCCACGGGTTTTAAAAAAGTCGGGTTTTCATGGATATAAAAATATGTTACTCATACATAGAGCTGGCAAAATGAGCTCGGCTTGACGAACTAGCCTGTATAACCCGGAATTTGGGTTAGGCTGAGCTGTCAAAATGCTGTTCACACATTGAAACAATGACATTGTTCCAAGTCAAGCTAGAAGAATTTGGTGGCTTGTAAGTTAGCAATACTGGAGCCGAAGACATTACACATGTAGTCCTAGGACATAAAACCTTCACGGCTTCACCTAGTGTCATATGATCATTTAGATTTCTTTCCTTGTTTCGTCTTGATAACTTCATCATAGTACATTATACCCTTGCCCTTTGTAAAGTTCAGGTGGCTTACTACTACGAACTGTGGCGGCAAATTGGTGCACCCTTATATATATGTATGTATGTATGTGTGTGTGAAGCAGATGTATTGAAATTGCACCAAAGGTCATTATACTTAACAAAAAATGCATGAAGGGAATACTTCCACTGAAATGTTCATTCTTGATCAGTGACTTAAAATTCAGGAAATAATAGACTTGGGACTCCTAAAAGGTTGCATATTAGCATTCATAAAAAAAATTACACTTTATTATCATTTAGCACCCCGGGGTTGAGGAGGGATGCAGGAAACCCAGATGTTTGAACTCATGTAATGTCTTGCTAAAATGATTTGCTCGAGTCTCACAGTTTTGAACAATACGGAAGGAAACAATATGCGTAAAGCAGGAAGAAAAGCTTGAAGAACCTTATTTTATAAGGTTTTAAATGTTACTGTCTGAGGGGTCAAGAGAGGACACGCACTTCAGTGGATACTTCAATTGGTTGCCTTTTGCATAGAGTCATTGAGTGACAGGGCTCCACGTATAGAGGTACTGTTGTTTTTCCAGTCATTTCAATTTTTGGTATTTGAATTCATATCAGACATGCGAGTCTTGTCTTGTGCTACTTTCATGGAGGTCAGCTTGCTAACTCTCATCCCTTTATGCTCCTCACACCTTACCCGTCCTCTAACAGGTTTCCTTGTACAGCAAAATCCATCACCTAAATCCACCCCCATGTCATCATATAGGGTTTGCTGGAAACAGGACTACTTGAGTAGGCTTGACCTTGTACTTATCCTGGTTTATCATAGCACTTGTCTTCTTCATGGAGTTAGCATTATGAGCATTAGATTCTGAAACCACATTATGCAGACATTCTGAAATTCCAACTATTACTGATTTATAGATATATAGATGCATTAACTCTCTTCCCTTTGTGCTCATCACACCTTTTTCTCCCTTTAACTGGTTGGCTTCTACAAGGGGAACCGTCATTCAAGATGATTCCACATATAATGGTACACCTCTCATTAATAGAACTCTCAACTGCTGCTGGTGGAATCTCTTCCACATCATGGCTGACATTTTGTTGAATGTAGTCATCACCCTCTTCTTGACAATATACATTAAATTTTATGTCTACATTGCTTTCTGACTTTGTTGCCCTTATTGTTTTTGCAATGGACCCATTTATTCTCATTCCTTTGTGTTCAGAACACCTCATTCTTCTTTCAGCTGGTGGCCTTCTACAAACAGAACCATCACCCAAGGCCAAACCACAAATTTTACCATTCTCCTGAATGACGCCATTGATACCCTGAACTATCCTAGGTCGTGATCTGCTAAATTTGAATACTCGAGATAAGAAGTTGTGTTTTTCTTCATCTACTTCACACAATCTGTCATCTGATAGAGGCAGCTTGCTTGATTTAATTCTGATCCCCTCTTGCTTCTGAGTGAATGGTAGAAGCATCCTTGCCATATCTGAAAATCTTCTAGTGCCTGAAGCAATTTTATTAAGCCTCTGGAGAATATCATCAGGGCGTCTTGTACCATTATTGATTGTGTTCCATGCATAATCAAATACATTGAGTAGCTGATCTTCTGTTTGCTTGGCGTCTTCCTTGCTTTGCATCTGTTTAACAAGTGGTATAGCGGAAGTAAAGGTTATATATAAAAATTTGAAAATTAGCAGTAGCACTATAATACATCCATGTTAGCAACCAAATTTTCCACATTGTCCTCCACCCAGTTATGTCTAGTATATTCTAGACCAATATGTGATGCATATTGCTTAAGCAAGTTTTGGGATTGCGGTGCAAACAACGAGAACCCGATTTGTCCATAAGTAAGTTGCTTCCGGACAAACCAGAATTTCTACTTGAGTTGCTTCTAGGCAAACAAGATTTTGGAGGGGGATCACAGAATTCTGGGGGGATAGCAACAGAAATCCAAACAAGCTCCAAATCATCTGAATTATATTTTATAGGAAGTGTAGATTCCTTTAATAGTATTTCTCCATTAAGAATTCTCTTTTAAGAACTGAGCATATACCCCCATGATATTACTACAAAGAGATTTTGCTAAATAGACCTCTCCCACTATCATCCCAAATAAGCCAAAACCTGCCCTGGTAGTTAAGTTTTTGAAGAAGATAAATATGAAAAAGAAAACTACTGCTTTTACTCTTGTGGTTACAAAATGGTACATAATTAGACAACTGAAAAAAACAATATGCAAAGTACCTTTTCAGTAATAAACACTTTTTTCCAGTGCTCTATGTAACTTAATGCTGATTAAAATCATCTGTCCAGTATATATATATAAGTGTGGCTGTGTGAATCTGGGGTAACATAGACAGAGTATTTCATAGATCAATGTCTGCCCTGGTAGAAAGTATCTGTATAGACAACATGATATTTCCACGAGACAATCATTGCCATGATGAATGGCGATAAATTTCCTTTTTTAATCGGTTTATAAAGGGATCTCTATCATAACCTCACCCCTTCTTACCAACTAAGCACAGCCCTACTGGTCATGCAGGTAAATGATGTCTATGTAACGATAAGCACTATTTATTGGTAACTGTAACTTAAAAAGAATGTTGACCAGAATGGCCTGTATGAAATTCCTTGTATATTGCAATCATAAATTGCCTCTGACCGAACAAAAAATCTGTTGGCTACAATATCATATTTCTAAAGGACCTATGATCATTGAGCATAAGATGCTGAATTCATTTTTAACCTAGCTTTCCAGACTTATCAATGCACCTTAAATTGAAACCATCATGGTCTTTATTAATTACACAATACACATTAAAAGAAAGACGAGTGCAACAGATACTTACAGGGGCCCATCTGTAAGTAATTCGATAGCCTTGTGAAAATATCTCCTCAAACAATCCCCGCTCCTTTTGGAGAGAAGCAGGATTACAATCGTCTGAGTAATCAGCAGAACAGTTATTGCCCAAATGAGCTCCAGTTCTGCCATAACACTGGAGCCGTGTTCTCACATTGTCAGCTTGTCCAAGGTACACCACAACTATACAGTCTGGCACAAGCTTGTTAATTTTGCGCCCTGAACCACTATGATTTACAGCTATACCAAGCTCATATACTCCTGGACCACATTTTTCAGGGAGATTATGAATTCTGTATCTTGCTGATCCTTCCTTCCCATTAGAATAGTCTTTCCAGTCAGAGGGGCCAATGAGAATCTGAAGAGATATTGTAACAAACCAATAAAACCAATAAAACAGCTAAATTCACACTCAATTTCATGAAGAGAAAACACTAAAAAGTGCCTGCAATCTTCATGTGCTCAAATGTGCGTTTGAAATGTAAGTTTTCAAATTCTTGACATTCTATTCTATGGTTAATATGAGAGGTAAACTACAAAAAACAGCATATCAGAGTAACAGAGTACATATTTTCAGAACATACAATGAAAACAATAGAACTTGCAGATATATCCATATTATATTCATTTCCAAAAGTAAATTACTGAAACTGAAAAAAGGAAGGAGCAAATCTCGCAAAATTAGGAGCTCATGCATCTCCGAAACCTTCGTAAATTATATTCCATGAAATTAACATCCACAAAGATCCGCCTTGAATTCAGATTCCTTTATTTAAATGCAAATTAATAAATTTTTTTTTTTATCAATTGTGATTAAGAAAAGCACATGCATAGAAAACGAGAGAGAAACAGGATTCCAAGTTTCGAACCTTCCAATCAGAGAAGTTGGAATCATGTTTTGTGCGCTTACAGTGTTCCCTTTTCAACCTGGTCGTGGTGGTGGGGATGACAGAAGACAAATCTCCGGCAACCATTACTGGCTTGCGCCGTCGGGAACATGACCGTCGTTAACACATTTTAAAGCGTGGAATTATTTTATATGACCAGACCAAAATGCCCTTTTCTATTTGCTTATAAGAATTTGAATCTTATAAAGTGAAAGAAGCAGTTTCAACTTTCAAGATTGGGTAATGTTCCACAGAAGAAAAAGAAAAATTACTAAAAATTTATTTTCAACTTTTAGAATGTAACAACTTTTTTTTTTTTTTTTTTAGAACACCCGAAAAAATTAGCCAATGAGAAGAGGGTGCCAAGGAGGTTATCAACCCCCCACCTGGTGCCCATTCATCGGATGTGAGACTCAAGTTTCCTTACCAAATAGTAACCATTACATACACCCCCCTTGGAGTGTACGCCCACGGCGACTTCGCGGATCCTGCCTCACAGGTAGCAACCCGAACCGTTGCGAGGACTCTCCCAAGTGGATACCAATCCCACGATGTTTGGGGGTGACATGCTCTGATACCAATTGTAACAACCTCTTTTTGGTAGAACTCACCCTCAAAAGTTAGCCTATAAGAGGAGGGTGCCAAGGAGGTTATTAACCCCTCACCAGGTGTCCATTCACTCAATGTGGGACTCAAGTGTCCTTGCCAAAGGGTGACTATTACATAGAATTCTATGATACTATCTGTGTATATCATATTACACTGACGTAACAAATATACGTAATTTTTATATTTTATTTTATATAAAATTAATTTATTTTATTTTCTCAAACAAACTAAAAAATAATTACTTTGTACACGTGTCATTCACACATTGACTATTCTTATGTAGTATGACATATAACAAAGTATCTAAGAAACTTCCTTCTATTTTATATATAATTGTTTGATTTATATTTAAATATAATAATTATATATTTTATACATAATAATTACATATATTTAGCCAAGGTACAAAATCACATAATAATTACAAGCAATTGAAGGGTTTCTCATCAATGCTATTGATAATTTTTCTTGAACATCAAAATATGCTGCCTTTATGCACTTATCATCTAAGAACTAAGATCATGGTAAAGCTACTTATAATTTTAGAGATGATGGAGAAAAACTTTGATAAATCCCCATGCGAAATGAACAGAATACTACAATTTTCATATATTGCAATTCATTAGGAAAGGAGTTTAGCTAAGAATGGATTTCACTTGTCAATTTGGTAAAGTAGAAAATGAAAGATTTTGGACATGTTCTGTAATCATTATTAATAATTCATAATGTTCTGTTCAAATATTGCAACAATGGCATTGTTCCGAGTCAAGCTAGAAGAATTTGGTGGCTAGTAAGTTAGAAATATTGCGGACAGAGATAAAATACATCTAGTCCTAGAACATAAAACCTTCACCTAGTGTCATATGATCATTTTNATATATTGCAATTCAGTAGGTAAGGAGTTTAATCAGAAAAGGCTAAGAATGGATTTCACTTGTCAATTTGGTAGAGTAGAAAATGAAAGATTTTGGACATGTTCTGTAATCATTATTAATAATTCATAATGTTCTGTTCAAATATTGCAACAATGGCATTGTTCCGAGTCAAGCTAGAAGAATTTGGTGGCTAGTAAGTTAGAAATATTGCGGACAGAGATAAAATACATCTAGTCCTAGAACATAAAACCTTCACCTAGTGTCATATGATCATTTTGACTTCTTTCCTTGTTTCTTCTTGATAACTTCATCAATGTACATTATACCCTTCCCTTTGTAAACTTCGGGTGGCTTGCAACTACGAACTGTAGCGGCAAACTGGTGCACCCTTTGCTTGTCTATTCCAGTGCAGCAAACTACATTGTTTTTGAAACAGAAAACACGAACAGCAGGAGGCACAGTCAATTCAACCTCATGACTGTATCCCAATTTGAGATACAATAGGCGCCCTGCAGCTTCAGCTCTGGCTTTATATCCAACACCCACAATCTTGAGAAAGCGAAAAAATTTGGATTCCATCAATGCAAAAGCAAATCAGTCACCTAAATTGCCCAGAGAACAAAAAAATTATAGAAACTAACATGTTTGATATGTGAATCAGACATAAACATGCGAAAACAAGGAGATGAATCCCATCTTGTAAAGAGAATATCATATCTCATATAAAGTATATATAACTTAGTAAACCATTGTAGCTCATACAAGATAAGGCAGAGGTGGTGAAATCATAATAAACTCAAATAACTCTATTCTGTGATTTTTAAGTCAAATGCATAAACTAGAAGTGAGTAACAAATATATATATATAAATAGTGAAACAGATATTGTATTGATATTGCATAGATATTGGTTTAGTGAAGCAGGATTTCCATTGAAGGTACTTTATTCCAGAGTTCTTACAAAAGCATCATTTTTTTTTTTTATCTGGGCTGCATGATTCCTTGAAATTTAATCTATGAATATAAACCCAAAAATTTACTCTTGAATTGAAGGAAATCCTATACCAAGAGGAACTCCCTTGCCCTGAATCATCTAATAACAAATAGCTATTCAGTCCCTGCCCCTTTTCTCAATATTTAGAGTACAAGGAACAGAAATGAGAGTATACAAAATGAGGAGTAACAATCATTATACACTAACTTGGTAAGAGAATAAAGGTGTGGATAAAAATGGAATAATCACCATTTACAATCTTCATCTCAATTTGGGATGAAAATAAGAAGAAAATGCAATATAAAAAGTCCAAAACAAAATCATCTTTAATTATTTCATTTTCTATATTCACTACCAAGCAAGCACCGGGATCTTAAAATTAAAACCTTGTCATTTCTCTCTACCTTCACATCCTTCTCTACATTCCCCTTTTCCATTTCCGACTTCTCCCACCAAACACAGTCTTAGATTGTTTACAGGCAAAAGGAGCCGAAAGAAAAAACAAATTAGTAAACATGAGAATCCCAATAACAGAATTTTATGAAGCATTGTGACCCTATAATATGATCAAATCAAACAACCCATTGAAAGTTGCATCTATAACTAGAGATTTCTACATCAGATCAGAGCTACTAATCTAACAATAAATGATACACAATGGCAAATTATCACAAAAAATTCAAAGCCAACAGCATAAAGGGTACCTGAGATAGTTCGAGAACTGAAAGCCACAGCTGCCGCGGAGAGCTGAGGAATCGGAGGTACCTGAAAGGCTGAAACAGCAGCTCAGCTCAGGTCTTCCTGTGAAAGTGACCACAAATGAATTTTCAGTTTTTGGGGAATTCAGTTGGGTTCGTGTTTGTTTTTCTGTACCATTTGGTTTGGGCCCATGGATTATGGGTCATAATTAAACGGTTGGGCCCAATGTTAATCAAGTGCCCACTTTTGGTAGAGTAGAGGGTTTTATATATATATATATATATATTTTTTTTTTTTTTGCTTTTTTCTTTTAGAGAGAATAGTGAATTATGGTATCATTTATTTATTTATTTATTTTGTGTAAATGGTATAATTTATTTTTAGTTTAGGCAAAGACACCAAAATGAGGCTCTACCATGTATATATTGGTTTAAATAATTAAAAGTGATTAGTTAAAATCTATACTACTATATAAAAGCGACTTTTGATATGTTTACTGACAACATGATTGGATCCCAATCTACACTAATAAGAAAGTTAAAAATAAAAGATTACAAACAAAAAATAAATAAACATAAGAAGTTAGAAACTATACACACCACGATGTCTTCATGGATTTGAAACCCTTAAATTATCCATCATTTTTTAGTTTTATTTACATTTAAAATTGTAAGCCTGCCCACTGTCCTGTTTGGAGATTTTTCTTTTTTTATACAAAAGAGAACGAAAGAAAAAAAAAAAAAAAAATCTATGGACCATAACTCCCATTCTATCTGCCAGTATAGTAGTCGATTCTTTTTGAACAAAAGTACAATCAAATTTTAAAAAATTAAAAGAATATCAAAAAGTTCCTTTTTTTAAAAATAATAAAAAAATTTCTAACGTAATAAGTCATTGACTAATTAAACTTAGCAACATTGACACAAACACAAATAACACAACTAGTCTTAAAGTACAAATTTAAAAAGTAAATCTAGCTTTTCTTCAAAGGTAGTATCTAACATTTGTTTACAAACCCCTTTCAATAGATTCCTTCATTACCTTCCAAGCTCAAACTTTCTTATGGTTTCTTTAAATCATTAATTTTCCTATTATAAATAATAATGTGGTTTTTTTTTTTTAGTTAATACTATGAATATTCTCACATTACTCAATTAGGCATAAGACTAATATCGTTTGAGGATTAGAGCAATTATAATTTTTTTTTTCTTAACAATGTTCTAATTGGACCTCAAACCCTTGATCATAGCTAAGGGCACACACCCATGATTCAATTTGCTACCAGTTAAACTAAACACTTATTGGTATAATGTGATTTTTATAACCCTTTCAATTTCTTCACCACTTCCTAAATCTCAAATGCTTTTGGTGCCTTTAAGATTACAACAGGGCGTAACAGAATCAACTAATTTCATTACAACTTATTTGGATTAACTCATGGAATGGCCTTCAACAACTTGCTCTTTTCATGTGCTTTTAATCTTCCTTCTTATATTGGCCATTCTCTTCATCGCTGTGGCTAAGTAGATTACTCTTTGCATTTGAGCATTCATTTATGGTTTTGACATTTTCCTTCACTTTATTTCATTTTTTATTCTCTTATATCTTCAAATAGAATCAGTAGATCCAAAGAAAGTAGAAGACTTCACTTGTCTAAGAAAAAGCAAGACATGGTTTGGGATATGTCGCTATTCATCAGATTGTGGGAAGCAATGCAAGGAATGGGAGCATATGGTTTGGGGAAGATGCTACTGTCGTTATTGCAACATTTGAATCCGAAAAGATATCATGTTTATGTACCTTTTCTTCTTCATGTTAATCTATTTATATTTGTAAACAATATGATGGTAGACAACACATTCTATTTAATTTTATGGTAACATAAACATTTACAGATCACCTACTAAAAAAGACTACTAGCAACAGAAATCGAACTTAGGTCTTATAAGCTAAGTACTTCGATTCTTACTAGCTGAATCAACTATGTTGAGTTAATTTCTTAGGTTTAAATCATATTTTAATAATATAATACAATATTAGATTATATTCTTAAGGTGCTTAGAATTTAGTCACCTTTATATTTAAAAGCCTATTTTGTGAATATTCACTTAGGAAGCACAGACACGGGACACATGAAATTTTAAAAAATACAAGACACGACACATTATATATAGGCTTTTAAGTATATTCATATTTTATCAAAAGATTGAACATTTACATCATATTCTCTCAAAAAGAAGGACATAAATCCCACCTGTATGAAATATTAATATCCCTTCAAAAATAAATACAATTACAAGGGATATTACAAAGTCATTCTAATCAATCCCTTCACAACAAAAAAAGCAGTCAAGGGATTGTCTCTCACCAAAGAAACAAAATGAATGTTATGAAACAAGAAAAAGAACCTGATCTTTCCAACAGAGGAAGAAATTGGAGAGTTGCAGACTTAGGGTTCAAACACTCAAAGGCTCAAAGCAAGTGAAAAAATAGAAATTTCTCTTTGGCTCTTCTATAGAATCAGAAATTGTTGAAGGTAGATGATGAATTTCAGTCATGACTCATCCTATTCCATCTTCTTCCACCATTAGCAACTGCAGCTCCCTTTCTACTGTTGGACAAAACCCAGGTTCATAAGGAAACAAATGAAGAGTCTTATTCTAATTCTTTAAAGTTATCTTCTTCTTTTTTTTTAACAAAAAAAAAAACACTTTTTTTTTCTAAAATAAAAAAGGGAAAAAATGGCAAGCCGTGTGTCCAAGCCGAAAAAAAATTATTATTTTTATTTAGACACGTCCATACACATGTTAAACACATGTCGTGGCTGTATTGTGGTTATGTTTGCGTTAACAATGTGTTAGACACGATAACACACCAACAAAGTGCCGTTTCCGTGCTTTCTAGGTATTCATCAGTTTCCTTATGATTCATTGTGTTGTGTAAGCAGACGTTTATCCTTCTCTTATAACTATTATAAACTGCTTTAGGCTGGTATTATAAACCCAAATTTGCTAGTCGGAATTTTCCATTCTATGTTCCTAGAGACATTATTTAAAAATATAATACTGTTATTTAACCCGACAAAATTTAGAGAAAATATTTAATGGATGAATTTACATGATACTTGAAAGAGTTGAGGTAATTGCTAAAATTAAGGAAACATATAAGTGCCTTTTTAAAGGACAACTCATTTGGTTCATATATACATTTTTGTTGAAAATGTTATTCTCCTTAAAAATTAGATGCCACATGCAGAACTTTTATTACTGTTTTGTTGATTGCATTTAATACCAGAATTTCATTAGGAAATGATATCTACACAAAATTTCTTTTGGTAATAACTTTTATAGTTGAGAGAAATTGAATTTAGAGGACCCTAGTTAAACTTTTTCTATTAAACTCATACTGCCACTTGTATACTTTGTGTAAATATAAACACTCTTTCATTTATAAAAACTGTCAGTTATATATTACTAGCAATCTTTCAACTCTGAAACACGAGATGCAGGGAAAGACGTATCAGACAGGGGAAAGGGAACATGTGAATTTTCATATCATTGGTCATTCATAGTTAACATCAATATCTGACAGCACCAGCTACTCAAATATCCCGAGGCTCAACAAACACGGCTGTTGTCCTTTGAGGCACAACAAAACAGCCAGAGGACACATCATATGTGGAGCTTCTCACAAGGGCATCTGATGACATTGCCTACACCACAGCACAGAGAGACTGTTAAAACATAATCCACCTTACAGGGGGAACTAAAAGAATGTGAATCAATCTGCAACTTTATCTTTTCTCATGTCTATGATAACTGATTCAAGCACTCTATAACAACTCATTTTATGCTTTCATTATTGTGTCTCACCAGTAAACTCATATATAACTGAGATATAACAACCTTGTGACATTGTAGTCGAGGGAAAAATTATTCTTTGACATTCAGAAAATTTATGCACTAAATGACACTTTAACCTTCTGCCGAAAGCAGGAAATTAATGCTTCATAGATTGCTTTAAAGGTGAAACTTACTGTAAGTCATCGAACTGGTACATTGAAACATCAAGTATATTTCAAAATATATTCAGTCTAGAAATATTGTAATTCATTTAAATTCTTAAGTTTTATCTGTACCTGAATGGGATGCAACTGAAGAGTTCTTGATTGCAGGGAAGGACTCACAAATGATACTTCTTTTGGACACGAGTTGACAACAACCACAATGTATGAATATCTGTGAACCACATTGTCAGGAAGAGCATTTTAAAATATGATAATGGCGTTCAAAGAAAGTTACCACATAATTTTTTTCTTTTTGGATGCAAGTTACCATCAAATTTTACTTACATGGGATCCAGCTGAGACAACCCTGGAAAGCCATCATGACCATCTTCAATGCTCATCACTATTACCCCACGGACCCATGACGGTCCAGTATTGTGGAAGCGTACTCGTTGCTGCAAACATAACATAAAATATCATAGGTCTTGGAACTGTGACTGTTATTAGAATTAAGGTTCCTCTTGCTGCTTTTCAGTTATATAAAACACTCCAGAATAGAAAAGGTAAAAAATAAAGCAGAAAATCATGATCCAGATAAAAGGAAATGGTTGAATTCCATCACAGGTTGTTGAGAAAAAGGAACCAGTTGTGTGAGAGAGAGAGACACACCAAAGAAATGTAAGATAAAAAATATCAAGACACTCTAGCTTGAAAACCTAACAAACACTAGCAAAGTCAAAATGAGACCTGCTTTAGAGTTTCATTAGTATTAACAAATTTAAATGTTTCAAAATTTGGTGCCAGTATAGGTTTTGCAACAGAGGCAGCTTGTTTGCCGAAAAACAAAAATTTAACAAAAATATATAATAATCTTAGAGATCTAGTAGATATATAACAAAATTCAATTTACAATATTCTTTTATATCATTGTTAGATATAAAACCATTTTTGGCTCTTCATCTAATAGCTTAAACTTTTGGGTTGAAATGATTCTTGACATAGTATCAGAGCTTCTTTGACCAAGCGGTCAAGAGATTGAATTCTTCTGCTCCCACTTTCTCAATTAAATTGAAATTTCAGCACAAGGTATTAGTGGACCTGTGCTTTGTCCACGCTTCAAGCCCAAAGGGCTTTCATGTGCAGGGCCATGTTAGATATAAAATCATTCTTGAGTCTTTACCTAATAGCTTAAGCTTTTGGGTTGAAATGGTTCTTGACAATTCCCTTATTTCCATATTACTTGAATTACTGTGTTTTGGACAAGTCTCATAAATGCCTTTCTTTATGGGATAGAACCATGGTTGAGTTTAAACTTGTTTTTGCATGTTAAAAACCAAAAGTGGATAGCACAAACTCTACTCAATTATAAGTCTAAAAAAAAAATACAATACAGTTTTACAAGAAAATTTATTGAAGGTGGAAAGTGCTATAGGAACATCCCTTGACACTGAAACGAGTACTATAAAATAACCCAATAATGCTTTCTCAAAAACAGAGCCATCAGATTTTGGTCAAATGTTATAATTACCCATATTTTAGTGAATAAATTGGCTCATAAAACACCTTAGTGGGTGAAAACCATCTTTGATTGTTGTGCTAAAATAAACCCATTTAGATGATTTTTGAACCAATTTACCCACCCAACTATGACTAGTTATGACATTGACAAACTTAATTTTCATTTTACTAAAACTTTATGGCTCTGTTACTATTTTCGTTTGAGAAAAGTAACTATCGGGTCATTTTGTAGCGCTTTCTCATATATCAATAGAGGTTTCTGTAGGTTTTGAGAACACGAGGACAGATATGTAATTTCAGCGAAATCTGCAGGTGGTTGTAGTAATCTACCCTGGAAAATCTTATCATGGCCAGCATTGGATTAAAAGTAAAAGGCATTCAACTTTGACCTGTCAAAATAATACTCATGTTTGAAAACTTGATTCACTTGTTTTACTCTAGTTTGAGTGGTTGACTTGTTTAAACATTAAGTTTACAACACATTAAGTAATAAAACTGAAGTAAACGTTAGTCAGAAAAGGAATGAAAATAATGATACTTTAGCAGTGCTAGCAGAATTAATATGAAGGAATGATTCTATATGAAGATGAAGTTTAAAAGGTTCTTACCTGGATAGCATTTGCTGTCCTCAAACGGAAAAGTGGTGAAGAGTACCTTATGCGCAAAAGGTTTAAGAAATTCTCCACAGAAGCAAGGGTGTGATTCTTCTGGGGCTTGAAGGATGGGTCTGCCAGTCTTGGTTTGATTCTGACAAGTCAATGAAAGCTTGATTATTAAGAAGTACTGTAACAGATGCAATAAAGACAGCAACCTAGAAATACGATTTTTGTGCATCAAAACTTCAATCACCCAAATATTGTAATTACTATCATCTAAAGCTGGATGTTGTTGCTCCAAATACATTTAACAAATGGTGAAAATGAAATATTTAAATACGTACAATGGCCAGTTCTTTTCATTCTTCTCTTGTGGAGGAAGCCCAACACCCCAATTATTAGAATTGTATGTGAAGTCAAGCCTGAAATTGTAAGAGGAAAGTCTTTAATTACGTACAGAATTAATCACATTATAGTTAGCGGTCCATGGAGACAATAGGAACAAGATTATCTGAATGACTATAACTGTAATACGATTATAATGCTGTAGATCAGATACTAAAATCAGCAGTAAGTTTCAGCAATCTTGGATAAAAGTACTATAGTTTTTTTATTATAGAAGTTGAGAATGTGCAGAATGGACCTGTTGAACCAATCACCAGAATTGTATGAATCTCGATCAAGTGATTTTGAGCGCAGTACCTCATCACCAGAGTGGAAAAATGGTATCCCCTAAGAACAGCATTTAATTCAGCTCCAGAATAGACTTACTGAAGAAAGCATGTGTAATCTATGCTACCATATTATTTGATAGATGAATAAATATTAATCTAATGCTATCATATTGGTTATTAATAAATTATTGGCTCTTAGTAGCTCAAATGCCAAATTTTCAAGCTAGTTAAAACACACTCAACTGTTGTGATATGAACCCTTAATGAGATAATAACTGCATAGCTTTCACATCTCATCTTTGAAATTAAACCACAAGGGAGTGTTCAAAATAACATTTTAGTTCCCTTCTATCTTTCTTGAGCCACGTACATCATGAGGTACTTTGTACTGAAAAGGAACTGTCTCTCCATAGATATGCCATGCTGTAACTTCTGTAATTCACCATACTCTAAGAAGATATGATTAAAGTAGTTTATGTACATTACCTCCTCATGCAAAGTTGCCATCATCTTAATTTTCTACTCTTAGTTACTACTTGAAAACCTTAATATATTTTTGAGTTCTATATATTTTAAATTCATGTATCATGTATTGTACTTTAATTTAACGTATAACCTGCCTGAACTGAAACAAACAGGCTATATTCCTGTTGTGTTCCTTTAGTTTTTGATATGATTGCAAGAAGGTCACAAACAAATACATAATAACTGTACAAGCAATTTAAAATATTAAAACTGCTAACAGAACTATATAAAGAGCCCACTCAATTTATTAATAATAACACCTGTACTGGGCATGTAAAACAGCTCATAATGTGACAACAGAAGAGCATAGCAGAAAAAGATGAGAACAATCTAACATAGTTAATAAGCAAGCTTGTTTGAAAAACTTTTCTGTACCTAACAAATCCTAGAGATAAGAAGACAACTATAAATAATAAAAAGTACAGAAAAGTAAAGTCTTAAGATTTTAATTCTGAATTAAATTGATGAATTGCTTGAACCTGTGAAAGTGCTATAACACTTGTTGCCAAATGATTTATCCTGCATCTCTCAGCAACAGGGATATACGTTGGAGTC
The DNA here is from genome assembly GCA_003255065.1 of Cercis canadensis. Classification (NCBI taxonomy): domain Eukaryota; kingdom Viridiplantae; phylum Streptophyta; class Magnoliopsida; order Fabales; family Fabaceae; genus Cercis; species Cercis canadensis. The sequence continues at coordinate 192,765 of QAOA01004365.1, forward strand.
TGCAAGGGACAGAACTGTATCAGATATTTAAAAACTGCATGATCAAGATAGAGTGTTGAGCATATTAAGCATACCTTTAAGCTCACTATATCAAATAGGGTTTCATTGTCATGAGCAGAAACATAATTAATCTGCAAAACAACAAAAGCTTCCAATTAAATGATATTCAGCTCCAACTGTTTTATTCCCCATCTCTAAACTGTTGACACTGACTATAAGATCTTAATAATTGCTCAAAATAGTGTGGGTATTTAGTATTTACAAGCTGTGGAAATCACTAAATAAGTGAAGAAGCTTACAGTCTCTGTGGGGCATGAAGCATATGCAACAGGTGTCCCATCATATGTTAATACTTCTGACCCTTTCACCTGAGACCATAACAATGAAGTTTCATGCTCATCTAATTGACATCATGGAGTCGAAAATAAGAAAAAAAATGACATCCTAGACCTTTAAAAAGAAAAGAAAATTGAACAACTAAATTTATTGGACTGAAAATACTATACAAGTCATCCCCATCTTGACAAGAGGTATTAAAATCATTAAACATCAAACAGAAAGTAAAACTTCAACCTTCAATAGACAATGCAATTGTACCAAGCTCTATACCTCTTTCCCATCATAATTGGTTAGCACAAAATCTCGCAAGTTTGCAGCCATTCCAACCTGGAAAACGCAAGAGAATTTGGATGGGTTATACATGCAAGAACAATACTCAAATGATGAGGACAATGACAACAAAATACAACACTAGCAGTTCCCTCTTTGAAAGTGATGAAGATATTCTGTTCTATGAGCAGAATTATTGTTCATCAAAAAATAAATAGCAGTTAACGGTGCACTTGCATGAACATGTTGTAATGCATTCATATAGGTATATATTATTGTATACACAGTGCATACACAGATAGAAGAAGAGAGGGAAGTGAGAATGAGAGATAAACATATTAAATTGTTAACTGTGGAATATGAAAGCCTTTATCTCATCAAAAGCATATGAAAATTATTAAAACAAAGTCTGTGGTTGTCCAAGTTACCGGGAAGTCATCTTTCAGTCAATCTTGTGTAAAAGTACGCTAGTAAAAGTTTTAACTCATTCTGAAATCAAAATTAAGAAAAAGAGAGACTAAAAGAAATTTCATCTATTCTTTTAATGGGAACAGAAATCAATCTGAACCTTTTAACAGTGCTGTCAAGAGAGACATTATAAATATGAGCAAGAAAATTAAAAAGGGAAACATGGATGGTTGGACAGATCCACAACCATAGTTCAACATTTTCTTTTCCATAAGTAAAATGTAACATGTTTATAGTATTCCCTAGACAATAGAGACCTTTCCTTTCTCTCATTGCTATATTTTGCATAAAATTACAAAAGCAGTATTTCTGTTGGATAACTATAAATTCTTCAAAGTTCAAGGTAACATAAAATATATCTAAATATGTATGTCAAATAAACACTAATAACAATACATAAATATGCAACCAAGAAGACCCCTAAGATGTTCTGTCTTCTTGTACCACTATAATTGAAAATTCCAACTTTATATACCAATATATAACTTCAAAATATGGACGAGAATGCTTAAAGACAGATAACCTGGATGTGATCCGTTGATGCAGCAAGCATTTTTTCTGCATTAGCTTCGGTACCATGGTCATGACCATTAGGCTGCAGAAAAAGGATAACTTTTAACAGAAAATTGAAAGGAGAAAAGAGAGATGGATGATATTCCATAACTACAAATACATCAAACTGGGATGATGTTTCATAACTACAAATACATCTAATTACAATGTAGCTTCGTGCAGTAACAAGACAATGTAAGGTGAATTACCATGTGGGGCCCATTGGAAACAGTAAAAATGCTATTTTACCCTCAGTATTAACGTTTTGATGTTTCTTTCTTTGAGGGTTTTGGACTCTTAGAAACCATATCAGTAAAAAGGACCCAAACTTGGAGATGTCTTCTACTTAAGAAAGGCCCTAACTGAACCAACACCCCTCTTGCTTAACTTGTTTTCCCACTATAAGCCAAAATTGGCCAAAGGAAAGGAGCTGGGCTTAATCCAGCTCCCTTCCAAAATGGCATGTGATATATCTATATTTCTTGTCTGTACACACTATGCATTGATCAGTTAATAAAGTTATATAATACGTCAAATAAAACATGGAATTTTTAAACTATTTGTATGGGTGGCAAGTAAAAATAGCAATTTTCCCTGCAACCCATGGGCATCCGCCCCAAATGCGATGGGGATGGGGCAAGACTGTATATGTAAGAGAGGAGGGAATGAAGAAAGCATCTCACCTGTCCCACAGCAACCTGATTACATGTGTTTGCACGCATATATATTAGTGATGCCACCATCAAAGTTGCTTAGTTAATTTACGTTACTTATAATAATAAGAGTACTATTATAGTTATATAAAACATCAAAATCATTATTATATGATTTGTTCTTATATTGCGCAAAGATAAAAACAGTTAAATTGTTCTTTTTTTCATTTAAATTACTTTTCGTATGTTTGAAAGTTCCAATTGTTACCATCGTTTTAAATGAAACTTTTTTTCTTTTTTGATAGGAAAAAGAATTCATTAGAGAGAAAAGAGATTACAGAAATAGAGGATAAGGTTAAAAAAATAAAATAAAAGGTCTCTGTTTAGAAAAGAAACTTTTAACAAAAGAAAAAAATATATAATTTCAGTAATGAAATAGTTCTTTTACATATTTTGCACAAATATCATTTTATATTTTCACAAAAGTAACAGAATTTTTGAATATTGAATGGTTGATATAAAATATCAACTATGACATTCCACACCTGTCACATCATGCAGAATTGTGGTTACTGGTTAGTTTTCATCATATTGAGAGATAACTAGCTCAATTAAGACTAGAAAAAGGATAAAACAAAACAAGGAAGGAAGAAAATCATTCCGATATAGCAATGAAGAAGGTCAAAGGTAATGCCTTTGAATTCAAAAAGAAGTGAAAAAGGAGGAGGAGGGGGAAAGAATACCTGCAAGAGTAGACCAGTAGCAAATCCTTGTTGAAGAGGATGGCCAAATGGAGATCCACCGAGTATGGCATCTCGAATACGATCATTAAAGCTGAATTAAATTCCATTTGCTTATAAAAAGAATATCCTTAAAGTAGATTAATCATAAAAATTAATGGATTGTATCTGCAAGTCCAATTTCTTTCATGGTTTAACAAGGACATAATTTAGGCACTGATGAGAAATTCCTAAAATCAGAACAAGACAACAATTTAAAGCTGATTACACAAATAGGCCTACAATTTTTTATACGCAAGTTTTATTCAAATTAACAAGCAGCAGCAGCACCACCCTCCGTAAAATAATTGAGACAGGACTCTGTAACAACATTTAATGAAGTAAGTCTTATCAAGCACTTATTCTTGGATATTTATGTTGTCCCTACCACTTTGTTTCATCTACCAACCACAGTTGAATTTTGGTAAAATTCTATCAAATCTTTTCTGGTTACATAGCCTTACTCCTTGTCAAATAGGCTCAAGTTATCGATTTCTAGCATCATCAGAAAAGAATATTAAGAAACATAACTTGAAAGTGGACATATCATACCTCCCAATTCCTGTTCCACAAAGATTGAACTGTGAAGCATTTATCCCTCGTCCATTTTTTGCAACTTCACCAAAGTCCCATCCTTCACCATATCTTTATTTTTTTCAATTAAAATGAAAATAAAGGATATGAACCAAAAATAGACCATGGAAATGAGTGGAAAGGGAGAATGAGGAAGATATATAATTAATAAAGAAATTCACCCATATCTCTAATTCAATTAAAAACAACATTGGAGAACAAGTACATGTAGATGCTTGAGCCATCAACACCATCCTTTTCCTTAGTTAAGCAATAGAGTGCATTTTTTGCTTTCACCTGCACCCAGATCATTAAATCAATCTTTCAGTTATGTTTGTTGGATTCATTTTTATTTAACTTAAACTTTTGACACAATTCATGATCCAAAATAGTGTGAGCTTCGTGCTTGTGACATGTGAGATCCGTCAGCGTTTGATATCATGCTTTTTGAATTTATTGAAATTATTTACTGTTTCTCATCCTCAAACTGCAGAAATTATCCTTTAATCATCCTTGCAGTATTTCTTTTGAAATCATCCTCAATTACATTCTACGCTTACCAGGAAAATTTATGAGACCCCATAATCAAAAAAGTTAACCAATATACTCATTAGTTCTTTGGTTCATTATATGTGCATAGTCTCTTGAATAGAGAATTGCACTCATTTCTAATGTTCTTCTACATGAAGTCACACAAAATGTCAAAGTGAGTCACATACCATTGTTCTCTTCATTATATGACCCATAAGATCAAATCTGAATCCATCAATCTGAAAAAGAAAAGGAGACATGATCTATATTAAAAAATTAATGGATCTTCAGATAAGATGTAAACAATGGTATACAGCAGAAAAAATTGTACATTCTATATCAAGCCAATAATTTAATGAAAGTTTTGTATTTCCATAAACTGAAAACATACATGCTGAAGACAGGAAAAAGACATTCAATCATACAAGTCCAACAGGCATTACTTGAACACCAGTGCTTAATATAAACGATCACCTTGTAATTGACTGCCCAGTGTACAAGGTCATCAACAATCAAACGCTCAACCATGAAGTGCTCACTAGCTGTGTTATTCACACAGGTACTGTGCTCAATAAAACCATCAGTGTTCCTTCTTAAATAGTAACCTGGAACAATCTATTAAAGACCTCATGTCACACAACAAAATAAGACAAACTTTCACAAAAACGAAGCAATGTATACAGTTACAGGTGGACCAAAGAAAGCTTCATAATATTTAAATACCTTATCAAGGACAGAATGCTCATCAGAGGGCCCACTTCCTTGTAAATGATTGTAGACAACATCCAGCACAATGCGAAGGCCAATATGGTTGAGTGCCTGCAGGCATAAAATTCCAAGAAACAACAACAAAGCATTAATTTAGCTGTCTATACTTGACAAAACAATGTATCACTAGTCCATATTACAAAATGCAATAGAAGACTAGACCCTTGGCTCTAACATCAGATTCAAACCTGAACCATCTTACGGAACTCAATTGTACGATATGGACCATTAGGATTACTTGCATAACTGCCTTTAGGAACCCCCCAAAGAACAGGATTGTACCTTTTTAAGATAGAGCATACATAACACAAATAAGCAAAAATTAGAATAAACAAAAGTTGGAATTTCAATTCAATTTGTCATTTAGGTGCTCACCCCCAGTTATACCCATCATGGTTTTGAATGGCTGTTATAAGAGCTTGTTGCTGATCTGAATCCGGTGGAAAACTTTCCAGTATTGCGGTATCTGCCAGAGTGCTTGTGTCAGGCAACCAACATAAGATAAATAAAAAATAAGACCATGAGCACATTTTTTATCAAATATCTCAAACATAAGCTTTTAATTAAAAAAAAAGGCAAGCACTCTGGAATACAGAATAGAAGCATGAGTTAAACAAAAAATGGACCTTAGAAAAGCCTACATGGACTCCACAGGAATGTAAAACACAATGAGAACTCAAAGATAAAGAAATTAAGAAGAAGGCAACCCAAANTTATAAGAGCTTGTTGCTGATCTGAATCCGGTGGAAAACTTTCTAGTATTGCGGTATCTGCCAGAGTGCTTGTGTCAGGCAACCAACGTAAGATAAAGAAAAAATAAGACCATGAGCACATTTTTTATCAAATATCTCAAACATAAGCTTTTAATTAAAAAAAAGGCAAGCACTCTGGAATACAGAATAGAAGCATGAGTTAAACAAAAAATGGACCTTAGAAAAGCCTACATGGACTCCACAGGAATGTAAAACACAATGAGAACTCAAAGATAAAGAAATTAAGAAGAAGGCAACCCAAAACCAAAAGAGTGGGAAATATAGCTCAATCTCTAATAGTAAATGTATAAGCATCCCTTTCTTGTTTATTTAATACTCTATCATTGCTAAATTAGTTAACAAGTTAAAAATAACAAAAGTCACCTACTTTTTTGTGCAATAAGGATTAAAAACCCAAATATGACCCATTCAAGAAGTAGAAGTTCCATTAATCAGTCATATAAAGGCAGGGGTTTAATCTGGGAACCAATGATTTATCTGAGGATAATCAGTCATATAATTTTACCTACATATCTCCAGTTCTCTTTTTGATCATCCACTCCAGCAAACTGAAAAGTTGGCAGTAGATGGACATGAGTAATACCAGCACCTGATAATTTCTTTAGATGAAGTGCACCCGCTGATTCCTTCCAACATATGCTCATAGTTAATTTATACATCATCATAGAAGTTCATGCTACACCTATTTTATCAGTCTCATAAATATTCTATAAATTACAAAACAGTCCCTTGTTTACATGGAATTTTGAGAAAAAGTAATGGAGAATAGAATAGCAAAGAAAGCAGTCATTTCAATGATGGCATTAGGATGCTACAGAAGCTATATTCATATAGGGCAGAGCTAAAGAAAAAACTTTCCAAATATTGGTTTCACAGTACAGAAAATATATAATAGGTTTCCATTGAAGGTTACCTTGGTTTCACAAAAGAAAGAAAACCATCATAAGTACATGAATTAAAGATATATGAAGGAACTATTAGTGTGACAAATTGCAGGTGCCAGGGGAATCACAAAAGGATTATATGAAGAAGCTGCTTTGAGCCTTTTCTCTTTTGGCTTTTCTTGATAGATGAGCTAACAAGACCTGTCCAAGAGGTTTGTTCCTGCATGCTTTTTGTGGATAAATTTTCAATTTAACTAACTGATAGAATTAAATTAAGGACAAGTTCTAATTTAGAGATCTTAACAAGCTCTATAACTAGTTTTGACCAAGCATCCATGTGATTGAAAATCAGATTAGGGCCTGCTTGTGATCCAAGAAAGAAATTATCAGGTTATCTCCTTGCAAGCAACCTGCCAAAATTTATGACACCATACCTATGCTTGTACTTTTCTCTTTCAATGAATACTATAGCTTTTAAGTATTCAAATTTTCAACATTGGTACTGATATATCAATAAGAAAGATATTATGACAACAAAAACAAAGAAAAGATTGCTAAAATAATCATTAAGTGCACAATGACATTCCATTACTAGTATAAAAGGTGGAAAATCGTATTCTTCAAGAGCTTTATCAATATCAAGATTTAGAAGATTAGAACTACCAGCAATGTAAATGCCAGATAACCACCACGAAGTTCGGGGTTCACAGACAGGTCATTGGCACTGTATTGCAACAATCAAAAAGTAAACAAAATTTAGAAGACAACTCAGAGAACTACCTAATGAAATTTTTAAATGCCAAGAATGATAATTATTCAGTAACAATAACAAAAAAATAGGGAAATAAGCATTAGTGGGAAACCAGGTTGAAAGAAAATCAGTAAACTCGAGAGATCAACAATATATTGATATAAATAGAAAGAAAGAAAAAATTGGGGGAGGGGGGTAGGAGGGCAGATAGAGAGCAATATACATTATTCAGTAACCTAATTTTTATTTTTTTTATTTCTTTTAATTTGTGCTCTTAAAATTTTAAACTGTGGGTCAGAGAACTCTATGACAGCACAGCTTCTCTATTTCTACTTCTCTCTCACTCTCTCTCCCCTTATATTATCTTTCTATTTCTAGTTTCTACAAAATAAACCGTCAAAATTGTCAAGATCCCTTTCATTGTGTAGGCCTAATATGGAATTTTTAGGCATTTATGTAAAAAAAAGTTGTGTTATAAATAGTAGAGAGGTTTTCACATCATATGAGAAGAAGGCACTACGAAATAACATTGTATTCACAAACAAGAAAACTTTAAACATAATTCTAATTTTAACTGTGTTTATTTTCTACAAAATTCTCTCTCTCTCTCTCTCTCTTTATATATATGCTCACCTCATATCATGATGATTTCTGATTTTTAGAAGTCATTCCACATTGTGACAATTCAGAAATAAAATACAAAGATGATCTATGAAAAAAATTCAAAATTTAGTTAAACAGTTTTTACCTGAAATCTCTTATATGCATCTCATATATGCTTATATCAGAGAAAGNCTGATTTTTAGAAGTCATTCCACATTGTGACTATTCAGAAATAAAATACAAAGATGATCTATGAAAAAAATTCAAAATTTAGTTAAACAGTTTTTACCTGAAATCTCTTATATGCATCTCATATATGCTTATATCAGAGAAAGAATGTATATGTGGTTTTTCATTTGCCAGATTATCCCATCCCTCAGGTTTTAATTCATCAGAATCAATATTAAGCAGAAATGTCCGCCTTCCATCTGAGGAAAGTCTGCTTAAGAAAAAGAGAAGAGAAAAAATCAAAAACATTAGGGAAATGCAATGTTTTATTTAATCAGCACGCACAGACAACAGAGATATCTATTGCTGGATGGTTAGAGTATATAAAAAAATTTACAATGATTGCTAACTGACATGATTAGCATACCCTCTAGCATATGGATCATTTGCACAGCATTTTTCAACCCGTAAGGTGCTAGGGTGGTAAACAGATACTTCATAAACATAATAACAGCCTTCCCAACTTTTTGGTCCTTTAGTTCTCCAAACACCATTATCCTCCTCAAGCTGTAAAATTTCTAGGGGATTTCCTCCTGATGGGTCCTTGTAGATATAAGCATGAACTGCCTGTTTGACATAAAAATATATAAAGGAAAGTTATAACTGAATTTGCAGATAAGTTTGCAGGAACATCAAAAGTAAGATTTATTTATTTTTTTGTTTTGGGTCAATGAAGCATAATATACTTGAGCAGTAGGAGCCCACAGGTAAAGCGACACAGCTTCTTCTGAGTAAAGTGCACCCAGAGGACCATTATATGAGAAAAGTTCATCTATAACACCAGGCAACTGCAAACCAGTGCAGTTCTTGCATTTCTCAACAGCTGTGTAAAGTGAAGGAGGGAACTAGATATTAGTCAGCACATGACTGCATAAACACCTCCCTTCCCCCCCCCCCCCCCCCCCCCCCNACACAAGAATTCTTGGTTTACGGTACCTAACAATCACTAACATGGAAGCATAGACAAAAGCATATGCCAAAGAGAATTTACTTAACAATTTAGTGCAGCATTTGTCACAAATGAGATATACCATACGAATAAAGAGACTGAAGAAAGATAAAGAGCAGAAACTTTTTTAAGTCAATTTTACGGTATAAATCTTTGTCATGAAGTTGAATATGGCTCCAGTAAATCTATTTGTATACTGAGAAGAAACATTACTTTAAAACATATAATTCTAAAGTCATCAATTTGGTTCTCATCCAAGGCTCAGAAGAAAATGAAATCTTAATTTGTATACTATTGTCTAACACACAGAACTACTTCTACACACTACTACAATAGGAGGAGGACTTACAATCATAAACAACAACCGCTAACTGGCATTTTAGAAGAGGTTTAACATCCAAATCAGGTGGAAGTTTGAATGCTCTGTAATCTCTAATATGTGGAAATTTTTCAACCACCTATCAATACAAAGGTTGCAATAGTAAGCAAATAGTTATGTAGTCCCTTCCCCTTCTATATGAGAGCCACCAAATTGTCACACATAAGGAAATCATGAAGTAATCAGTATTATTTTATCAGTGCTTGATCTTTAGAAAAATTTTAAAGGTGTAACAGGTTAGAACAGTTTACATTTGCAGGAAGGCCAGCCCTATCTTCTTCAAGCTTAATTTTCACATCCTCACCTGTTCACACCACTATAAGTCAATTTCTACATTTAATCACAAGTAGATAAGAAACAGTATTATTATTTTCCATGCCAAAATGATCAGAAAAGGGTTGAAATGTTTGGTAGAGTATATACCTTGAATTTCATAGTTTGTAATACACAAAGAAGCATCTTTACTAGCAAGTAGGTAGCAAATAGCATCTCCAATATCCACATTCCAAGCAATTACGGATTTACTAACCCAATATGCTCTGGAGTACAATAAGCTATTTTGCATCTGAGTCACCATTTTAAGCCAACTGTTAGTGGTTCCAATAAACAAACTCAAGTTCAACAATGAACAATAAGTGAAGACACTTATAAGCTGATTGCAGACTAACCCCTGTCATAAACAGGTTTCAAACTGCATGTGCACTTTTTTGTAACTGAAATAAAGTAGTAGATTAAGAGAAATGTAATGCAAAGATGTTCCTAGAACGAGAAATAACGTGTCTTGACATAAGAGCCGTACAAACAACACCACCATGCCATGTTTGCTGCTGACTTACTACAATACTTGTTTTAAAATTCCGTATAAATTTTTAAAGAAACCAACTATATAGTTTAGGCCATAAGGTGAATACGCGTCTCCGTCTCAAACGGTCAAACCCAATAGGTGTCCAGAAATGTTCATTCCACATTAAACAAGATAACCCAGATTCTTAATTTCTGATACTGTAGACTTCGCCACCAGCATTATCAGTAACTTGTATTATGTTCAATGGAGCAATTCAAAAGATCAAACACAGGTTACCAGTTGCTAAATACTCCATCAAGTTCTAATTACTAAACAAAAAAGACAGAAAATTAAAATGCAAAACAAAAGGTCAATACAATTAGACACCTTCTCTTGCATCTAACAGTTCAATGATGGTAAAAAATTTGCTACTATACACAAGAAAAACCTGAGTAGCTGAATTTGATTGCTCGACAGGCGCGGAAGAAGTAGAAGAAGGAGGAAGCGAGCAACAGAGAGGTTGGGAACGGAGGTGAGTGCTTGTTCTGAAAGTGAAACGACGTCGAAGGTGCTTAATTGAGTGAGGAGGGAGAAGATGAGCATTGGAAGTCGAAGATAGCAGAATCACTGGCGATAAAGCAACAGAAAGCGAACTCGATGCTAAATGAAGCATTTCAGCTGTGCTTGCTTAGCTGCTTCTTCCTCACAGTTACATATTCACTCTGTGACTGAGTGAACCACTTGCTGCCTCAGCATTTTTTATATTTTTTTGCCATGCGCCTCAACACTAAGAATTATTTTTTGGTTAGTCAAGTTGCTAAAAGAAATATTTGGTTGGAGAAATTTTAATTTGTTTCTTTTATATTAATAAAAAATATTTAAAATATTTTTACTAGTTATTTTATTTATTTTTAAATATAATAATTATATATATGAAAAAAATAATCAAATAATACTAAATAATAATTATATATGTTAATTAAATAATCACATAACATAAAAAAAAATATTTGGGATATTTGTATCATATTGAGCAACCAAATAAGAATTTCTTCATATTTGAAATCAGATGGTCTTTTTTGCGAACTCAAAGAACTAAACAATAATTCTCTCTAGATTCAATCTAAAAGATTTTTAACAAATAAATTATCACAACAACTTTTTTTAAGTTGAAGTTTTAAAGTATATTTTTCTAAGGACATGCCTGCTATACAAATAAAATAATTAAAATATTCCTCAGCACTATAAGATTATTATGTTCATATATATAGTTATTATATATAAAATGTATAATTATTTTATTTAGTATATAATTAGTGTGTTTAAATATAAACAAAAATACCGCATATACAAATGAAATAATCAATTTGTATCAAAAAACAAAGTAATCGCGTAGTGCAAAAAGATATTTTCATCTACTTGATATTTTCATCTAACATACCAATGATGGTAAAATTTTTGCTTTCAATTAGACAATTGTCAACTATACACAAGAAAAACCTGAGTACGTAGCTGAATTTGATTGCTCGACAGGCATGGAAGAAGTAGAAAAGGAGGAAGGGAGCAAGAAAGAGGTTGGGAATGGAGGTGAGTGCTTGTTCTGAAAGTGAAACTACATGGAAGGTGCCTAATTGAGCGAGGAGGGAGAAGATGAGCATTGGAAGTTGAAAGTAGCAGAGTCGGTGGCGATAAAGCAACAGAAAGTGAAGACGATGCTAAATTGTGGCCACCCAGAGAACTTGCACAGACAGTGAGGTGCCACTCGAACTCCGATGTCTCGGAGCTAGTGGATAATAGTTAGTGATCTTTGAGACTATTATACACGTACATAGGCTTAAGTGAGCATAGATTGAGAGACACAGACGCATAGGTGACGGAGCATTCAGTGGTGAGAATAAAGTAGAGCGTGTGATTGCACCTAAACAAAAGGTGATGTTCAGATGTGTTGGTGAGGCCAGTTTTTACTAACACTTGTTGTAAGTAGTTGAAAGGAGTGATGGAGAAGTGAGTGAAGATCTTAGTTTTTCCTATGATACGAGATTTGATAGTTTGCAGATGGTAGGTTCTTATGTAACAAAAATAATTATAACATTTGGCAATAAGACTACATCAAACACCACCTATCCCCTTATACCACATGGATGGATGATAGGAAATGGTGAAATTCAACATATTTTATTATCCTGCATATACAAGGATGCATTCATACCTCATGATATTTCACACCATATGAAGTGGGAACATCCATGTACAGTTACACACTACACCATAGGGGAGAAGTTCACATGAACTATGATCACAAAGGGAGGTACTAATTTGCCACAAAGCTATAGCTAGTTAGCAACCCACACAAGGGTATCCTTTGCAAGGAAATGGCAGATTGGGACAGTTCCTGGTTCAACTTTGAGGATCTTGAAGGCAGGAAACTGGGGGTTCCAGGCTGAAGTATCAGCATGGCAAACAGCCAATGCTTTAACTTTTGACCCATCTGCACCAACTAAAGAGATAGAATAGGTCCTTGTTGCCTGAATGTTATGGCAATAATATACAGCATATGCATAATTCAGTTTGTGGCATACAATTGACTTTTCTCCAGCTTTGTTCACTCCAACTACTGTATACCATTGTCTTTGACCTTTTCCTTTTACCTCTGTTGCTAGCACCTTTGCGCTTCGGCCAAGCTCTGAAACACTGAAGTCAATCATTGATTCTAGTGATGATGCGCAGTACTTGTGCTCTCCTTTGATGCCTGGAATCCCACATATTGAAATTGTCTTCTTAATCTCCTTGGCTTCTTTTATTTCAGGTTTGATTGCGAAATGCTTCAGAATTTGTGGTATCTTGTTGCTTTTAAAGGGTATAGAATCTGCAATCAAATTCCCCACAGAAAAAATAAATAAATTCACCACATCACTACCATGTGGGTGTCTGCGGTGTCAGTACAACCATTAATTTTTGGACAATTAGAAATGTGGACTAATTTATTCATTTTATGAAACTTGAAGAACTAAAATGTTTTATTTTTAAATAGCGGGACCAAAATATTCAAATGTTTAAATAAGATTACCAAAATTATAATTAAGGCTATCCTAAACAATCTCATTTGCATGTCATGCCTTCCATGTGATTTTGGGCACCATTGCCTTCGTAGTCCTAATGATGTCACCAAATACATTACAAGAAAATAATAAATTTCTCAAGATAAAAAAAAAAAATGTGAGAATTCACCAACATATCATGAGAAATTGATGTTTTTTAGTGGCATGCCATAAAAAATAAAATAAAAAGAAAAAAAAAATAGTTCAAAGCATATAGATATCATATGGTGTTGAAATTATTAGCACTATTATTCTTATTTAGGGGCCTTGAAATTCAAATGAATAAATGTCATGTAATATTCCATTACTCCTTTTTTGGGTGTATTGACCTAAATAAGGCTCAATGGATGGCGCAAGGGATCAAATGGCGCCACCAATTGAGAAGCGCCATGGTCAAAGAGGCTCTTTTGACTCTTTGGTCTACGCAATAAATTGATATTGAAGAAAATAGTTTAAAGGTCAATATTGAGAGAATTTTTTTTACAAAGTTGTATTATTTAGATTAATAAGCCTTAATAATGAATTGATTCTACCAAATGGCCAATGATCATTCTTTTCTAAGTGAACCAAAACAAAAAAAAATTATAGTTATAAGAATTCTAGTTATCTGAATAATGTATCAAAAAGCAACGATTCTAACTATAATTGTTACATGTTTGATAGTAAATATAGTTGGAATAATCACATTAATAGTTGCATTGACATTTATCTTCATACTCAAATCTGTATTGATAGTTACATTTTAAGTGATAGTGACAAATCCAATGACAATTACTTTTATAGTTACATTTGTGGTGAAAGTAATACTAAGATGAGATGGTTCTCCAAACTTATAAGTTTTGTATTCGAACCAAAATTATAACCTTAATAATAATAATAATAATAAATTGATTCCCTAAAGCTAGAAATAAGAAACATAATTTTGGGTAAAACCAGATTCAAATAATGAAATGGTTTGGTATTCGGTCCATAATGTTAGCCCAACTTCGACCTTTGGTCATATATATAGTCATAAGTCTTTAAAGTTGGCTTGTCTACATTAACCTATAAACTGGCCTGTACAAGTAAGTTATGCTTAATTAACAAATTATTGGTTTGTATAGGGTGGGTTAATTTTGGTCAAAAGCACACTTCAAGAGCTTTCTATAGACATAAATCCCCATCTAAGATGATTTAGAACTAGTTAGTTATGAATTTTTGAAGATAGGCTAACACAGGGTCAAACCTACATGCAATCACGTAAGAAAAAAAATGTTAGCACAAAGTGATATGCCATTGTGGAACCTAGAATCAGCAAAGGACTTAACTGTGTATGACAAGTGCAGATTTCTGTAATGATTAAGTTAAGCCACACTGTTTTCACTTTACAATTTAGGATAAGTTGATTGCATCACTGTGCCCAACAACTTCTTAGCCAAAAACAAGTTAGAATTTCAGTACTTAATCCTATGAAGAACATCAATCACTCCAGCTTAAGACATTTTGAATCATCAAGCAAGCTTCCAATTCTAAATGCCATACCTAGTTAATCCATGAGGATTAACTTGGGCTTGGATGCCTTGAGTTCTCATGTTCGCTTCACTCCAAATCAAAGGTACTACCACTGAATCCAAGCTCAGCATTCTCTTTGTTACCCCACCTTGTGAACCCTCTAGAGTCAACCCTCCAGGACTCTCGTGTGATGTTAGGCAACTTTCAGTGGAACAGTCAGCCCTTTGGGGCTGGATACTAGTTGCTACTTCTGGGACATGCACTGCAGCAACCTCAGCAGAGGGTAAAGTGTAAAAGCCAAGGGGGTCAAGCAAGGAACTTCTTGATGCTTTATTTCCCATTCCTTGAAATTTTTGGCTGTCTGTGTCTGTGACTGTTCCACTTCCACCAATAAACTGATCGGCCAACATTTTACAAGCTCTCTCAAGAATGGCCATATACCTCTGCTCTGCCTCCTGGCGAATCTGCAAGTGCTTCTCAGCCTGCAGTATGATAATCCTTAAAAGAAGTAAGCGTTGGGGTATATCTATAAAAACTTGATAGAATTTCTAATGAAATGGTAAATGGGAAGCATTTTCAGGTGTAATTTAGTTGTTAATGTCAAAACTCATAAACAAAGAAAAAGCAAACGACATTACACTAACCTAGCCTATCTCCAGATACCAACCAATGTGGACTAAGATTCATCAAACCAAAATGGTAAATTGATGATACACCTTGCAACATGGAAAGAAAATTTACCTCCACTAGCAAATGCAGTTTACTTTGCACTTCCATCTGTGCTCTTAATGCCTCCTTGACTTCGTGACCCCTAGACATAACATTAACACTCAATTTGGTAATTCAGAATCATTCAGACACCCAACCAGGCAGGAAAATGTTTTCTAACAATCCATGAAAACTCAATCTTACTCGTTTGCATCAGAAGTTGGCAACTTTGGAGAAGAGTTATCAGTACCAGGGCTGTCTAAATGGTATGAAGCTGCGATTCCTTCCATAATTATTCAATGAGAAGTCAGATGCTAAGGCTATAAACAAAAAGCTTACCTAATAAACAGTTCCTTGTCAATGTCTACAAGAACAAATGCAGTTTCTAATTTATGATTTTCGCCTTGTCTCATACAGTTAAAGGTTTAATATTGACCCTTTCTCTGAGGAAGGAAAAAAGAGAGACAGAGACAACTGATCATATTGGAAAGGATAGGAAGAGGCATAATTGGAAAAGTTCATGATGAAAAAAGTTCAGACGACTGGCACATAATTGCAAAGTACATAAAAAATAAAAAGAGAGCATGTCAAACCTACCATCTTTGAATCCCTCACCAAATTCTTTCCCAGATTGCTTACCAAGTCTGTATTTCTGCAATGCAGCAAGGAACAATTTAAAACAATAATATTGGGAAGTTCCACTTTCATTACAAAATCAAGAGTTGAGCAGAGTATCATGAATATAATATGAAAAGAAACCTGAAGATGGCTCTTCAAATGATAAAGAGTTAAACCCTTGACATTCATGGTCCGCATGATGGCTTTTGGTGTTGCTTCTGCAGATTTGTTTTTAAGAAAAGAAGTTTTATTAAGGATAGCAGAAGGAGTAGAAAGAAACAAGATAAGACATCACCCTAAACACCCATGAGCAGAATAAAAAACAAAAAATGCAAAAGGCCATGTCAATACAATAAATCCCCCCAACCCTGATGCATGCCTAACAAGGAGACCCACTCTGAAAACACCCATGAGCAGAACGCCAGCCAGCCATGAAAAAAAATTATACCAAATCAAACACAGACAGAGTTTTCCTTCACAATACGCCAATATGCTCCAACACCAAAATAGATTCAAGTATAGAACACCTCTACAGATATACCATCCAAAATAGAACAAAACCAAAAGAAACAGCTCCAAAGCCTGAGAAAAACCAAGATTGACCAAAGCCTACTTCGGATGTGATTTGCTGTCTAGAAATTTAAAATAAACAAGTAGCATTTTCAGAACTATTTGCAACACAAAATGCACCTATCAGGAGAAAGCACTTTCTGTGGTCTCTGAATCTACAACCAATCATTAGTATTAATCCTGTTGAGTACTGCAGTTCAAGTGAAGATCTTAACCTTCAAAGAGGCTTTAGATTTCCAAAGAGAAAATAGCAAGAAGGAATTTATCGTTATTTCAAGACTGAGTAAGAAAATAGAAGGAATTGCAAAAACAAACATCAGAAAAATTGCTCACATCCTCCCATCCAAAGCAGAGGACAAACTAACCAAATCAAGCAAAAGTTTAAAGGATTCTGAAAGACATTGGAGATCGAGGGAGTCTAGAAATTATGGTTATGGGAATGATGGGCTTGCGCAGATAATATCCATACTCTAGTTAGAAGAATGCAATGACAATAACACACACATGAAATTACCCACTAGAACTATCCAAAGAATAAAAAGTAGATTTGAGTAACCCAGTCATCAAACAAGTCAAGCCTGGATCATTTATTAGGTTTTTTAATAAACATACAAGGCTATATATTCTGAACTTAAGCCTACTTTTCAATCTAGACAGCCTGATGAATTTATAAAACTGAACTTCATCCTACCCTTTGGCTAAGCCACTTTTCTTTAAGAATACTACACTTAAAATAGTTCCCATAACATAATTCCATGGAAAGTATGCATAAAGATAACCCTCAAACCCAAGAAAAATATATAGCATAAGATTGTATAGCATCCAAAAGTCTGAAAGTCTAGAAAGGTGGAAGACTAGCACAATGATCCAAATAAACAGAAAAACACGAAAGTAAATGCATAAAAAGAAGAAGAGCTCCAAAGCTAAGTTTAATGCACCTAGTGAAGTCTACAATGACATTTCACCACAAGAAACTTAAATGAGTTTCAACTTATCAATACGTAGAAAATAGGAAAGTAGGACATTTTCAAGATGGATCAACATTAATCACTTATACTACAGCCATAGTCTATGACACAGCGCTTAAGTTCAGTCATTACTTATCCAATTTCTATCAGGTGAACTATTTCCCTCCTTTATAGTATTGAAGAGTTTTGAGTGAAGCAGTTTTTCATATGTTTTGACATATTTCTTTACTTAGAACACTTGGTACCAATTAAAAAAATTTATCAGCAAACATAAAATCAATTCAAGGGATAATTAAAATTGGATGAACAGTAACTCCAAGAGAATCCAGCCAAAGCTAATCAGAATTAGCAAATCTCAATCTAAGACAATTTTTAACACAAATTATGATCAAAACAGAAAAGCCCCTTGTTTCCCTGCTTCCAAAGGCTAGATCATTACTTTTAAATAATAATGCTCAAGACATCCAACAATAAATTTGAATAAAATAGACAAGAACCTAATACTTACTACTGGCACCTCCAAGCTGAGTGACAGCATCAACAAATCGTTCATGAAGGTCAGCAGTCCAACGAAGACGAGGTTTTGGATCAGCAGTCAATACAAGACATGGGTCTCCCAGATGACTATGGTTTGAAGCACCCAGCATATCTTCCTCCCCAACAGCCCCTTCGTGGGGATGTATTAGCCTTGAAAACATCCTTCTTCTTCTTCAATGGTGAAAGCTCACACAACACAATTACTCCAAAAGAACCCAATAATTTGATTATTGTAAAAAGAGAAGGATGGGCAGATCCAAATGTCCCATTTCCTAAAACTGGATGAAGACGAAGAAGGGAGGCACCAAAGGTAAATGGGCAACTGGGTGAGTGAAAAACGCAGCAAAGGAAAAGACTTTGAGAATTGACAGAGTAGGGGAAGAGTGAAAATGATGAGAGAGCCGTGCTACTGGACTTGGCACTGTCACGCTTTAGTCTTTACTGGGATTTTGTCCCTTTCTGCTGCTTTCCAAAAATTTTAAAAGCGATACTGTAATGTCGTGTCGATTTTTGCCTTATTGGTATGCTCGCTCTTATTTTGCCGCTCTATTTTCCCTCCATCAGTCATTTTCCGTGGGCTGTAAACATACGAGCGTTTTTCTTTTTGGCTGAAAGTAAAGAAACAAAACAAAACCTGGATATACAATTGTGGAATGCAAATGCGGCATAAGAAAATAAGATATCCAGTGGCATATATAATATTATATAGTTTCGGGTAGTTCTAGTTGGAGTTTACATTGATCGTTCTTGGTTTATTTTTAACCTAAATTTTTTTAGGTGAATTTTTAATATAAAATTTTAGGTGTTTATTGTTAAATTTTAAAAATGTTATATTACTAAAAGTAATTAAGTATTTTAATTTAATGACTTTAAATTATTTTAACAAATTTTTAATACAAAATGACACATGATTTACTAACTATATAAAACTTATTTATATTGTCGATAACTCAATTATTAAATCCTTGTTAAAATATCATTTTTTATTATTTATTGATTTGTTTTCATAATAAAGTAAATTGGACTAAGTTATACAACAAACACAATATTAACATATACATTATATATCTGAGTTTGAATACGGAACTCACAAGTCTTAAAAATGACTTTGATACCACTAAATTATAAGTCATTTGATACATTATATATTTAATAAATTTTAATAAATGAGGACAATATAAACATATGAAATGCGAATCAGAATTCACCCGTGTTAGTTTATAAAAGTATCAAGATTAGGTTATTAATCACATTTTATAACAACAATCATATTTTATTGTTATTATTATTATTATTTTCAAATGAAAGATACTAAATTCAATCAGAAAGCCAATTACATCTTGAAGTGCCAATATTCAAGACTTCTTGGAGAGCATCCTTCAACGCCAAGTTATTATGAATAGAGAAAGTTAAATTGACCAAGTAATGAAACCCACCCTATTGTCCACACGGCAAGAGGACTAGATAGGAAAATATTGTAAAAGCAAGTTGCAGTTTATTCTGCTGAAATAAGATAACATTGGTCTTTTTGATACCTCCCATACATATAGAGAGAAGTTATACAATAAAAGTATCTCATTCTTCTCATAATGTCACTCTACTCGATTCTAATATAGGGTTTGAATATGAGACCTCTACAATAGATTATCCAATGCTCAACTATTCTGATATTCCTATAATGATGATACTTCCCATATATAATATTTTTTTATTGAATTAATGTGACTTATTAAGTTGATTGTTGAATTATTAAAA
>QAOA01004365.1:213192-267183 GCA_003255065.1 Cercis canadensis
AAAAAAAAAAAAAAAAAAAAAAAAAAAAAAAAAAAAAAAAAAAAAAAAAAAAAAAAAAAAAAAAAAACTATAAGGAATTAATTCAAAATTCGTCTAAACTATAAAGACCTACAGTACATTTAAACCTAACTTTTTCATCAAATAGTTGATAAAAGTTTTTTTTTATATGGTTGTTAATAGTGTTCTTTCTTTTCCTTTTAAAGTATATTATTGTAAGATATATGAATATAACTCTATTTTGAATCTACATGATTGGATTTTTACAAAATCTAATGGTCGTCTTTATGAGAAGCATCCTGTTAAATGTTATTAATTGGTTTACCGTGTAAGATAGATACTCTTAAAGGTGTGAATTGGCACTTGAACAGCTGATTAATTAGTTGGGAAGTGAGGGATTTAGATATAGGACTTGGTCATTGGTATTACAACTTCGTGAGGTAACAACAGAAAAGACAGTGCGAGATTAGATGCGAATCAATTTCAATTCCATATATAGGCACAGAGAAAACTTTGGCCTGTTTTTTCATTGGTCATCATATATTTTATGATTGATTAATTAGGTGGCTGTTATTTTTTCTGATTTTTTCGCATTCAATTGGGATCTACTAGTGCAACTAAAGTCTAAAGTCATGAAAGAATTGATTGGTTGGAGGGTATTATAAAAGAAAAGTTATAGGTGACATACATTCTTCTGGTAGGAATTTTCATGGGTCTAGCCTGACTCTGCTGTACAACTGGTTTGAATGTCGTTTAGGGGACAACCAGTGATGTGATTTTATTGAAATTAAGTTATGAATTATTAGAACTACAACTAGACTCTAGCTTTTAAGCACTCGGATTTTTTTCTTTCTTTTGCCTCTACTGACTCATAAAAACCAAAATAATGGTAGTTACACATTATGCCAGTGAGTACAATTTAACAGTGGCTTCTAATACAATCTCTAGAAAGTGTAGAATTCATCCTGGTCAAACAGTGGCTTGCTCAAGTTCTTACAATCCATTTGATGTGAAGACTTTTTGGGCTAGTTTTATAAGTCTGATCACAGAACACGGTTAGTATATAGAGTACGATGCAAATGCGAGGCTGATGAGCCAATGTGGAACTTTTATCAATAACATGTTATGCAGATTAAGTGGGGTCTTGTAAGTGGGTCTTGTTCTCCCTGGCATGTGCTGCAACATGAAATTTCAAAGAATGCATTATTCCAAAACCTCTTATTTTCCTTTGGTTTTTTATTGACTTGTTGAATTAGTGGGGTCTAAAG
The DNA here is from genome assembly GCA_003255065.1 of Cercis canadensis. Classification (NCBI taxonomy): domain Eukaryota; kingdom Viridiplantae; phylum Streptophyta; class Magnoliopsida; order Fabales; family Fabaceae; genus Cercis; species Cercis canadensis. The sequence continues at coordinate 214,458 of QAOA01004365.1, forward strand.
GTAAACAAATGAAAACGAGCCCACCATGTGAAATGAAATCCATTTGTGGGTAAATCAGTAGACTTAGCTATCAAAACTTGTTGATGGAGCAAAAGTCCTTTTTTTTTAATTTTTCTATTACCCTGTAGGGCAGTATTAAAGTTTGAGATGTGGATAAATGAGCTTGATGATATTGTTATTTTTCTGGGTCTAACCAACATGCATTCTTCATCACTGTGAATATAATTAGATGCTCATTTAATGGCAGACACTGACAATGAATGGCAGGTGTGCTTCATGGGAAAGAAAAAAAAAATCTCTGAAGAGACATGATTGCTTGCTTGTCCTGGTCATTCTCATGCATCATTATTCCACTCAGCACAAAAAGGCAACAATTTGAGGAAATAAAATGAACACAACCATAGCATTCAATTAAAAATTTTTGCCATTTGAAGCTTGGTTACACTACATCACCCCCAATCTACCATAGTAAAAAATTGTGTCATAATCTAGATGAGGCTCATTTGTTGGAGATTTATCCCCATTTGGCCTTATATGTACATAATAAGATTAGTGAATTTTTAAATGCTAAGAATTAGGCACCTTTTCCAGCTTATAGAAAAGAAGTGAGGAGTTGTTGATACGAAGACAAAGTTGAGGTGATGCATGAAAGGATGATATGGTAGAGAATGATTGAAGCAGTAGCAGTAGGTGTTTCTCAGTTCATAATGAGCTTTCTGTGCTTTGAATCAGTGAGACAGTTAGTGGCTGCACAGAGAACAAGATCCCTCTTGTTATTGAGACAAGGGATTGTGCTAGAGTCTTGAGATAGTAGGCAACAAGTTGGAGAAGAAATGGTCACTGGGGGGATTTCAATGGAATGAAGTTGGGGAGGTGGGTGCTGCCACTGTGGGAGTGGTCCTGCCAAGAGGAGGGTCTGCAGCAATGGTCCAGCTTCTACGACTGCCTTTAAAAGTTTCCCTTTCTCTGGTAATGGTTTCTTCTCTGCTAGTTCAAAAATTGCTTGCAGTGCTGGTGGCTGTGTTGTTGACCCTGCATTAGGAGAGGCAATGTTGCTTTCATCACAATCCGAAGAAGCCGCGGGCGCGCAATGGATTTTGGAGATGCAACCTTGTAGTTCATCTTCATTCTGTGAAATTGAGTCCTTTTCGTGTAGCAGATGGTTATGCAGAAGTTGCTGCTGCTGCTGCTGCTTCTGCTGAATTTCTTGTTGGAGCTCTAGTTTTTCCAACATTAGCTTCCGGCATTTTTCTTGGGCTTCATCTCTCTCTTTGATGACCCTGCTTAAAAGATCATTCAGATGGATTATTTCACATTCTCTTCTAGTAATCTCCTCCTTAGCTGACACAATGGTTTCCTCTAGCTCCAAGGTTGTGTACACAAGAGAATGCCTTATGTCCTCAAACCCCTGCTAGTTCAGGAAACATAACACTAGACTCCTTAATTAGAAAACATTGAACAAATTCAAAAATAAAAAAGAAAACCCATTAAACTATTAAACAAAAATGATTTTTATCACACCTCTTCTTGGTAGCAGAAGTCCCAGCTAAGAGGGCTGCACTCATCTTCCATTTTCTGCAGTTGTACCACTCTCAAGAGAGGGAGGGTAGGAAAGAGGGAGAATAACTTATCTTGGATCTTCTAGCAAGGAATATTGTAGTTCTATCTTCATGTGTCTACTTTCCTTTTATTCTTGTTCTTAGCTTTCTTTCATGGGACATGAAGTTGGAAAAAAAGGCACAAAAGGCCAAAACTTTAAAGCACAAAGGCCAAATGGCAAGTGCATTTTAGCTTTTTACAAATAGGCATAGTACACAAGGACTAGAATTCGGTGGAGGGTAGGGAGAAATTGCGATTTTGTTAGTGGTTCAACTTGGACCCAAATTCTATTCATGTTGTGCCTTTTTAGGTAGCGGCGGATGGCTCGTGTGCACATGTAAAACTGAAAGTAAAATTTGAGTATGTCAATGAAAAGCACGACTGCTTCCATTCTGTTCATGCAGTCTAAGGAAACAAAAGTGGAGCTTTGAAGCAAAGGGTTCAAGAGTTTAACTACTTAAGTGAATAAATAATAACTAATTACTTGTACACTAATTAGATTTATAGCAGAATTGACACAATCAAACTTTAATTATACTGATTTAAACTTTTTTTTTCTAAGTTTAGATTGTGCCAACTATAATAATGTGTTGTGAGCTTAAGTAGTGTATAAGTCGTATTATTCATAAACAAATATTAATGAAAAGTGATATTGTCCAATACACAAAGCTCAAAAGTTTTTGTTTTTTTTTTTTCAAAAAGAAAGGAGAAATTTTAAGATTTTGAGTTATTTCATATCTGCTTCAAATCCTCTAATTGTCCTTATTCTCCACTTTCTTCTTAAGAATCTTTTCTTTTATTATCAAAAAGACTAATACGTGATCTAGATATACAGATGTGACAGTATTGCAGTCAATTAGAACTGCAATGCAGACTGAATGCAAATGGTGAGAACTTGAAAGACATGCAATTAGACATATAGCAGGAATGTCAAGCTGAAAGCAATGCCTTTAATATTCTGAGAAGAATGTTTACGCATTACTTTTTTGATTGGAAGATCTCCTTTCAGACTAAAACACAAAACCTAGTTTGAGGAATGATTAAAGCCATCAGATCTCAATTCCCTTTTTCTTTTGGGCATATGTGCTTTGCTTTGGTTTTTCTTTTTGACCCTAAAGAGAAGTTTTTGATGGCTTTATTAGTTATTATCATGCTATACCATACTATACTCTAAAGCATGCATTGTTCTTCCCTTTTCCCTCCCCACTCCCACCATCATTTCTCAGTTTTCACTCAAATGCTTATAATGCAAAGTTGTCTATTTAAAATGACATATCAACTTTCAAATTTAACCTACATCTCTAGCCTCTTTGAGAGTTAATCTTAACTTACTTACTCTTTGGCAGTAAAGTTATGTAAAGATATGATTACAATTTGGTTTTCTGCAAATTGAAAATGATTTTTGGATCATTAAGAGATAACAAATCCAAAAAAACACAAAAAGAGATGAAAGGGCAATTCACTTATAACCCACATTAGATTTTTTATTGGACATAAGCAGAAATTTTTAGAGAATGGGATTTGTCAGCATATCTGTGAGTCAGAGAAGGAGAGGAACAAAAATATGTTTTCACCAGAAGAAAAGGACAAAGGAGTTAGTGGTGGGTCCTCATGGACCTCTTTTGTATAACAAAGCTCAACGTTTTCAGATCAAAAGGGATGAAAAAACAACGGCTTGTCATTTGACCCCATGGCCATGCAATGCATGCTTCCCCAAAATTGATCACTGTTTTTGGAAGAAAATCTTGATATTCTCCTCAATGTCCTCATTCTAAGCGTGTGGGCTCCTCTTAACCTCTTCATATTTTTCTTATTCTTTTTTTTTTTTTAACTTTTAACTATGATTCTAAATTTGAATACAAAACACACGAATTTTAAAAACGATCTCAGAACCACTCAACTACAAGATGTTTAGTCTTTTTCTATTCTTCATGTTCATGCATACACGAGTGTTAGAAAACTATTACCATTTATAGTATATTAATTTTTGTTTTGGCTGAATTATAATATTGTGAATTTAACTCTATTGGAAATTTGGAACAAGAGTTATATAGTATGATTTAAAACAAACAATTTGTATTTGAAATGTAGTAATTTTTACAAGCAAAATAGGAGGCAACTAGACTACACATGACTCTTTGTAGAGAATATTTTATCTTATTTAGAGAGACTTATCCACTTTTTGTGAATGAAAATGGATAAATTAGAGGTGGTATTTTATAGATTTATCAACAAGTATTGGGCCCATACTTAAATACAATGAGTTATTATCTTTATTATTAAACTCACTAAAGGAGTATACTCTAATAAATGAGCAAGCGTTACCCAAATTCAACATTACTAAATAGTGCCTTTGACAAAATTAAAAGTTAAGACTCAATATTTATCTTTATTTATGTAACATTTTAACTAGTTGACATCTTCACTATTCTCATCATTATTAAAATAGTGGAAAGTAATTTTATAAAAGAGTCTCTCTAGAAGGAATCTGAGCGCTTAAAAAATTCTTGAACTTGAAAATAGTGATGGTAGTGCTAACAACATGCATGAAAGATTGTATAGACATGTTTCTTACAGACTATCAAATATTAAATTATGTTATATTAGTTAAAGTGATCATTTTTTGTATTATAAATGACTGATTTGACGAGTAATGTTATTATTCGATGATTAAAATGACATCAAAAATAAATTAATGACTAAAATAATATTTGAAAAATAATTTAAAAACAACAAAATATTTTACTCTTGTATAAATAATCTTATTAAAGATTATATTAATTAATTGCATAATATTTTTCTCCATGAGGCAATATATATATTTTTGCATGGTTTCGGCTTTTGTTTACATATATGTTATGCATAGCTTTTGTTTTTTGAGATTTACAAGGCATGAAGAAATAGTCCATTGCCCTTTAATAAATGTTATTCACCTCAGCAAATAACATGGAATATCTCATTCGTGATCACAATATCACTTTAATTTATAACTAAAATTAATACATCACACCTGACGTAAGTTGGCTGTCATCAGCTAATTGATCGTACTTCTGTTAGAGACAAATTGATTAAAAAAANTTTGATAATAGTGTGTTTACCCCTTTCATAATTAAGTGTTCAAAAGTGTTGCAGTCCTTTTTAATAAATATTATTTATGGTGATGAACCTATTTTAGGCATTCCTTCAAACTCAAAAAATTTCCATATTAGGTCTTGGACTCTAGATAATAGGAGTGATTTATTTTTTCTTAAAATTTTATTTTATTTTATTTTAATAGAATTTGAACATGAAATCTTCATAATAAAATATCATATGTTCAATTATTAAAGTGTGTCTTCTAAGACAAATTTCATAGAGTGTTAATAATAAAAATTACTCTTAAACTTTCACCTAATAACTTAAAATTTTAAATTAAATTTGATGATTTAGAGTAGCATCATTTAAAAAAATTATATTAAAATTTAAATTATTTTTTGATATTTTTGACTATAATTTTGAATTCAAACACAGAATTCACAAATTTTGAGAACGATTTCAGTATCACTTGACCACATATCATTTGTTATAAAAGTTTAATTGCTATGCTTGCCTAGATATTGCTTATGTTCTATAATCTTTTTTTGAATAAATTTAATACATAAATATAGACGTCCTGCGTTATTGTTTTCACATTTTGAAATAGAAAATAATAACATTGGCATAAATATGTACTTCTTTTTATTGGGAATTAACATTTGGAAATAGTAAATATCTAAGACAACCTTCGTTTTGCAAGGACATCTTCATCTACCTTCTTGACTTTTACCTAGAAAGAGGTCAACTAGTGCCCTTTTAGGTTTCATTTTTCAATTTAGAGTCATAGAACACGATCAACAACTTAGACTATGCAAACAATATCCAATAAGGGTTTAGGTTTGGGCAGTGCTTTTTTTTTTTTTTTTTTTTCTNGGGCAGTGCTTTTTTTTTTTTTTGTTTTGCTGTTTTCATATTTTGTCAACAATCTTTTGAAAATGATCATGTATTCATGTGATCCCTTTCATTTAATTAAGTTTTGGTTCGTGCAGTGACGCGGTTTGCTTTAGAATATCGTGGAGTAAAATCAGGCCCTTTTTGTCTCTCTCTTTTTTGCACGTGGTGGGCAGGATTTCAGATATTGTAAACGACAGACCCACACAACACAATCGATAAATAGTCTAACAATAAGTCTTTAAAATGCAATTATGTATATGCTTAACTTAATTTAGCATAACAAAAGATATCTTCAAAAGGGAAACTTTAGTGTGAAAAGTAAAAAGAAAAGAAAAAAAAGAAAGTTTTGGTAAATTGACCTGAATAATGTTGTTTTGTAAATTAATTACGTAAAATTGGTACTTTTTAAATTATTTACTAAAAATGGGCAGTTTTGATTAATTTGTTATTTGTCATACGCAATAAAGTGAGTCACGCTTTACCTTGTAAAGTGTGTTCTCAATGAACACGTATTATCTCATAAAGTGTAATTACGTGACTCTCTACTTTTTGAAACACTACTCATTTTAGATAAATAGTTTAGAAATTGTCATTTTTACGTAATTAGTTTACAAAACAGTATTCTTCAAGTCAATTTGCCAAAAGTTTCTTAGATACTTTTGATATTAATGTGATATGTCATAAATAGTCAATGTATAAATGACATATATACAAGTCAATTATTTTTAAGTTTGTTTGAAAAAATAAGAAAAATTATATTTTATATCTAATAAAATATAAAAAAGTATGTATATTTGTCATGTCAGTGTGGTATGACATACACATATAGTATCACAGAATCCCAAAAAAAAAAGTTCATTTTTTGCGAAGATATGTGAAGTCCTAAATTAAGCAAAAAGTTACAATTAAGAAAAAAAAATATACAAGAATTGAAGGAGAAGAAATACTAGTTTAGTGTGTTTATAAAAAAAAAAAAAAAAAATTAGGTGTTTTTATTCATAATTACCACGAATTCACCTAATTTCAATTTTAATTAAGAATTACGTGATTAAATATGATTTTAATCGCATGATATGTTTCCAACTTTCCATTAATAGACGAATGGTCTAAGGGATAAAAATTCTTTTGTACACAAAATATGAAGCTCAATAGGTTAACTATACATTTTTAAACCTTAGAAGAATGTTAAAAAAAAATTCTGTATATCTACCAAAACAATAAAAAGCTTTCCATATAACTTACCCTATTAAGATATGCCTAACACAAGGGCAATCCGCCATAACCACAATTGATAAAACTTGCACCCAATTAGAAAAGTTAATTAAATTAATCCTTTTTTTTTTTTGGCCATAAGTTGATTACATGAATCAATGATCAAATAGTTGAAAGAACAAATAAACATAGTCATCAAAGTGGACAAGCCTTTGCAGGCAATACAAAGTACTGGCCCAGAGTAGACTCCAATTTAATATCTTTATCTATTAGAAGAACCAGTGTTGCACCAGCTGTTCAAGCTAATTAAGTCATACCTCTTAGTATTTTTATGTTTTTTTTTTTTTTTTTGGGTGGGGGGGTGGTGTTTAAAATAACCTCTTGAGTAACTTCAATCCTAGTTCAAAGAAATTCCAAGAAACAAAGAAACCATTTACACATCAAAACGCCTAGAAACTTATAAGTTCTAAGGAAACTGCTGATCATGTTTTAGCTGTGTAAAGGGAATATCTCATTGATAGAATGGTAGACCAATTTTTCCATTGAACAAAAACAAAAATGATAAACACCCATCCACCCGGCAACAGGACATACAGTTACTTGTATATACAACCATAAATGCAAATTGAGAAAAACATTTGTCCGTCAATGTGTCTTGTATTTATCCTCCAAAGACAACCATAATATAACAGACATCACTTTGTAGTTTTCTAATTTTTCAGTGAGTCAGAAACATGTAACCCTGAACCAAAAAACAAAAAAACTCTATCACAATGCACTATAATGGCAGTTTGAGAGGCACATCATGCGTTGAAGTTTAAACTCCATTTTACCATTCTTCTCTACAAAATTATTGATTTTCCAGAGGAAAAAAAATTTTGGTTCACTGGGGTCTGCGCATCTTCACATTAAGAGGAACTTCCTTGTAGGACTGAACCTTCCCAGCAGCTTGACGCAATGGCCTCCCAACTGATGATCTTCGAATTTCCTGAGCCTCAAACTTATTGACATTGTCTCTTCCTTTATTTTCTTGTCCAAAAGTGGCACTTGATGTTGTTGTACTACTTTTCACTACCAGATCATCACTTAAATGTAAAACAGGAAATTTTGCATCATCTATCGCATCAGTTGGCTCTGAATTTTCAGCCTTAAACCTGGTAGACTGCCTTCTCAAACTACGCCTGCTAATATTTCAAGAATCAAATGTAAACAGCTTTTATTTTCCTCAAATACTCAGAAATTCTAATTAAAGGCTTTCAAATCTATTCAGCCAGTAAGCATATGCAAGCATACCTCTTGCTGTCGACTTTCTCTTCGGCATGAACTTGATCAATCTTAGTAGCTCTCAAAGCTGCATGCAAATATTATGAGAAAATGAAAAACATGAAAATGCAATAAAAGAGAAATTTCTTGTACCATTACATTGAATATCTTCTGTGGTTTCTTCTTGCACTGTTGGTCCTAATGAGGCTGGTCTGTTTTCGGTTACCAGATTTTCTTTGTGATTAGAGACAGAAGATTTGTTATCATCTACTTCAAACATGTCTTCTGTTGGTCCTGGTCTTTCTGCTTTGAACCCTGTAGATTGTCTTCTCAAACAATACCTGTTGCAAATTCATGGGAGACATATGTGCCTTGTTCCTAAGTATGCCCAAAGTCCAACTCTAGAAATAAGTCCAATTCAGCAAGTAAACACATATATGCACACACCTCTGGTTGTCAAGCTTCTCAGTAGAATTAACTTGCTGAGCGGCAGCAGGAACAGAAGCTGCATTAGAAAAGGACACATATGTTAAGGATGTCTATATTGATACTTCTACACATATACATAAAATAGCTCGAAGCACACTAATTACATTGAGATTTCGACACTCTCCTCCTTTTCTCATTGCAACGATTATTTCCCTTGCAATCAGCTTGAAAAGTTTGACCTGACTGCTCACTCTGAGACCCACTTGCCTTGGAGTGGTGAAGAAAAGGGCATTCATTGCAGTCAGATGTTATGGAAGACCAATCAGTAAGAGAAACAAGGGAAATGATTTCCTAAAGTACCTCATTTGCAGCAATTTCACATGTCACTGTTGCTCTGTCCTCTTTTTCCTAGAAAATGCAAATGCAACAGTCAAAAATATAGTTTATTTACAAGCCCACTCGCAAATCAAATAAATTTTTTAGGGTTTAACCAGACCATGTATTCTATTTCCCTGGCTTTCAGTACACCATTTTTGCATCCCAATTCATGCTGAAGTTCTCTTACCTGAATGGCAACAACACAATGTCACTGGATACAACATAAAATACAAATAAAATCATCAAGCTCTTACATGTACTAAATGCTTTCAAGATGCTTAACTCACCCTCTGTCGACTTGAATTGAGTTCCTGCATAGATTAATGCAAGAAATAATTTCAACAAGGGTGGAACAGACTACTATAATCTTTGTGAAATTATTTAGCGTCATGAAAAGAGTTAAATATTTGACTGTTAAAACAATTGGGCATTACCCCCAGCATCTGCCTATTTGCTCTGGCAAGTTCCAAGTTTTGCTTCTGCAGTTTCTGGAAATTGCTCTGCAATTTCAGTAACTCAGCTCCATGTGATTCTATAATTGCACTGTCAACCAAAGTTGAGGAAAACCCACTACATGGGAACTTTTACCAGCCAATAAGCAAAGATAGAAGATAGAAAGGTAGACAAATTGTACATAGAGGATACTTTCTGTTTGCTAGAAGCTTCATCAGTGTTGCATTTTCCTGTGAAATAGATTTTGAACATCCCACAGTTACACTATTAAACCAATCACAGAGATAGAAGAAAATATTGACATACCAAATGATATAATTGACACACCTTGTGTAGCTGGTCAGTAATGTTGTCAGTTGCAAGGGAAACAGACCTTAGCTTTGACTGTTGGTTGGATGCTTTTGGGCACTGCTGCGGCAAATTGGTTATATCAGCCAGTATTTTCTGCGGGGCACCTCCCACAGAATCTCCCCTCACCATTTTTCCCCTCCTTGTATTGTTGCCTGCAACCCGTTCAAGTTATTGCAGCTACCAACAAACCCCACAATCTAAGACCCAAAAACCCAGATCGGCTCCAAGTAGCACATCATATAGAATTTCATTTCAGATCATCAATTAGTGGATGATTTGACTAAATGAACCTAACAGATTACTAGTCAGTGTCGGAAGGAAATTCTTCTATCCAAAAACAGCTCTTAAATCACCCAAACACTCATATTTATCACAAACATTACAGATTACTAGTTTCCGAAAATAGCTTTTACTTCATCACCCAAACACACATATTTAACTCATACATAGTAATAACCAAATTAATCGGATTAACAATCGGAATTGATAAAACCCTAATTGATACCAAATTTGATTCGCCAAATGCCGAAGGGTACCAGGGGAATGGGATCAAATAAGCAGCACGGACAAGGTACTGAAAAACCATAGGCATACACAAAGAGATTACAATTTCAAAAGAGCAAGTAAAATCAAGAAACGGGGAACACATTAGGGCAAGAAGATTCCTACCTCCACCACAGTGCTGCTTTGAATCAAGCAAGACGACACCGTCCATGATGAACGATTCCCACTCCAAAACACTAAACCCTAAGCTCTCTCTCTCTGTCTCTCTTTCTCTCTACGCAGGGTCGCAATGGAACAATAGGAATCGATGAGGGAAACTGAGGAATGGATCGTCGAAGTAATTTAGTTCAGAAGTTAACGAAGCCTACGGCTTTCCGAAGCTGTTTCAAAATCTTAGTCCTGTCCGAACCTACGGGCAAAGCTACACACTGGCGGTAGAAACTTGGGCCGAGTTCTTAAGCCCGTATCTCAAATGCATATGAGCAGAGCAGCATTGGAGCTACTTTCTAATTTCAGCAAAAATACGTATAATTGTACAAAATTGCATAGTTTCAAGTTTGCTTAAGAAATTTGGTAGCAAAAAACAAGTGTGTTCATAAGAAATGTCATCCTTAATTATAAATACACTCAAAATCAAGTACTTTTTTCTCAGGAAACTCAAGACCCAATTCAATAAAGAAACTGCTAGCCATAGAATACTTAAGCCTTATAAGTAAAGTGTTTTAATCCTTACCAGTTGAACCAATCCCGCTAACTTTAATAGTGACAATACAAAAATTTGAATTGAAAACTTTTTATAAATTACTGAAAGCCACAACCACTACCTTAGCTTTATAAGTTTGCATATATTTATGGACTATATATACAATTATTATTACTCTAAATGTGCAAATATTCTTATTCTTAACAAAGAGAAGGAAGAATCACCTTTTTATGAGTTATGCTACTTGCATAAATAATTTTTGAACTCACAAATTTTTAGGTTTTTATATTTATAGCTTCATCTATATTTCGGAAAAGAAAAGGTTTAATAGAGCCTATAGCTACTATATATAATTAAGTATAANAAAAAAAAACTGCTAGTCATAAAATACTTAAGTCTTACAAGTAAAGTGTTTTAATTCTTACCAGTTGAACCAATCCCACTACCTTTAATAGTGAAAATAAGAAAATTTGAATTGAAATTTTTTTATAAATTACTGAAAGCCACAACCACTACCTTAGCTTTATAAGTTTGCGTATATTTATGGACTATATATACAATTATTATTACTCTAAATGTGCAAATATTCTTATTCTTAAGAAAGAGAAGGAAGAATCACCTTTTTATGAGTTATGCTACTTGCATAAATAATTTTTGAACTCACAAATTTTTAGATTTTTATATTTATAGCTTCATCTATATTTCGGAAAAGAAAAGGTTTAATAGAGCCTATAGCTACTATATATAATTAAGTATAATTATATATTTGAAAATTATGCAAGTAATGTTACTCCTCCTGTCTACATTGCTACTCTATTCTTCAAGTGTTATGAAGACCATTATAACTGAAATTAGTGACATCATCAGTAAGGCACATCAATTAGTTGATAACAATTATTGTGAAACTGCATGTTGCGATTATAAACCATGCCTACTCATAGACATAGCCTATCAAATCCCCGTCATGTCATTAATTATAGCTTAATAGGTTTCTGCACTCATTTTAGTCCCCGTCATGTCATTAATTATTATTATTAGTGATATTAAACTTATTTTTAGAGTTTATAAATTTTGTATTTAACCCAAAATTATAGTTAAAAATATTAAAAAAGTATTATTATTGTGATTTAAATGTCTTGTATGTCCTTATAGTTTAAACGAATTTTGAATCAAATTTTTTTTTAGAGTCTTTATAATTTAATTTTTTTTAATTAGGTCATTGCTATCACTCTGAATTAAAATTTCATTAGTTTAATACTGATATAACAAATGACTTCTTCATGGAATAATAGATGAAGCTTCCATGGTGTAAAAGTGACACACAAATTGTCATTCATATGCACATGCAAGGTGTGGCTCAGTTTTTCTCAAATTTTCCTAATTTTTTTGTCACTTTGGTTTTACATCAATTTTTTTTATTGTCATATAGATAAGTTGTTTGTCATATAAGTACTAAATTGATGAAGTTCTAACTGAGAGTAACAACATGAATCTAATTAAAAAAAAAATTAAACTATAAAAACCTCAAAATAATAAAAAAAAATTATAAAAATTTAATTCAAAATTCGTTGAAACTATAATAATATATAACACATTTAAACATATTATTATCAAACAAACTAGTGACGAGCGTTGAAAGTGATAGCAAAAGTATTATGAGTGGTCCATTTGCACAGCATGACCTTTATATTGTTTAGAGGCCAAGTTGGACATACTTTTGATTCTTGTGGGTCTCATCTTACGTAAGCACACATTTCTCCTTTCCCTTGGTTTAGAATCTTTACCCCATAAAGCTACAAGAATTTGAAGCTTCTATTCCAAAATCTCAAATTGCCTTAAAATGATCTTACGAAGTGAGCATGAGCAACTTGGTTTTGTTATAATATACTACAATTGCCTTCAAGGCTCCGCTGCAATTGTCCTTATTGACCATGCATTCTCCCTAATTAAAACCCTTTTTATTGCTTTAATTTCTTCATAGAACCATAAAAAATAAAAAATAAAGGAAAGCATAAAGCAAAAAATGTTTGAATTCAGAGTTACTTTATTTGCCTTATCCTTTCTTTTAATTTCTTGTGTGTTTTTCACCCATAAACTTGCTTTCTCTACATCAAGGTAATGCATCCAATCTTTTCTTCCTACCAAGTCAAATACACGTAGATAAGCATTAGATAGAGAGTAATCTCATTCTCAAATTCCTTATCCAAAACCCAAAAATGCAATATAAATATATTCTTTTGCTGAAGAAACCTAAAACTCTGTTCATACCAAGTACGTAGATTAAGCACTTGAATTATTAATAATATGATGCTTCACCGAGCCCTATAATTGTGATGTGTTTGATTAGACTTTGCTTTGAAACTAAGAAAGGCACTAATGTAATTATGCAAAGCTGATGATAAACCAATTTGTGGTATACATTAATTGAATATAGTCTTTCCCAACTTCTTATCCAGATATATGGAGTCTGCTCTTCCTACACTGATTGCTTGCTTTAGTTTTTTTTGCTTTATCTAAGATCCCTTTTTAACCCAAAAAAATTTGTGAAATTTGAAGCAATGTTATTATTATTTTTTAAAAAAAAAAAAAATTCCGCATACGCTAAATTCTTTGTAGGTGTATCTAGCCTTACAGTTATCATATTTAAAATATATCAAATATATACATATTAATTATATATATAAATAAAATAACAACATAAATTTTTTTATTTTTATTTTGTAATTTCGTTGGTATATCACTCACATGCAATGAAAGCATGTACGAAATGCAGTTCCAACAAATATTGAGCAAATAAGTAAGAAGACTGAGCAGACAAAAAGGCCCCTTTAATTTGTTTGTTTCCAACAAACTCCTCTTAAAATCTCTCCCATCAGAAAAAAGTCATCAACACTTCTCACGATATAAAAAAGAAAACTCATACTCTTATTTTTTTATGGGGATTTTATGATACTATATGAATATGTCATACTACACTGACGTAGCAAACATACATAATTTTTATATTTTATTAGATGTAAAATATAATTTATTTAATTTTTTAAACAAACTTAAAAATAGTTAACTTGTACACGTGTCATTCATTTATTGATTATTCTTATATAGTGTAATATACTACATAAATATTAAAAAATCTAAGAAACCTCTTATTTTTTGACATATTGTTTAAGGATTATTCTTATTCCCAAATTAAAAATGTGATAAAAACAATTTATTTATTTTTACTTTTAGTTACAATAATATAAAACTCATAAGTTATAAAAATAATTTTAATATTATTTAATTATAAATTATTTGAAAAAATATTTATTTTTTATTTTCGCCTATAAAGCAGCAATAGCCATATCTCGTGTAAAAATGTTGAAAGTTATAAACTCACGTAGCCATCTTTTATTTATTAATTTGCTGCAATTTTGACCTCTTGCAGCCGATGATATTGAAAAATAAACATTTCTTTTTCATCTTTATTTTTTTTGTAATGAAAACTTTGATTTTCTTTTATTATAGGAAAACTTTGAGACATTTTGGATTCTTTCCCCAAAGCATTTAACAAATAAGTGGCCAGATATTTGTAGGAAATTTCAATTTTGAGACTTGACATCCACACCAATGGCTGCGCAGCCTGACTCTGAGACTCAGTTTGATGACGAAAATGGCATCCGTAGAGCCCGGACCCCATCGCCTTGACCATAGGGCGCGAGAATGGGACCCCTTTCGTTTTTCCTCAACTAATACCTTGTACCAATGCATTTACTGCTACGTAATTATTGTATGGCCTACTAAGCTACCTCTTAGCGCTGTCCATTCTTTTTTATAGGGTTCCAATGGAATTTATATTGTAATTTTGATATTATTATAAAAAAAAATTAAAATTTAGTTATTTAGTGTTACAAAATATTAAAATAATTGATAAAATTTAAATTTAATATATTCACAGAAAATTGATAGATTTTAAATATATTTTCATATATCTTGTCATTTTTAAATTTTACAAAGAATTAACTATTTTATTATATTATATTAAATAATTTAATTTTTTGAGATTTTTATAATAATATTAAAATTAATGAATGAGTTCCACTCAAATTTACTGGTAAAGAGATAGCGTTATCCTTCTCTTAAAGGGAAATAGGATAGCATTTGCCTTATTGTATACAACATTGTAATTTGGATGAAATTATTTATATTTTTCTTGAGAGAAAATTATTTGTATATTTGCACACCATTGTAATACACAAAAATTATATAGCTAGTAAGTATTCTTCAGTAGAAACATATGACACTGTCATGATAACAAATTAATATTATAAAGTAAATACTTCAAAGAAAATGTATATATAATTGGGGTTAGGCTGCCATACACCAAATTTTAAAATTAGGGGTATCACTATATTTTAAAATATGAACAAAACACATGCTTTTGCACCTAATAGGAAACTAACAGGAAATTGAATATCCTAATATAGGTTAAAATTGTTAATTCTTTGCTAAAGTGTATAATTTGGGCCATTCCCAAAAAAAAAAAAAANAAAAAAAAAAAAAAAAAAAGTTAAACTAAAATAGTCAAACTTTTTTAATTTAGCTAAACTTGAATTATGTCAATTGTTTGAATATTTTATTTGCATTGCATTACTTGATTTCATATGTATGAAATTTGCATTGAACCCAAGAAGAAGAATTACTTCTATCCAAAACTCGTATTTTGAGAAATTATATATAATGCTTCACTTTCTTTTTGGGCTCATTGACTTTAATATTACACTTTGACAACGTATTTACATAATTATTATATTTTTTTAATTTATTTACCTAAATATTATTTTAAAAACTTAAAAAAAAAAACTAAATCTACGCAATGGGCCCCATCAAACACGTCGACTGTCAGCCGGCGTGTTTACTTTTTCATTTGTCAGCCGCAATGTTAATTTGTCAACCGCAATGTTCACTTTTTTTTTTTCCTCTTAAGCAACGTAGACTCTTCTTCTTTTTTCATTTGTCAGCCACAATGTTCGCCTTTTTTTTTTTCTTAAGCAACATAGAAATTTAAAGATGAGAAGATTGAACAACACGCCGGCTGACAGCTACCGTGTCTAGTGGGGCCTATTACACAAATTTAATTTTTTTAAAAAAATTTAAAACTATAATATTTAAGTAAATAAGTTAAAAAATATAATAATTGTGTAAATAAGTGTAATATTGAGGTCAATAGACCCTCTTTTTGGAGGAGATACCTTAGCAACTCCCATATAACTATTACTTTAAAAATTGTTGTTTCTCCTAAATTTAAAATTAACTCCTCTTCGTTATCTTAATTGGAAAAATAGTTTTTAACATGTATAGGTGTAATTGTCATTAAAACTGGTGGGCGATGCTTTTTAGTCATTCTACCAAATAATCAACAAATCTTAGCTCATAAGTCCTAAGAAATCATGGCTTCTAAATCCCATAATGCAAAAGGCAAGACACATTTCATAGTACAAAATCATTGCTATCGACCTAAATTTCAGTGATGCACATAATCATTGGAAAATAAACAGCATCTTTTGCTCGTCAAAACTACACTATATGCTTTTGAATTCCTTATAATAAGTTAAACCAATACAAGATGGGACATCAATAAGTTGTAAGTAAAAGGAGGGGCTAAAAAGAAAAAAGGCAAGTCTATGTAAAACTATTTTCTTTATAAAGCCTTTTAATTTTGTCATTTCCTTATTTCTTTTCCATGTTATGCTTAAAGCCATATATGCCCAAGAAGAAAACGAAATAAAGTACAAAATGTAAAACTTATATTAGTGTAATACTTGGTTATAGAAAGCAAATAGACCTAAATTAGTGAATTGTTGTTGTAAGGGAAAACTATATATTGTTTTGATTTTGCATATCAAATCTTAAATAAGTTAGATACTAATTAAGAAGTTTATAACTTTTTATAAGATAAAAAAACATACTGTGTTAATCTCATGAAATGTTGATAGAGCATAAACTATTTTAATTAAAATTAAAATTTATCGGTTTGGTTTACACAATGTAATTTTTTTAATCCATTAAATTTAGTGAAACCCTTATTTTTTTGAAAGTTTATTTAACAATGTATTTTAAATTTAATATGAGAACAATGTTGGTTCTTTTCTCTCTCTCTCTCTCTCTCTCTCTATATATATATATATATGTTTCTCATAAGGTGGTATTTACATTTTTTGTATGAGACTAATTCTCACTCGAGTGGCATACCCTAACCACTAGTGTTTTTAACGACATTCAAATTCTTGACATTACTTTCAGATTCATGACTCTATATAAAGCTCAATTTATTAATTGAGGCACACTTAATAATGATGTGTGCTGCTATATTGCTGCACAGCAACAGCAAAAACATCATTAGTATACTAGGCGGATATCAAGTATGATTGTGAAGTCAAATGGGTCTAGAGTGATGTTGGTTGAGGTGGAATCATGATTCATATAAGAACTAATGCTGAACTTGCAATAATTATAGTATTTGACCTCCATAAGGAACTATTAAATATGTACCATATATATATTACATTCTCCAACTTGCAATAAGGCCCCAATTGACAGAGATTAGACAGCATAGATTACATGTTAGTTGTAAAATATGTCCCTTCTAACTCTGCTGCCAATTGCTATCCTTATTATAATAATACATTAAATTTGTAACCTTATAAGCATCAAGATGCCAGTGAAATTTAATTAAATGTGACAATAAAAAATTGTTATAAAACATACCGACATTTTAATATAAAAAAATTGAGGCAGATAGGCATGTCGGCAATTTGCTATATAAGCTCTTCTCTACATTTCTAATTTGTTTAGGTTCCAAAACCAATATAATATATGTTTTATGTCCCCATTGCGCTCATGCACTAAGTTAATTATATATGAATATCAATTTTAAAATTTTCATAACTTTTATATTTTTTTAGTATTTTTTGTTATGATTTTAAATTTAAACATAAAATTCAATTTTAGTACTACTTGATTACAAATTATTTGATAACGTTCATATTGAATCTTATTAATAATATAGTAGTGGAATTAGGTTAGATGCCTAGGATGAAAATTTGGAGGGAAGTCCCAATTATGGAAAAGCATGGAAATCATAAGCATGCACAAATAAGTACATGGACACAAAATAAATGCCCTCTAGCTTCAGGGCCAATCCATTTCATGGAATTGTCAAATTGTGGGTATTATTAAATAAAAATGCTAGAAAATGCTTCATAGTTCATATTACTTATTTCATCGTCAAGTGTTATACTTTTAATTTATTTATTGAATATAATTTTAAATATATTTTTAAAATTAACTATGTTTTAATCCCGAAGAACCACTACTTTACAAGGTCAGTGATTGGGGATTTTCATAACATTGGCTAGGAGCCTAGAACTAATTTTTCCAGTACTTTTATTCCCAAACAACTAGATAGAACCAATCATATTTCAAAAGTAGTTACAATCAAATTATTTATATATAAATATTTTGTTAGAGTTTATCATTTTTAAGTACTTCATGTTGAAAGAAACAACAATTTAGTTTTAAATAATAGAGACTTCTTATTTGATGTTTTTTATATTGTATAAAATGATGAAAATATTTTTAAGTGCTATGTGATTTTTTTGATTATGTATATAACTATTATTATATATAAAATTATTTTTAAGTCTTCACTTAATAGTTTAAACTTTTAGGTTAAGATGATAGTATCAGAACCTCTTCGACTAAGTGGTCAGAAGATCAAATATTTTTATCATCACTTTCTCAATTAAATTAAAATTCTAGCACAAAAATAAGTGAGTTTGTGCTTTGTCCATGCTTCAAGCTCAATGACCTTTCGCGTGCATATGTGTGTTAGATATAAAATCATTTATAAACTTTCACTTAATAGTTTAAGCTTTTTGGTTTAGATGGTTCNCTTTCTCAATTAAATTAAAATTTTAGTATAAAAATAAGTGAGTTTGTGCTTTGTCCATGTTTCAAGTCCAATGAGCTTTCACGTGCATATGTGTGTTAGATATAAAATCATTCACAAACTTTCACTTAATAGTTTAAACTTTTTAGTTTAGATGGTTCCTTGACAACTATTACGTTTATTTTTAAACATGATAACTACAAGCAAACATAATAATCACGTAACACCAAATAATAACTACATATATAAACATAATAATTACATATCACCAAAATACATTTTGATCATTTTCAGAAGACAAGACACTAAACTCAAAGTACCTTATGTTTAGAACTGAATTGTTTTTTCTTCTAAAATTAAACACTTAAAAAATTTTAAACACTAAACTAATATATGACACTTTTTTAACTGTCTTAAATTTCATGATAGGACAGCTATTTATTCTTCGAAAACGAAATCCTTCAGGGTTCAGTGCAGATTTGGAAAGAAAAGTCCATAGGTAGAGTTATTACAGTAGAATCTAGAGAAAAAATATGGCTAAAGTCTTGAAAGTGACATGTGCCAAATTTTGATGCAACAAAGAAAAGATGTAGGACCCTAAAAAAAGAAAGAAAGAGATATGCGCAGGATTTTCATTTACAAAATTATTGATGATATAAATTGAATTTAGAAATATGAAGTTAGATTGTGCTCCACATACTAACTCTACATATAAGAACTAATCCAATTCAATTAGTTGAAGTTAATTAAAAAAAATTAGATTAAGTTAAGTCTCCTCTGTAGAATCTGTCATAACATGTACACATCTCACACGTTACTTTTTTCAGTTTTTCCTGTTTCCTTTTTATTTTATTTTATTGCCAATTTTCTTTTTGGAAAGAAATCCTTTATGCTAAATTGCACATCGAGCCCCCAAATATAATTGTTTTTTCCACTCTATCCTTTCCTAATTTTAACTTTGCTTCTTTTCTTGAGGGCAAGAAAAACTGAAAAAGAAATCTTTCCCATGGAGGGTATGTCCTCAATTTTCACTCCCCGAAAAGAAAGAAAGATATTAACTCAAAGTTGTAGTCTTGAATCTCAATATTTTTTTTGTCAATTGTAAGCCAAATTTACTTAAATAATACATGTGCTTAAATTATTTACATAAAAATAACATTTTTTAAATTATTTATCTAAAATAAATAATTTTAATTATTTTATTATTTATCATTCCTAAAAGAGAATACGGTATACAAAGATAAAATGTATATCTATTAAAAATGTTATAGGACATATTTAGAAATTATATGTTCACTGTTTAAAAAGACTGTTAGAATGTTTTTAATATTAAACACGTTATAGAATGAGAGACATTCATGCTTTAACTTATAAGATATGTTTTAATTGAACACACTCTACAAGGTTAAAACGTAACTATCTTTTCATATTGTACGAACTTGTTTTACGCTTCTACAAAATAAAAAAATATTTTAATTGAATATACTTTAATTTCTAAGACGACCTTTTGACACAAATATTACATTTTGTAAAAGTATTTGCCTAAATATTACAACTTTCAAACTATTTACACAAATATTACACTTTTTAAAAATTCAAAAAAAAAAAAAAAGATTTTCAGACACGTGGGTCCCACCGGACACGCCGTGGGCCTCACGGCGTGTCCTAATAGGCCAAAATTCATCCATTGTTTCAGAGTTGTGGGCCCCGTGACGAATTTTGGCTTATTGGGACACACTGTGGGCCTCACGGCGTGTCCGGTGGGTCCCACGTGTTCGAATTTTTTTTTTTTAAAATTTTTAAATTTTTAAAAAATATAATATTTGTGTAAATAGTTTAAAACTTGTAATATTTGGGTAAATATTTTTACACAATGTAATATTTGAGTCAAAAAGCCTTCTAAGACATGTTCTTTTTTTTTTTTTTTTTTTTAAAAATAATAAAATATTTAAAATTATTACTTTTATGTAAATAATTTTAAAATTATTACATAATTTACAATGTGTATTATTTTTTTTGGTAAAAACAATGTGTATTATTGATTTGAACCAAAAAGTGATAACTGATAAAGGCTATTAGGCTATTAGACTCTAAAGTCGAGGAGGATTATTACGAATACGAACTTACATTCTTGCCGCAAAGAATCTTATTGATCTAACAGAACCCAAAAAAGACAGAGAAAGATTAGCAATTTTAGTGCAGAAGAAAGGAGAACAAGAGAGGGCTTCACCGTTCGGATAAGCCCTCTGTTTTCTCTCTCTGCATTTTACCTTTTGGATTCATTTTTTTGCCGCAATCCCTGGAATAATTAACTAGCAAGGTAGGAATGTGAGTAATCTGAGGGACTCTGCAAGGGAGAATTAGCAAATGGGAGAGAGAATGGCTCTCTCTCTTCTTCTGTCACTTGTATATGTTGTCCCTATGGCAGCCACCATAATCTTCTTCCTTTCTTCTCTTGTTCAAATAAACAAAACCCCGAAAACCCTACCAACAAAGCCAACACATTTTTTTTTCCNAAAACCCCCAAAACCCTACCAACAAAGCCAACACATTTTTTTTTCCTCCCTTTTAAATAGTTACTGTTGTTGTTATTTATTATTATAATCTTGATTTATTATATAAACCCATCATATTTTCCCAAATTTTGCAGCTTCCCAAGTTGGGCATTCAAGAGGAAGACATCTGAAGGAAGCATTTTAGAGAAGGAACAAAAAACAGACATAAACTCCCAACCCCTAACATTATTATTGTTCCTTCAAAGGATGCTTCCTATCAGCTGCATTCTCTTAATATGCCTCTTGAGCTCTTTCTCTCCCCCTATCATAGCTGCCTTCAACCTCACCTTAGCCCACCAACATCCTCATCCTGAAGCTGTGGTTCACGAAGTTCAAAGGTAAGTAAAACCTCATAAAGCTTTCCCCCCAAATCGCTTGAAGTCATAAATGGGTTTTCTCCTTTCGATGGTTTTGCATTCTTAGATTTTGGTCTTAATCAAGAAAAAAAGTTCCGTCTGTGTTTTCTTGGTTACTCTGTTTTCCCCTGCATCAGACACAAAGAATCTCACTTCGGATTTCTCCGCATTGCATTTTCTTCCATCTGGGTGTGTCTCATTCTTCAGCATTTTACTTCAAAATGACAAAACCCCATCTGGGAATTCTTGATAACTTCACTTTTTTCTCAGCATCCAAACAGCACAGAGCATCTATTTTTCCCCACTTCTGAAAGTTCCCCTTTTTCTTGCAGCACAATAAATGCATCTTTATCCAGAAGACAACTACTATCCGCCACCGAGCATGACCAAGCTTCTTGCCTCACCGGAAACCCTGTCGACGATTGCTGGCGGTGCGACCCCAACTGGGGCGCGAACCGGCAGAAGCTCGCCGACTGCGGCATTGGGTTCGGCCGCGACGCCATGGGCGGGAAGGGCGGTCAGATCTACGTCGTCACCGATTCCTCCGATTCAGACCCAGCAAACCCGCGTCCGGGCACTCTCCGGCACGCCGTGATCCAAGACGAGCCTCTGTGGATCGTGTTCTCCGCCGACATGACCATAAACCTCAAGCACGAGCTCATATTCAACAGCTACAAAACCGTCGACGGGCGTGGCGCGAAGGTGGACATCACCGGGCACGGCTGCATCACACTCCAATATGTGTCCAACATCATGATCCACAACATCCACGTCCACCATTGCAAACCGTCCGGGAACACTAACATACGGTCGAGTCCAACGCACGTAGGGTGGAGGGGGAAATCGGACGGTGATGGGATATCCATCTTTGGTTCAAGAAAGATCTGGATCGACCATTGTGCGCTGTCTTACTGCACGGACGGTCTGATTGATGCGATAATGGGGTCCACAGGGATTACTATATCGAACAACCATTTCGCGCATCACGACGAGGTGATGCTGTTGGGTCACGACGATAGGTATTTGCCAGACACAGGGATGCAGGTGACAATTGCGTTTAACCACTTCGGTGAGGGTCTGGTGCAGCGTATGCCTCGGTGCAGGCGCGGGTATATACACGTGGTCAACAATGATTTCACGCAGTGGGAGATGTACGCTATCGGCGGTAGTGCTAACCCCACCATAAACAGTCAGGGCAACCGCTACACTGCGCCTTCCGACGCTAACGCCAAAGAGGTAGTAATTTTCTTTTTTAAATTCATTTTTATTTCTCTTTATTTAATTTTGGTTTGTTACTCGAGGATGAATGTGATTGGTAAAAGATATTTCCATTTTCGACTATCCACGCACTTTTTCTTGACTTGTGTCTGTCTCAAACGGGTATATTTTTGTTTGAGTGCACTATTCCACTTGCAACGGTGGCGCGTCACGACACGCTCCTCCTATTTATGCTACTCTAGTCTGTAGTCCTAACTTCAAATCAAATGTACTATTTGGCAGGTGACAAAGCGCGTGGACACAAACGAGGGGGATTGGGCAGGTTGGAATTGGAGGACAGAGGGGGATGTAATGGTAAATGGAGCATTCTTTGTGCCGTCAGGGGCTGGAATGAGCACACAGTATGCTAAGGCATCTAGTGTGGAACCAAAGTCCGCCGTTCAAATCGATCAGCTCACCATGTACTCCGGTGTCTTTGGTGATCCCAGGTACACACTACTATTCGCCTTCTATCAGGTTACCTGCCCTTAGGAAGGTCATTCTCGTCTTTTTCCTTTAATGTCTTCACTTGACATGATTGAAATTAGTAGTCCGTTACCCTAACACCATCATCTCCTTAGAGTTAGAGAGAAGGTTATTCTCGTTTTTCTGTTAAATATCTTAATGCGACCTCAAATTACCGAAATACCCTTACCCCGTACCACTAGGGCTCCACAAGCAGTACTAAAAAAGTCAAGCGTTTGTTCTTTTAATTGTGTGTGTTGGTTGTCAAAGGACGCGGTGGGTATAATACAAGACAACTTGCTCTCGTCTCATAGGTAATGTGGTACAGGTTCTGTCATCTGCTGTGGAGTATGGAATATTTATTACTTTATGTTTTCATCCACATCACTTTTTACTGTTCCCTAAACATGGGTTTATGCTAAATCCAACTTTGCAAGGTAATTGGTTGAAAATAATAGGATAGGGATTAGCAATTTTAATTAAGGAAATAAAGGGAGAATAGATGAACAGGCAAACACAGCCTTACAGTTCATTTCTCTTCATCCATTGCCCTTTTCCAGTTTTGCATGCACGAGGGAGGGGCACATCACAGAAATCTTGTTTTCTTTTTCTTTATTAACCTTTTCTTTACTGTTTTTCTCTTTGGGGTTTAAAAGCACAAAACTTTGTTCCCTTAAGATGTGGTGATGGCTGCTTTTGTTTTGTTTTGTTTTTCACTCTCCTACACCACTTCATCTCTGGTAGTGGTACACTCACTCACAGAGCCACAGCTAAAATTGCCCATTTTGCTCTTATATATGAGAGACATTCAGAAATGGAATTGTCATTCACCCTCTATATGTTGTTTCTAAATTGAATATTTGCCAAAAAAGTGAATATAAAAAGGAAAAGCCAAACAAGGCAAATAATGTAATGTAGAAACAAATTGCCATCTATCTCACATTGTACTAAATCTATTACAAGTAGTATGTATAAGATAGAGAAGTGTACAACAACAGTTCAAGTAGTATCATTTGAAATTTTAGTGTAATAATTTTAAAAAACTACAAACCTAAAGTTGTGAAACTGGGGTTTCTCATGTATAGATCAGTAGATCACAGCACATGAAAGAACAGAGGTTTTGGAGGGTGTTATGGGAATTTATGACTGAAATTATATTCCCTTGATCTGCCTTCAAGGAAGTGAGTGTGGGACCCATCCTCATACATAAAGTATTTATTAGTTGGTGGGCCCATGTCAGATTTGACATAAAACTATTGCATCACAAGTGGAAAAGGGGTTGGGTTCCCCTCTATCCCATTGCTCAACTTGTACTTGTTGCTATTTAGTCCTTCTAGTCTCACCATTATTAATTTCTCACCTCCTACTTTCTCTTTTGTCCTCTTGTTTCCTCATGTTTCAAATTTCCACCTGCTTTCCTGGAATTCTTCTGAATCTAGTCATTCAACTACTTATTTTTATTTCGTAATTGGCGTTTTTCGTTGAATCTAGTCACTTATTTACTTTAACACACATGTAACGTGTCTCCTATTCTTTTTCCATCACTGCCTTTTCTCCTTCTCTTGCCGTTTCCATTAGAGGAAACATTACTTCCTTTTACAAACTTTCCTTGTGGAACACCTTTTAATTATTTACACAATTTTCTATTAACAATTATATAAATAGTTTCATTTTTATTTTTAATATTTTAGCTATGACTTTAAATTTAGAGCGACCTCAGTACCAATTAATCACATGTCATTTAGCATGTAGATAGTTTCATTTGATTTCGTATAACCTTTGTTTACGTTTTTAGCTTTTTGTTTCTCTATTGAACTTTTCCATTCTTATATGTGTCATTATCATTGGTCTTTAGCATTATATTTATTTTGGCTGCTTATGACTAAATAATTGTATAGGGATAACGGGGATATATACCCCGGGTTCAACGGCGGTGGGAGCGTGACCGGCGCCACCAGCAACACCGGCACGGGGGGGTCCAGTGACGATGGGGACTTCTTCGGAATGATTTTCAGAGGTAGTAGCAGCGAAGCGGCTCCACCTCCCTCATCCATTGTTTCAACTTATTTGTCTTTTTTAATTATTTTCATTTTGTATACTATCACCAACCATGCTGTCCTATTATCATTACTATGATAATTAATCATTATACAATTGCAAGACAAAGAAACAAGAAAAAATATCTTGTTTAGAGATAAAGCAAAATTATTCAAAGAAAATAAAAAAAAAAAAGATTAAAAATTCCCATTATCTCTTTTGATGGTGTAGCCACCGCCCATACGTAATTTATTAATTAATTGAATTTGGAAGGCATCAATTCCTTGTGTATGCGCGTTTAATTCAACGAATATAATTAATATAATATAAAGTTTGTTTCATTCCTCTCATAGTTTTATTCAATATATATTAAAGTAAATTTTTAGCTAATTATTTAATATCAAAAGTTGTATTATACCATAAATAAAATTGATTATTAAGATAATTTTTGTTGTTTGTTTTATTAGACCCTATGTATCTATTAAATAAAACAAATGGTACATATTATTTTATCTGCAAGTTGCACATGTGATAAGGTAAAGTTTTTTCATGCTAAACTCAAGTTGAGCAGCTATTTTAAATGTTCTTCCAACTTTGAGAGGCATTAATCTCATAGCTTTTCTGTGAACTTTATCTCACATGAGCATAGCAATTAGCTAGTTTTTGGATCTTTTTGACTTTATGGAGTGTATCTTTAGGAAGTTACAATGGTGGATTTCATTGGTTAATTTTGGCTCCGCCGATTCACAATATATGCTGTCCCTTTAGAGTAGATTGATCTGAACACAAAGAAAAAAGAGAGAGGAGAAGATAGGATATGGATGGATGAGGTGGATGCCATGCCATGTCAATTTCAGATGCCCCCTCTTCTTTTAATTTATGTGCCCTTTTCAAAGTAATAATGAAGTGTTTAACATGGCTTGTCTCTATTTCACAAGAAATTTTCAAACCGTCCAATTGGAAAGAATCTCTTCCTCTCTGCATCTGCATGCCTGCGGGAAGCAGTGAAGTACAATAACTTATTCACACTCTATTTGCCCCCATTCCACCCATATGTAGACCATAAGTTTTTATTTTTTATTATAAATAATATACTATTTATAGATGATATATTAATAACTTTAAATGATGTGTCTTTATATAATAATATCGATTACATATACACGTGTGTGTGGGACTCACCATAATTTTAATTATTTTGTATTTTTTTTAAAAATTATACTCTTTTGATTTTAATAATAAAAGTATTGTCGAGCCAACTTTTTATATATTGAAATTAAATTTCTCTCCAAATGATTTTAAGGATACACCTCTTACATCAATTTAGTGTATTTAAAAAAAAAAAAATTTCTTTGGGTGCTGATCCCATACTCATCCTCGTCTATCATTATATACTGCTTATTGGGGCACTTCTCAATTGACCCAAACTAGCAAGCACACCTCGTAGTGCAATTTAAATTATAATTTCTTCCATTAGAAATTATATTACCAGCATTTTAGAACCTAAACATAGGAAGAAATCTCAGCACATTAACCAATGTGTAAAGAAGAGTTTCAAGCCTAATAAATCAATTAACCAAAACCATATCATCCCTCACAGCTTGTGCAGCCACCGCTTCCAACTTCTTCCATGTTAACTCGCGCTGCTCTTCCAATTCTGTAGCCCTGGCTTCCTTCTCTAAGTACTGCCTCTGGCATTCTTCAAACAGTTCGCCATCCATCTCCAGAAACATCCTCCGAACATTGGCGGTCAGCCCATGCACTGCTTGGTTCCAATGCCCTTTCATGTTCTTCTCTAATGCTTCAAAGATTACTGGTAATATTACCTTCCGATTCTGAGCTATTAAATTTACTACGTGCTCATTGTTCCATAAGTAAAGTGCACGTTCAGCAACCTGCCATGCATACAACACTTCTTATGGTCAAATGGTGGAAGTCATCATTTTATCACTAATTAACATTGTACAACCAAGTCAACAGACTAAGCATAACCAATTATAAAGTAATTCCTACCGAGGATAACAGCTGCTCACTCATTTCTCCAGCATAACCTTATTCTAAAGCTACTTTGGTTCAGTAATGCCTCTTATAATGTGAGCCTATCTAGAGAAAGCTAATATGGGCACAAAACAATTCCCCAAACCTCCATTAAATAAAAAGTGAAAGAAGCAGTGAAAGACAAAGATAAACTTTATGAACTGACTAATTCATTGGATGTTGAAACTAGTGAGTCATACTGAGCAATTTCACTTTCTTCTTTTCTCATCCTAAACATCTCAGACTCTTTCAATCCTTGGGATCCTAGATAAAAGCCCTTCATATTAAACCTCCTATTCCTCCTTGTCTTGTGCAACAGAAGAAAGAACCTAAGAACCATTTGTAAATGCAATGAGAAAAAATGGTGCAAAAAGCATTAATCACACCTAAACCATACACCTGAAGGGTTGTTACATAAATGGGGGAAGCTTTGCATGGTAATAACTTGTAACAGTTCAGGAGCCAGTTCCAATGAAGAGATGACACTAACCTTGTATATAAAAGTAATGTTGTTCCAATTCCAAGTAAGAAGCCATACATAGATAAATTAAGACATAAAAGGTAAGAAATCAAATAATGTGTATGCACTGTACAAAATCCAACAAAATGCATCACAAATATGACCAAAATGATTCTAAAGAAACCACAATGTCATCCCCCCATTGCTGGTCTTTAAGAAGGAAGATATGCTATTATATCTGCTATAGAATGAGAATGATTGTAATGAAACCACAATATCATGCCCTCACTGCTGGTCATTAAGGAGGAGGACATGCAATTATATCTGCTATGGAATGAAAAATAAGGTTATCTAGTGCTTGGACCTTTTTTCTAGGTGGAAATAATATATAATAGTTGCAGGAAGCACAACAATTTTTGAGGTATACAAGTAAATAAGGAAGAGACAGATAGAGAGAAAATGTAAGAGAAAGGTGAAAATGGAGAAAGAAGTGACAAAAAAAGAGAAAGGAGAAAAGGAATAAGAGGGAAGGAGAAAACAAGATAGGCCCCCATTTGGCCTTGCTGTTGTAAGAATTGCTTCTGCGAAAAGCTCTTTGACAATAATTACAGTTAAGAAGCTAAGCAATTTAGTTAGTTTCAGTTTCTATTTCTAGTTTCTGCCGTCAACGGCCACTCAGAATACTCAGCACTCTTCCACACAGAAGAGAGATATACTAAATAATCAGAATCAGGACGAAACTGTTGAAATATACTAGAAACAAAAGAAAGCTGGCTGGAATCAACCTAAGTCAAATTTCAACAGGAACCAGTCAGACCCTTCCATGCCTCAGTCAACTTCATTCAAACTTCAAACTTGGTTAACGCTGCAACCAGAAAGTGGGTAGATGCTAGCACATTCATACAAATCCCAGATGTAGAAACCAAGCTACTCTATATTAGATAGGATAATTACCTGGCAAGACTTCCATGTACATCCCATACCACAGTAAATTGAATATTCCAGATTCATCAATAATAGGTCCAGATTCATTCATTTATGTCAGGCAATGATTAAATTCATGAGTCGAACTATAGCTAAACAGTTAGTGCCATGAAAAATAGCATCAATTGCCAGCACTACACACAAAATAACAGCAGAGAATGCAAACCATGTATACTTGAACTGAAAATGGTGCACAGAAGCAAAAGAAGCATTGGTTGATAACCCATAATTGTTTAGACTGGAGCTGAGCTCTCTCTCTCTCTCAGATTTTATTTCTATCTGCTTTTTCCATTTTTTTTCTGCATTGAATATAGACCAAAACTATAGCAGATATGGTTGATTGAAAGTAATGTCCTTTTCTGCTAGATTCCATTGGAGTTCCTTCATGGACAAATGACTGTTGATCAGAGATTATCACAGGGGAGTCTGATCTAACACCTCCAACAATCCTCAGCACAAAAAAAGAGGGGGAAAAAAACTCCTTGTGCATACAATTGTGCTACAACGGAAAATACAAAAATTTTTCCAAGCAAAGAAAGTGATTTTCCCCTTAGTCAAACAACAACAAACACGATGACACCAAGACAAATACAACTTTTAAATTTTTTCTCCATCCATTGCATATTTAATTTTTCCTTTGATAGGGATTTATACAGCAATCAGAAAATCATAATTTTTTCAACCAAAGTAAAACAAGAAAACGACAGAGGAAGCAGCAACAACAATTTCAACATCCAAGCACCCATAGGTCCAATAATATAGAGTAATACAAGGTCATATCAGCCTCTACCCCCTTTTCCCCCAGGGGTTCCCAAAAAATTACAGAGCTCTGCAGCTAAGAAAAATAAAATAACATATAAGACATCGATAACGCATATGACAGGCTGCATATATTATCCTGAGTGAGATCATGGCTATCAGAAAATAGCATAAGATTAATTGAATTAAGTTATAAGCTGTCACAGACCTGGAAGTGAGGGCTGTTAAGGCAGCGTCCAATCTGCCTGAAAAGGGGGACCATGCACCGTTGAAATTCTGCAGACATAGTTGCCTCCAGAACCT
Source organism: Cercis canadensis (assembly GCA_003255065.1). NCBI lineage: Eukaryota > Viridiplantae > Streptophyta > Magnoliopsida > Fabales > Fabaceae > Cercis > Cercis canadensis. Next base: position 244,462 of record QAOA01004365.1, read on the forward strand.
CTTCAAGTTCACCAAGAAAAAGAACCTCCTTCTGGCAATTTATGACTGGCCAGTACTTCAACAACCCCTTGATCACAGGATCCGCCAACCTGTAGTCCTTCTCAACAAACTGAGTAATGCAGTAAGACAGTTGTTGGTGATAAGTGGCAATAGATTTTGGCTTGTGAAGTGGTACAAGTGCCCGGATAAGAAACAATTTATGCTCCTCTTTCATTGGCAATGCAAACCCATTTATAATACTACCGAGGATCTCCAATAGCTCAGCTATACCATTATACCTCTCTGTCTCAAATATAAACCGATAAAATATATTATTTATTGCCTTTCTTATGAAGGGCCTGTGTACCATGAACTTCCCATATATACGGTGAAGAATGGTTTTCAAATACTCACGCTCTCGTGGGTCCTCCGAATCAAACAAATCAAGCAGTTTCAAAACAAATATATGATCAATATAGCGCTTTGCAATCCTTGTATCTGTCTCAGATGACACAATGTACCTCAATAGAATTTCATACACTAGCTGTAAATGGGGCCATGATGGATCCAAATATGTGTCATCCTCTTCAGGATCCACACTTTCAGTCCCTGTATTTTCATGGGATGCTGGGGGCAAACATCTAAAAATGTTAACTGAAACCATCCGAATCAGCTCTTCTTGCATAGCTTCGCTGAATTTGAATGATCCAGATTGTATGATATCCACTAACTCATAAAGTGTTTGGCGTTTAATTTCCTTTTCCCGAACCGACTTCAAAGTGCTTGAAAAATCACATAGAAAGCAACAAATTTTAATCTTTCGCAGGAATATACTTGGGCGTTCTGGAACAGCAACTTCTCGTAGTGGTGGTAGTATTTCAATTACCCCAGAAATGGGAGGTGCTGCCGCCGTAGATAAGGTATTTTGTGCGTCCGAATTGGGGGTTGCTGGATTGGTGGCGGTCCGAGATGCATGGTTCACAACGACTTCCACTGATCGATGATACCCATTTGCAGAAATTTCATTGAATTCCGATTTCGATGATTTCTTGTGCGAACGCTTTATGATCTTATTGAACATTTTTCCAGAAATAGAATATTAAACCCCAGAATTCGGTTCAAGGAGAAAATTCTGCCAATAAATTTTCAAGCGATCGAAAAACCCTAGAAAGTGGGAAAATATCAGGAATTGAATTAAATGACACAAGAGACAAATGGGAATGAAGGAAGAAAGCGGAGTTTCACATACCTAAAGGCTCAAATGTACGCCTCGTGAGCAGGATTGAGGAAAAACGCCAAGGCCGATCGAAGAGCCGAACCATCTAGTACGTAAACGACGATCGACGAAGCGGCAAATGACTCGTACCGAAGGCGGTTCTGCAGTGATTTAAAATGGTAAAATACGAAAATTGGGAAGTGGAAATGAAGATGTTTGCCTGTTTGGGACCCAAGAAAATCAGATGAGAGGGGAAAATTGGAGTGGTATTGGTGGAATTAAGGATAATCATTATGGCCAAAATGGGCATTATGGCCAAAAATTGTATTTCAGGTTCAGGTGAATGTAGTAATTAATCCTAAAAACACTTTTAAAAGCGAAAACAATAAATAAGAAAATAAAATAAGGGCAAATTCTCCTAGGTGCAAGATGTTTGGAGAAAAGATGCTCAGGTTGGATCAGGCATTCAATTGGAGATCTTAAATAAAAGATGCTTAAATCGTTAAAATATTTTTTCATTATATATATATTTATTATATAATTCTTTTGTTTGGTACATAATTTTTATGTTTAAATATAATTTAAATAATCACATAAACTTAAAAGATATTTTGATAATTTTTCAATTGTGTCAAAGTATCCTTTCTTTAAGCATTTCACACTTGGAAATAATTTTTCCTACGAAGCAAAAATGACATTTTTTTTTGGAGGTTTCTTAGATATTTTTAGTATTTATGTAGTATGTCATACTATATAAAAATAATCAATAAATGAATGACATGTGTACAAATTAACTGTTTTTAAATTTGTTTAAAAAATTAAATAAATTATATTTTATATATAATAAAATATAAAAATTATGTATAACTGCCACGTCAGTGTAATATGACATACTTACGTAGTATCATAGAATCCCCGTTTTTTTTTATAGTTATCTAGAAAAATAATGATTGTTAATTTTTTTTTTTTACTATGTAGTTTGCAATACAAGTATTGTATAATTAGAGTAGGTGACCTTCAAGACTTATGAGTTTTTTGTTCAAACTCAACTCCGTAAAGGTAAAAAAAAAAAAATATGTAATTGTTGTGTCACAAATAAAAAAAAATATTCGAATTGAGATCTCATATTCAAATTTTCAAATTTTCAAATCTCCATATCTACATCTAAAAAATCTATCCCTATCTATTAAATAGCAGAGAGAAAAACTAGTTATCAGCATTTATCTCATTACTAAAGTTGTAATGTTTATTAAGTTTTAGGTTTATCTTATAGTATTGTGTATATTTTATGTTACGATTTGATAATATGGTCGACATTCAAATGGTAGAAAATATTTGGAGAGATTTGTTTATCCTAATGTGATTTTTCTATTTATATTTGACAAATTTTAAACATTATAATTACACAGAAATTGCATATCCATCGAGATAGTTTTGATTAATTGCTAATCAACAGAAGCTATCTATTTTGCTGGAAAATTGCATGAAATTGGATTTGGATCAACATTCGCCCAACTCTATTCTAATGAGAATGAAGGAAGGAGAATTTATTAGTGTTGTTTACTTCCAAACTGGTTTATCTATCCTAGTCCAACGACACGGGCTGCGGCGATAACTATTGAGCATAGTTCTAATTCCAAATGTGGTTCCATCTTCTGTGTCATTCTTTCTCCCTTCGACGAGTCCAATTATATCTGCAATATATGACACCAACTTAGAAGCTAGCACAATTAAAGCGAGGTTTGGAAGCTCTTTTTTTTTTTTTGATAATCCAGGANTTTTTGGATAATCCAGGAACTATTGGTTAACCATAACCTTTGAATAGAGTTAGACTTATCAAATTTGGGATAAGACATCTTTGTTCTATGAATTTTACTGTCGAAGTATCCACAACTGTAATTTTGTATGGGGAGAATTTTGATATCATTATTTTGTTAATGAGAAGTTTCGAACACAAGATTTTCTTTTTGCGATAAGAGCCTTGTGACCTGTTGTTGGTTTGTGATCAATAAATCTACAGCCTTGTTGACTTGGGACCAACTAATTTACAGCTTTGTTGGCTTGGAAGCTCTTCTTCTGATGATGACAAGAAAAATAAAAATTAGAAACACCAATTATCCCTCCATAATTGCTTCATCAATATCAAATCCTTATCCATCTGTATTTTCATATTTCTTAAGCATATTTCTCTGATAAGAATGTTAAAATTAATATAAACATTTCAAACAAAGATTTCTTTTATGTTAAAATTAATAATCTCTATTTTCTCCGCACCATGGGCTCAAATGACGGTTATCAAAGTGATTTACTTTTATTTTCCTCCAGAAATAGTTTATCTCCATGCTGTATTTATAACTCAACAATCCAAACATTAGAACATTGTGAACGAAACAGGTACCAGGGTGACCCAATTGCATTCATCACCTTTAGTCATAAAGCAAGTTTCAAATATCAAATTGTATCTTAAAGTCGATTATCTTCTTCGCATGACTTTTGACCCCTCATCCTCATGAATTGGTTTCTGCAACAGATTCTTCTTTTGCCAGTGGTTATAGCTCCTTTCTTGCTGAGTTGGCAAATTGAAAAGGATAGTTTCCATTTTGAAAGAGTAGTTGTTTGATCAAGGAAGCTGGTAATTAGAAGTACGATATTCTTTGCAAAACTAGGCATTTTTATTCACTTTGCACTTGCCTTTCGATGAATAAACTCTCTTTTCTTTTCCATTCTGGTATTTTCTTCCTCATGACTTCATTCGTTTTGTAATACATGTTTGGTCCTTCATATGAACTACATATTTCTCATATCAGTAGGAGAGATCTGCAGAAGACATGTTAATGAATTTAACTTTCCCAGCTTCATAGTTTTCAAACCAATGTGGAGCTTAGTCTGCAGAAAAAAAGAACAGACACTGGTATAACTCATAAGTGTGGAATGGATGAAGTTAATAGCAAATACTGGTATAGCTAAGAAAGTGTTGCCAATGACAAATGCAGTAACATTTTAATGCCCATTTAATTTCTCACGTTCATGTACCTGATTCAGTCACTTGTAAATTTTTCAATACAAATGAGTATATTATATCATTGATCATGCACCTGTAATCACAGCAGCTGAAGTTTAAGTACCAAAAATTACAATATGGTGAAACTAAGAAACCTTTAATTTTACTTATAAAAAAAAGGACATAACTAAAATTAGAGCTAAAACTTCCAAATGGTGCAATATACCCTATGATATCGTTTGAAAGAAAACTAGAGTTAGAGATTAAGAAAGTCAGAATATACAATGCGGAGAAACAAACAAGAAGCTAGCTTTAAGTTTCAGCAGAATTTGTAATTCAGGCAAGAAATTCACGGGCCACAATATTTTAAAGCCATGAAAAGACAATAAGAAGTTCATTTACCATGTTCTGAGGCAAGAAAAATCAAGATAATATGCTAAAATTTGTAACTCTCCAATTAATCTTCAAAAACAGTAGTGAAAAAGAGCTACTATTTTTATTGTGCTGTATTTGAAGTTTCAAAATTAAAATAAGCTCGGTAAAAGATGGTTTTAATGATTTCATCTTCTTCGTTATTCCCTATTTAAGAGAAATAGAAACACTACACAGAACATTTATGTTAACAATTAAGTTCTTTTGTATAAAGAAACAGAAACAAAAAATTGGGAGGACTCCTGGTTTCAAATGTGGGGTAAAAAAATGGTAGGTGTTTGCCTATATTATATAATTATTATTTTTTATATATGGTTATTTTATTTTTATTTGAATATGATAACCATATACTAAATAAAATAATTTTATATTTTAAATATAATAATCACATATTTGTACATGATAACTACATATATAAATAACATAACCACATAACATTAAATGATATTTTAGTCAATTTGACATTTGCTTAAAAAGCATATGCCTTCCTCCAGTCTTTTATTCATAGCTTTCCAACCTGTGAATAATTCTCTCAAGAAAATTTTAGCTCTCACATCACAGTGATGTCTGCCATGTTCTAAAACAACTTAGACCAATAGATATTAAAGTTTCAGTTTGATTTGGAGCAAAAGTCATACTTCGAACAATACTCCACTCAGTACTTGCATGTACCAAGTTGTGCTTCAAGTCACACAACCTGCACCTTAAGAAAACCCTTGTGGCTTCAAATCTTCAATGGGTATATATCGGCATGCATTTGAAGTTCAGACCTTAAAAGGAACTCTGCACAGGACACCTTAATTGTGTAATACAATAAACAACAGCGAAAAAAAAAAAAAAAAAAAANAAAAAAAAAAAAAAAAAAAAAAAAAAAAAAAAAAAAAAACGAAAGCATGAGGCACAACATAGTACATTAACTTTTAATTGCTTATTCAAAACAAATCAAAATAATTCTGGAAATCTTCAGATTGAACTCGCTCATAAAAATATTATTGTTTATGCCATCAAATGCCTAGCAAAGCTTAACCAGAATAATTGGGATTTTGAGTTTCAGACATTAGGTGTTACCTACATGAATCAGCATTATCCAGGATTTATTTACTATGTCTAATTTGACAACATAAAAAAGATAATAGAAATTTCTATTAAAAGCATCCATCAACACATAAAACCCTAAGATAAGTTTGAGGCACATAGCACAGAAGACAGAATGCAACATTTTCCAAGATAAAAAACATGATGCAAGTCATATAATTTACATACGAGAAATACTAGCAACTAAAACCCCCTTCCTTGCACCTAACATTCAGAGCATAGAGCAGCAGGAAGGATAAGTTTACCATTTTTACAATGAGTCACACAAGTTAAAGCTATTATATAAATATCTATCCATTAAAGTTCCAACAGACAGATTTGTGCTGATTAGATTGCAGCTTTGAAAAATGGTTAGCAACTGGTAACTACAACAAAGACCTGAGCTCAATTTCCTCCCTTCTTTGGCCTATGTGTGCACGTTATAGAAGGTAATTACCATCCACCTTTGTCACTCCCATCACTTCTCTTACCCCAAGAGCCTCCTGCTGCACCTGCATTCCATGAATCAGTTGGCCCTCCACCTCCATTACTTCCTCCTTTAGCATCTATCGACTCATTCCAACTAGATGATTGACCCTTATCTGCAGCACTGGATTGACCACAACTCGGGACTTGTTCTCCAGTTTCACCTCCATTTCCTGAACCAGCTCCACTGTTCCAACCTTTTGCCTGGTTGTCCCAGCCCCTTGATGCAGTATTGGAACTAGGCCCCTTTTTCCACCCATCCTGAACATTAGTTTCTTTAGTTTCCTTCATAGCACTAAATTTGTTCCAGCTAGTACCATGGTTCCCACCAGAAGTCCAACCATTTCCCCCAGCTGTAACATTCTCATTTGTAGAGTCTGCTCCATTAGTCCAGCCAGCGCTTCCTTTAGCCTCTGACCCCTGGTCTGACCTTTTGTTGTTCCAATTATCACCAGCTCCACAACTTCCTGAACTCCCACTCTGCCATTGCTTATTACTTCCACCTCCTTGGTTCTCACTCTGCCAATCGTTCTTGTTCCCAATTTCCTGGTTCCAATTCCCTGATCCATTATTATTTTTCCTTCCTTCAACATTATTATCTGCCCCTTTCTTCCAGCCAGATGACTCATCTTCACCAGAATCCCTTCTGTTGTTCCAACCACCTGGTTGGTCCCTCCTTCCACGGCCTCGACCTCCAAATCCTCCCTCTGATCCCCCTCTACCACCAAAACCTTCCCTGTCTGATCTACCTCTACTACCAAAGCCCCCACGATCCCCTCCCCTGCCACCAAAGCCCCCATGCTCTCCCCTACCCCTAAAACCTCCTCTACCTCTAAAGCCACCCCTACCACCATAACCACCTCNTACCAAAGCCCCCATGATCCCCTCCCCTGCCACCAAAGCCCCCATGCTCTCCCCTACCCCTAAAACCTCCTCTACCTCTAAAGCCACCCCTACCACTATAACCACCTCTCCAATTCCCACCACTCGTCCCATCACCAGAAGTTTCTTCTTGACCTTCATTTCCACTAATCAACTTATCACCATTTGAAGCATTTCCTGAGTGCCAATTGCTGTTCCTTCCCCAATTCGTGTTTTGATTCACATCACTAGATCCAGAATTCCAATTGCTTTTCTTTCCCCAAGCCAAATCTTCATTTCCAGCATCAGTATGTCCTGAACTCCAGTGGGAATTGTGGTTTTCATTCCCGTTGCTTGGTCCTGATTTCCAAGAGGCATTACTGTTGTTCCTCCCCCAGTTGGTATTTTGATTTGCATCACGAGATCCAGACTGCCAATTGCTATTTTTGTTCAGATTAGAATCCTGGTTGCCACCATGTGCGGAGTTCCAATTGCTTTTCTTGCCCCAACTGGAATCTTGATTTCCAGCATCAGTCCGACCAGAACTCCAGTTGGAATTCTGTTTCTCATTCCCACTGTTCAATCCTGATTTCCAAGTGCCCAAATTTGAAGCCTGTCCATCACCAGATCCACTCTTCCAACTTCCACCTTGACCCCACCCAGTTGATGAATCTCTACCTGATTTTTTTTCATTAGAGACATTTAGATCTGTAGCTTCAGTGTAATTGGATGCAGACTTCCAATTGCTCCTCTGACCCCAACCATTACCTTGGCTTCCCCCAGTGTCAGTAGATAGAGCTTTCTCACTGTTTTTTGCCTCCCAATTTCCTCCATCATTTGATCTGCTATTCCTGCCACTACTTTGACTCCACCCAGTACCTGGACCTTGATCATGGGTTTTTCTTCTGCTCCAACCATCTTGATCATTATCCTGATCCTCTTTAGTCTCACAGGGTCCAGAAACCAAATTGCTTTTCTTACCCCACTTTGAATCTTGGGTGTCACCAGCATCAATCAATTTAGAGTTCCAATTGCTTGCTTCTTGTCCCCAATCAGAATTCTGGTTTTCAGCTACTCTACTTAAACCAGGTTTAGAAGCGCTCAAGTTAGAACCTTCTTTGGCTCCACCACCCAATCCACCTTTCCAACTAGGATTTCCACCCCATCCAGTTGTAGTACCTCCTTGGTTTTCTCTGCCACTTGGTCCCTTTTTCCAATCAGAGGCTTGACCTGATCCTACACCAGAACCATCAGAAGTTTTGCCACTGTTCCAACCATCTTGGTCTTCACCCTTTCCCACAGTATCATCTCTAGTGGATTTCTGATTCCATCCAGAGTGGTTCTCTTGGTAAGATATGGGTTCCTTAGATTTCTCCCAACAACCCGGAGATGTGCTTACATTTTCCTTCCCCCAAGGAGCTGCAGAATGATTTGAAGAATCAGCAGGTTTCCCAACTTCTTTGCCACCACTTGTTCCAGATTTCCAAGCACCCCAAGTAGAATTCAGATTACCTCCATTATCTGGCCCACTTTTCCTGCCATTTCCTTGACCCCATCCAGTTGCTGAACTTTCTTTTGATATTTTTCCACTGTCCCAAGAACATTGACCTTTTTGCTCACCTTTATGATTTCCATCAGACTTCTGGTTCCAACCAGAGGACTTCTCTTTTGAAGCTTCGGGAGTATTCCAATTACTTTTGCTATCCCATCCTGAGTGTTGGTTTCCATCCACATCATTAGCATTATTTTTCCACTCACTATTCTGGTTTTCATCAGCAATATTGCTTTTCTTCCAGGGTTCCTCTGATAATTTAGAATCAACATGATCACTGGTATTTTCAATTTTAGGTTTTGCCGCACCCCAGCTGCTACCACCTTTTCCCCAGCCACCAGATTGATCAGGGTCAGGAGCAGCTCCATCATTCTCCACAGCTGCACCCCAGGAGGAATTCTGGTTTGAAGTATTCTTAATCTCCCAAGCAGTATCTCCAACACCTACATGTTACTAGATCAATTGAGGCAATTTCTTCGCAAGTAACACAATAATTTGGAGCTATGACATGCTAAGCATACCTTTACTACAATCATTGCCCTCAGTACTTATAGGATTAGCAGTTGACTCAGGTTGCTGCAATAGCAAAAAGAATAGACCAACACATTAAAAATGAATGCAGCATAATTGTACTTGAATAATATATTAGCAGATTTATAAATGAATGTGTACAAGTGCATGTATTATATGGAGAAAACACAATACATGCATGTTGTTCTGAGACAGAGAGAGAGGCAGAGGGAACAAGGGAAGGTATTGAAGGGAAGAAAAGACTATTGGTGCAAGTTAAAGACATACTAAGAAGCTAGATGCAGAACGGTTAGACCAAGAACTCCTGCAAAAGATTATCAAAAGGTAAGAGAACAGGCAAAATAACTAAATATGAGAAGATGAAGAAACTAGTCATGAAAGAAAATAAGATACTCGGTCTTTGCAATTGTTGATCATCAGATTATTTTAGATGGACAACCAAATAATGAAGTAATCTCTTCAAAAACTTAAGTCAACTACCAATAACCATAAAATTACAGTTGAACATGTTAAACTATGGATTATAACAAAATGGCTCCTGAAATATATCATATTCAGGACTCAGAGACTGTTCTGTACTTTGATTTAAATTAATATTGTGTTACCATATGATAGTGATACCTATTTCATGTCAGTACATACATCATAATAACAAAAAAAGGGCAAAAGAAAATGAAACATGTTCATTATTAACAGAGTATATCCAAATTCTATCTAAATAGTACGAGCCTCTTATTTTTTATGAACAAACCCATAAAGAATACTAAACTTGAAAATACAACACCTAAATAGCATTTTCCTAATAGTACATTCTCCCCATTTCATAAACATATGTAATCTGTGCAAGGGCTTCAACACAAAACATATGACAGTCAACAACAACAAACCATTAATAACATTATAAGCAGTCTCTTCTGCAGGTCCAGATAGTCATTCTCATTATATGGTTGCAACCAACACCCACAGTAAACCCAGATGTGGAAGTGAATATCAAAATTCCAGTAAATAAAGAAAAGAATGATCAAGTAGATTGACTAATATCCACATGAAACATACCTTTCAGCTGAGAGCCCTCCACTATTCCATCCATCATTCCCAGTTGATGTTCCCACTCCATCCATCCAACCTTCAAATAAACCCAAATGTCAAATCCTCAGTCATATCTCACAATTGAGCATCAATGACAAGCAGAACACAGAAAAGGAAACTAGCATGCATGTCAAATGACACTACGCCCCATTTTATGGGACAAGATTTCTGATGTTAAAAGAGAAAATATTAACTTAAAAAAAAAAATAAAGGAATTACCACCTCCTGAGGAGCCTTCAGTACCCAGTAGATCAAAGGGTTTCAGTGAACTTGAATCAGGATCACCACTGATATAAGAAAAACACAAACCAACTCAGGAAGATTTTCACAGCCGAAGTTGCAATCAGAAAGAATATGTAATACAGAGTTATTTTCAGAAATACCTGGTTGACAAGGCAATACTCTTCCCTTGAACCTCAGAAAGATGCTCGCTTTTAACTGAGAAAATCAGTGAAAGGAGTTTGTTTTTTCTTTTTATAAACGATGATCTAAAACAATGTAAGAACCAAAAGTAGACCATCATAACAAACCTGTAAGAACCTTTTGCTGAGAATCAAGTTTCACAGTAACATCACAGCGACGTGTGGCTATAACACGGCAGAGATATCCCTTTAAAGGACCCACTCTAATCCTCAAGGTTTGACCGATGGTAAACAGGGCATCACTGTCTCCATGTTTGACTGCATACAAAGATTATCCATCAGTAGGAAATCAGAATCTTACTTCTTATGGCTAAAAGATTTGTCAAAGAGTCAAGCAACATTACATACATTCACGGTTACTTTCTCTTGCTTGCCATGGCCTTTTTGGTGACAGAGGGGATTTGGGTGATGATGGTATATCTTCAAAGATTGAAGGACCTGGTTCACTATCCTGAGTAGATCATTGCAAGAAACATCAAAACCCAACCAAGACAATCAGAAAGTTCAAAGCCTAATATATCTGAGATTTAGTGGTAAAGTAACAGCATGCTTGATTTCAAACCTTTCCACTGCATTCAGCAACAGTAAGCTTGATTTTCTCACACATATGAGATTTACAAGTGAAGTAACCACCGTGTTCCTCCTCATTTTCGTCATATAAAAAGACAATGCCTCTATATATATGCTTAACGATACCTTGTCTACCCTGCACAATGATATTATATAGTGTTAAAAGTTCAAGTCAAACATGAAGTTTTGCCAGTAGCAGACCACACCTAAAAGAAAGGAAAGGGAAAAAAAAAAAATATATATATATATATATATATATATATATATCTGTAATTAGCATCAGACCTTAGATGGACCCTCCAGAACCCTGATAATATCATTGACCAATATGGTCTTATTGTGCTGATCTTGGGCAGTAAGTTTCATGTCAAATAGTCCACTCTTTATATCACGCCGTTCAACAGTCACAGCAACAGATCCATCTGGACTCTCTTTAAGAATCTATAACAAATAGAAAGATAGGGTAGAGCTCTCCAAAACTAGAAGGTAGCCTAGATCAGATGCCTGTTAACAATGTCATTGCATAAGATCAACACTATACCTTATATGTGTCATCTTTCTCGATGCCCACAATAATACCAAAGTCCTTCCTGCTGCAGAAGGAAAGATGTATGAAAAGGAGGACAAATATGTGGAAGAGAGTTCTTACAGTATCATGAATGCTAAATAGGTTAAAAAAGGGCTTACCCAAAACATACAAGATCATACAGCTCAAACACCGTACCAGAACTTGATGAACCCTCTCCTTTGCCACCTCCTTTATCACCTCTTATAATCCTTTTTTTCTTTGGCTGACCATAAAGTTGAGAGAGCCACTCCAGATCATTTGTTTCATTAGCTTCAGAAGACCTAAACTTCAGGAGTTCCTCTTCTCTCGGAGCATCACCCCAGAAGTTTAATGAATCCATAGACACTTTCTTGTATAAGTACCCATCCTTGAGCATCAGGCCATCCAGAATCTCAAAGACCTTTCCAGTATCACGATCACGTCTGCATTGCATGAGAGGTCGGAATTCCCTGCAGTGGTACAATTGAAACAATTGTATCAAGGAATCTATCTATCAAAGAATGACAAAGATTTGGGATAATGGTTTATTACTCAAGTTCACTTGCGCTGATCAATCTTGGTGCTGGTGCAGCAGTTTTCTGGAGACTATATCCTCCACCCTGAAACAACGGAAAAAAAATCCAATTTTAGAGTTAATTCATAACAACCCTGTAAATGGACTAATGGAACAGCCACAGCATAAGATCAAAACAAATGAAAAGAGTAGCCAATGGGGAACAGGTCTTGGTTCAGTCATTACCACTAAAAGCTTCTGTCCAGTACAGATATCACAAACAGTAATAAAAGTTCACCATCTTTTTATACTAATACTTTTATATCCTCTCCCAAATCTCATTTACTTTCCTAAAATTAGTCACTAATTTTTCTGCCAAGTGTGTGCTCAATCCCAACATTTTTGTGTATTCTAGAGTAAAAGATATATATATATATATATATATATATATGAATGTTCATTGTATATCAAATTGCAACTTAATAACATAATTATTTATGCAAAAGTAACCAACAAGAAATGATAATTTCAAACTCTTGAATTTTTATTTTTGTTTTGAAACAATTTCTCACAATGTAGCATCCTAAGACCTAGTAAATTAAATGCTATTGCTAAATGCAAAAGCACCAGCACAAGTTTGGTGTTTATTTTCCATGAATGCAAAGCTGACAGTAAATCCACTCTCATTGTATAGTAACTATTTGCTGATTGCAGTCAGCCCTATTTGCCTGATAAGTTAATTAGCAACTACAGGAAAATAATTAATTGGCATGATCACTGCTAACAGATGAGTTGAGAGAGAGAGAGAGTCATGTGATAAGATTATCTCATTACAAATTTGGCAGCCATTGCTTGTAGATCAATTCTCGGAATAAGCTTCACTGTTACTTTTGTCCGTGCATTATTCACAGCCTCAACCTGCAGAAATAGAAAATTATAGACTGGAATAAGTACTTCCTAAGGTAGATAGCAAAATACAACACCAGAATGTCCACTTATACAGTACCTGCGCTAGGTCCCCCTTGTATTTTCCATTTTTCACACGAGCCCACATGCCCTTAGAAACTTCATTGCATCTACTTCGCACAGAGAACAAATGAGAAACTTCATTTTTTGGAACAGGCTGTACTCGGGTAATATAAATACTAGAAAGCCCTTTACATGCCTGAAATTATAGATCAGCAGCAGCCATGTCCAAAGAATTAGCTGCTAGTTAACATTTCACAAATAATTGGTATAAACTCCAGTACTTCAGTTACCTCGTTAATATCAGATTGCTTCTCAGCTTCAATATAAATAAACCCCTTCATATGATCAACAGAAAATGCGGATATTATATGCAGTTTAGTACCCAGTGATTTTAAATCAACAAACTTCTGCATCAGACAGAAAGCTGAATGCCTCTCACGCCCAACCTGCAGAAAGCAGAGCTTAGAAAAGCCAAAAACTAAGTGTTGACTGGCATAAATTACTGAAAACATGTTTCAGATGTCATACTGCGCATTTTACTCTCCAGATGGTTGGGTCAGTTTGTAGAAAACTGGGCTCAATTATTTTATCATCAAACTCATCTTCATCTCCGGCATGTCTAACAAATCTAGAACCTTCTCCATAACGTTCTGCCATCATTCTATCAAAATCTTCTTCATCCATCACTTCCTCTTTGGGGAAAATTGGAAGGCTATGCCCCTTAGTTGGTTCTTTCATCATTGTTGGTGCATTATCAAAATCCTCATCTGCAAAATATGTTGGCAAAAGACTCAGAAAAACTATCTGGAGAGGAAGCATAAGTTTAAGAGAAATTACCTCAAACTACACCACAAACAGGATAAGATGTTTGTCAAATTGAAGAACGCCATCAGTAAAAAGTCCTAATCTAACCTAAAGTCCTGACAGGAGGGAGACTTCAGAAACAATCATGACACTGAAAATAGCTCCAGTGACAAACAATGAGAAAATAAGCCAGAACATCACACCCAATAATAGACGAAATACAATGTTCTTTCTATTTCACTACTAGAGTTTCCAAGCATTATTAAGTTAACCACAAGAAATTAAGCAGCATTTTGTGTTCTGTTTCATCATCAATATTGGAAACCAAGGATATTATATAAACTCAGAATCAAGAAAAGAAGCAAAACCCTGATGAAACATGCATACCAGAGGGGGAAAAAGTCCACAAATCTACAACCAGCAACACAGCAATATACATGCTCAAACAGAACCAAATAATATAGAAAGTGCATGATTTACCATCATCACAAAAAAATTAGAGAAACTCCAACAATAACACAACACATCTCTAACAAGGCACAACATGTCCTGATTTTCATTATAATGCAAGCAAACCCTTCCATTTTTAAATCAAATTAGCTCAAGTGTCAAACAAAAGAGAACATCAACCAGAATATCACACCCAATAATAAACAATGTTCTTTCTATTTTACTACTAGAGTTGCTGAGCATTATTATGTTATCATTAAGAGATTAAGCAGCATTTTGTGTTCTGTCTTATCTACAATATCAAAAACCAAGGATATTCTATAAACTCAAAATCAAGAAATGAAGCAATACTCAACAGCCCAAATTCTAAAACATCTTTCTCAAAACCCTGATGAAGCATGCATACAAGAGGAGAAAAAAAGACCAAAAATCTTCAAAGGCAGGAAACGAATAACACAGCTATATACATGCTCAAACTGACCCAAAGAATATAAAAAAAGCTCATCATTTCCGATCACCACCCCAAAACTAGATAAACTCCTGCAATGACAATGCATCTCTACCAATACTTCCCAAACAACGCACAACTTGTCCTAATTTTCATTTACACTGCAAGCACACCCTTCCATGTTTAAATTAAATTAGCGCAGCCATCAAGAAGCTTAAGATCATTGCAACAGACCAAGAAGAATTCCAAATTACATTGAACGATTCACTTAAGATGCATGGACCTTCATCCCTAACAAACGCTTAAAATACGTCCACTGAGATTCACCCACTACCCGACATAAATCGCTTCTGACTTCACTGCCCACAAACTTCTTTTCTCTATAAATGAATAAACACGACAATCAAATAAACAAATATGAATTCAAAAAGAAATGTGAACCGAGCCTCAAAACGAATCTTTTTTATTTTTATTTTCTTTTTACTTTTGTTTGATAAAAGAACACCCTTTGAAACGAAGTGTCGCTCCTTGCTACAGCAAATAAGCAAAACAATCAAATGAACGAAAATGATTTGATAACGAAAAGTCACATAATCTTCAATACCGCAATCCTCATTAAGACAAGCTCTAAAACACTCCCATCACGAATCATCAACCTAAACCTGACCGAAAATGACCACCAAAGCCATGAAATTCAGAGAACCCAGCTTTTCCCCATCACCATACAGAGCAATAAATCCAGAATGAGAAAGTGTCGACAGTCAATCAAACACCAAACATGGTGAAAACCCTAATCGTTGTTATGAAAGAGACAAAAGAAAACAAAATGTACGAGCAGAAGAAAGAGAGATTAAGGATTTTATACCATCTCTGAAGTCACTGTCATCGCTCTCTTGGCTCTCTTCGCTCTCGTCAATGTCAGCGGCGTCGTCAAAGAACTGCAAAACTGATCGGTTCTTCCTCTTCCGGCCACCATCAGTTTTGTCATCATCGTCCCCGCCACGCTTTCGCTTTCCGGCGGGAGCTTTGCCCTTGCTGGCGACGACCTTAGCCTTACCCTTGCCCGTCATCTCAGGTGATAACAATGCAGAGGAAGAGCCACACACACCGATTGCATGTAAAAGGAGAGAAAGAGAGAGAGCACAGAAGCAGTGAAGTGTGAGGAGAGAGGACTGAAGTCTGAAGAGAGAGAGAGTCTGAGAGAGGAAAGACCGGTGGCAATGTGGGCCCCTGGCAGTGGCAGCACACATTTATCTGTGTAGTTTATTAGTTTACATTTTTATCCTTACCTTGGGGCGTTTCAGTGTCGCCAAACATCAATATTTAGTGGCAAACTGACAACAAAAAAAAAACAATACTAATGTGTTAGACTTAGTGAAAATAGGTTGAGTAGGCTAAAGGTCTTGAGCTTAAATTTTTGAAGTTGTATTTATTAGAAAGAATTTATCGAATAGGGATTAATCTCATATCTAAAAAGTATGAAGATACATTCGATGTAAACAAAAAAAAATTGATTAAAAAATGTAATTTGACAAATTATTTATTAAAATAGAGCATTGTACAAACTTTTTACATAAATAATATAATTTTTATTATTTTATTTGTGGCATACTGATAAAGTTATACACGCTACATTAAGAAATAACATTTTAAGTGTCACGCTTCATGAATATAGTGTCACTCAACATCAATAATGTGTAGACCAACAGAAAAAAGATAAAAGTAT
The DNA here is from genome assembly GCA_003255065.1 of Cercis canadensis. Classification (NCBI taxonomy): domain Eukaryota; kingdom Viridiplantae; phylum Streptophyta; class Magnoliopsida; order Fabales; family Fabaceae; genus Cercis; species Cercis canadensis. The sequence goes on from QAOA01004365.1 coordinate 261,133, forward strand.
CACGCCATATTGAAATAGCGCCTTCTACTATGTCCTGCTATGAAGGGAGTAGCGCAACATCTTATCCGTAAAAAATTGCATGCCTAATGTCAATAATTTAAAATAATCACTCTACACTTGAAATAGCATGTTCAATATTGTCACGCTACTTAGAAATCACGCTATATTAAGTGTCACACTACTTTGTAAAGTATAATAACTTTCTCGGTAATCGACAATTTCAAAGTTTTTGAGAGTCAAATTAAAGTTGAGACATCTTACATTAATGTAGTGTTTCAACATTGAAAAATGCAACTTCTCAATGTGGCGTATACTATTTTGTCCAGATGCTATGAATAAAATAATAAAAAATATACAATTTGTGTAAAAAGTTTGAACAAATACTCTATTTTGATAAATATTTTACCAAATTACATTTTCTTAGTTAATTTACCATTTTTAGTTGCCACTTTTTTAAGATAGAGATTTTTTTAGACAATTATTCTTCAGTCACTCAAATTAATAAATTAAAGTGGGCACAATTATAGTTGAGTTTTTAAATTTATCTTTTATTGATGAATGGTTATTACATATTAATTAGTGATCATTTTTTGATTAATAGCATCTCATATTGAACTGTAATTATCTAATGTTTCTCAATAACTACTCGTGAAGGCAATTTAAAAAAATGTAACAATTATGACTCACTAATTTTCTTTTTTAGAAACTCATTTGAAGTTATTATTAATTAGAGTCACCTAAGAATAATTATCTCTTTTTTTTTTTTGCTATCTCTTCCTATCCATCAAAATTAGTAAAACAGAAAAACAAAAGTAAGGAATTGTTAAAATAAAAACCGAAAATAAGGTGGTGCCACAAGAAATGACCTAACTATATATATATAATCATAATATTAACACAAAATCAAGTAGTTTTGTGCAGAATAATAAAATTATTCTTAAGACTTACAAATTCTATGTTTGAATACATAATCACAATCAAAGTACCAAAAAGTAAATAAATACATAATGATAAGAGTATTTTAATCATTTTATTTGATGTAGCAAGATCCTTGGTACTTTTTGATATTTTCTTCTCAAATTCAAACCTAGCGCTCCTTTTCCAAAAAAAAAAAAGAAGAAGTACATGAGTTGTTGTATTTTTGTTTTGGTTACATGACAACAAGATTCAACCCTTCACCACACCTTGAATTATTAACTGTTCTAATATGAGGAAGAAAAATTTAGTTCTTAAAAGATGCAACAAAAGTTATTTTAAGTCTCTAAATTTTATTTATTTTTGTATAATTTGAGTTCTTGATAATTCAAAAAGTTAATAAAAATAATCCTTTTTAAGGACCTAATTAATAGTAAAAAAATATCATTTTAATCAACTTTTTAAACTTTTAAAGAATACAATTTTTTTTTTCAAAACTCCAGTAATTTTCACTACATTTTTTAGTCTTTAAAAAGACCTTTTACTTGTTTTCATATTTATGTGTTTTTTTAACATTAAATTTCATGCAAAGGTTCTTTGTAGAAAAAAGTTTGCTTTGCAAAAATACGGCTTGCAAGCTCTGAAATTGGAAACTCCAAACCCGAAAGACAGCTAATCTAATTAAAAAAACCCAAGATGCAGAACCTTAGGGAAAATAAACTTTAGTCCTTAGCAAAGGAACACGGAAAGAATTATGACAATTCCAAATATTCATGCCAAGGCATATGGAGAAGATAACAAGGTGGATACAGAGAACAAGTATAAAGAAAAAGGGCAACTAATCACGTGGTAATTTATACTGGGTAGTGTAATAGCAAATATTACGCAAGTACAATCATAATTCTAATGACATTCAAGAATCACTCTCTCTTCAGATCAGAATTCCTCCATAGAAAGCATGCTAATTGAATAAAATGGGTTAAATAGCTCCCAATGCATCTAATGGTACAATTCCAAGTGAAATAAAGGAACACCCACTAATTGAAAACTCATCCCTTCTACTTATGAGGACGATGTAAGATATCAGGGAAAGCAACATTGATCTGTGATAATCCCCTGCAGGGCCCTTTTCCTCCCTTGAAGACAAAGGACAGATAATGAAAAAGGCTTCAGGCTCTAGCTCTCTCGACCTCCTGCTCAATTTTGGTATCTCACTTGGGGGATTGGGGTTAAACTGTAAGGACCTTGTGTATTTAAAGAAATTTGACCTTTTTGAATCCAAAAACTTGATAGAGCTCCCCATTCATCCAAGGCCTCAAATCTTCAAAGTGTAGATTTCTCCTTCTGCACTAGTTTGTGTCATCTTCATCCATCAATTTTATCAAACCATCAGCTTGCTCGTCTGATACTGTTCTCCAGTGAAGAACTTCAGAGCATTCGAAGCCACATTTGTTTAAGATCTCTCCAGATATCTTGACAGAGTTATTGCTCAAGTCTCAAGGACTTCTCGTTGACATAAGAGCAAATTACATCTTAAGAATAAGCTGTATGGTCATCGAAGAATTTCCCTCATCAATTGGACACCAATTTTGGATATGAGAACTGCCTGCTGGACCTCTGTGGTTGCAATTCTGTACATTCACGTAGTTACATCTGTACAACGTAAAATTTATCATTGCATTAGACCCTTGTTTCCATGATACTAAAGATTATCATCATTACACAATTATTTTTTACCTAGGCTAACTATCAATTAAGGGGACTCTTCAGTATTTGTGAAAAGCTGCCATCCTGCATTTTACTTGTCAACCGTGCATGATGTCTTCAATTAGGCCATATAAGCTATAAGCATCCTGACATGAACATGCTCCAAAAACTTCTTGTTTTATGCATCATTTGGTTGTTTTCAATAAATACAATGCCCAAGTTTGTTTGTTCCATGTCACTGGCATTCACTGCAAAACGTTGCAAATGCATATAGACGTCAACTACACCTTGATGACCTCTACAAATGAAATGGAACTTGAATCAGAATATTCAATTTTCTTTGACAGAAAAGCAACCGCTACCATGTGGCTGAGTGGCACGTCTCCACTCTCCAGTAACAATTAGTCAAACATTTTCTCAGGTTGACGTCAACTCTTAGTGCATCAAGATACCACATTCATGGAAAACATAAGATCACATATTTTTTCCTCCATGCAGACACTACCCTGCAAATTATAATTAGTGTGTAGGCTCTTCTTTTGCTTCCTAAAACCTTCTGCTTCAGAAAATCTACCACTTCTTTCTAGACCGGCTACTAGCACATTATAAGTGCCTAATACAGGAGAAAATCCTTTAGTGAGCATGATTTTGTAAATTTTAAGTGCTTCATCAACTCTTCCAACAGAGAAGTAAACACTAATTAAAGCAGTGTAAGTGGCAGTGCACTTATGGTCATCAGATAATAAGTTGAACATTTTTGTTGCAAAAGTGAGCCTCCTAGCACAACCAAGCCTATAGATCAAAAGAGAAGCTAGATAGACTCCAAGAGAATGTCCAGCTCTAGTCATTTCCTCCACAATTTCTACCAACTTCGAAAATGAATTTGACCTGGTCAACAAGCCCATCAAGGCAATATANCACCTACTAGCACATTATAAGTGCCTAATACAGGAGAAAATCCTTTAGTGCGCATGATTTTGTAAATTTTAAGTGCTTCATCAACTCTTCCAACAGAGAAGTAAACACTAATTAAAGCAGTGTAAGTGGCAGTGCACTTATGGTCATCAGATAATAAGTTGAACATTGTTGTTGCCAAAGTGAGCCTCCTAGCACAACCAAGCCTATAGATCAAAAGAGAAGCTAGATAGACTCCAAGAGAATGTCCAGCTCTAGTCATTTCCTCCACAATTTCTACCAACTTCGAAAATGAATTTGACCTGGTCAACAAGCCCATCAAGGCAATATATGCAGTTCTCTCAATACTTATGCCCATTTTTACACTATACTCGAAAGCCAACAAAGCACTATTTGGTCTGCAACAACCACAATTTACCTCAATGATGGTTGAGATAACCTCATGATCTAAAGGTACTTTCTTATCCATTATCCCTGCAAGTACACAGTCAACAGCAACCAGATTCCTCTTTTTCAAGAAAACAAACAGAAGCCCTTTATCTATATCAATAGGGGAATCTGTAGCAATTGTAACACAATCATTTGCCTCCTTCCTGTTGACACATCCAACAAAAAAGTGAGGATTGACTTGCCTGAGAAGGGTATCACTCTCACCAGCAAATTTTAAAGCTTCCAATGCTTCCTTAAAAACAGGATAACGAAGAACAAGACGGTTTTCCTTCATATACTGAAGGATTTGGTTCATGGCCATGGTTCCAACAACTTTAGAACACCTCTCAATCAATATGTTGCACGCAGCTTTATCAGGTTGGGTCCCAACCTCTTGCATCTTTTCAAAAATCTCAAGGGCTTCCTGGCATTTTCCTGAAATTCATCAAAATAAGAATAATTGTCTTGCTTACAACCTTCACAATAAACAAAAGACAGCACTAGTTAGAATAGCAGATAAAGGTCAGCAGTAAGAAGTTTCTAAATGAAGTGGCAGCAAAAGCTAATTGCATGGAAGCTATCATTATGATGTTTTGATTTCAAAAAAGTGTTAGAGAAGCATGTATAAACAATATGTTATTCAACTTATCAATAATACAAGCAAAGCAAATACATTATTTTAACATTGTAATTATATGGTTGTCAATTGGCTACATAAAACACATATCTCATGAGTGATTGATGATTGCCAATTGACAATATCCTGTTGAAGACTTTGACTTTTTGTCCTATATTCAAAGCACCCAAATATCATGACAGATGTAGTTTAAGTTCAATCAAAGATGAAATGGTAGCATCCAAAGGATACAATAATAAAAAACAGATTATAGCAAACCTTTCTGTACATTGTCAACAAACCATGCATCAACTCTAAGAAAAAATGCCTAACTGTACAGAGAAAACATCAAATTAAAAGTTTATAAATTCTTTAATTAGGAAGAACAAGTACTGAATGCACACCCACGTAGACCATATAACAAACAGCTAATGGATAGCAGATACACTAACCAGATCCAATGAGATATTCCATTAAGACTGTGTAAGTGTAGCAATTAGGAGTGCACCCAGACTGAAGCATCTCCTTGTAAACATCAGTACCCTCCTTTACTCTGCCATTATCAAATAGAAGCTTCATACATGCAGTATAAGAAACAACAGTTGGGTAACACCCTTTTGATTTCATTTCTTCCCACACCTTAATTGCCTCGTCGACATTCCCTGAATGTGATAGCCAATGCATAAGCGAAGTGTAAGTAACAGAGTCAATTTTTATTCCTTTCTCCTGCATCTGCTGGAAAACGTGCTTCATAGACGAAATTCTCCCAGCTTCTCCAAAAATATCCAACATTGTTGTGTAAGTATACTGGTCATGCTTAAAACCTCTTAGCCCAGAAGCCCAATTGAAAAATAACCAAGCTTTCTCCATGGGTGGATGGGTTTTCAAAATCTGGTTGACTGTGTAAGAATCCCATCTTATAGGGAGCTTCGGAAGCTGCTCTTGAGCAGAATCCCAAGTCGAATACTTTAGCATTCTATATATTTTTCCAACAATATCCCTCATATACTCTTTGGAATCAGTACTCTCCTTGACCGATTTTAATGGTTTCAGATTCCTCCTATGAAATTGAGTAATGGGTTTCTTTTGTTTGTGGTGATGAATGGAATGCATGCCTTTGACGAAAGGGTTCGAATAATGAAAGAGCTGAAGGACGAGGGAAGAAGAAAAAGAAGCAAACTTTCCGAGAACTCTATGGACATAGTTGTGTGGGGTTAGAAACATGGGATCGCCGGCTTTGTCTGTCTCTATTGCCGCCGGCTAGTTCCTCTTCGGAGCCGCGAACGAAGCATGCAAGTATTTGCTGTTGGTCACACGGGGACCCGAATTCGCTTATCCGCTGCTGCTTGGACCTCTTTTCGGGTTGGGCTTTATACACCCATAGGCCCTAGCCAGTTGGATCTGACATAGTTTTTGGGCTTGAAGCTGGATCCAAGTATAAACCCATATGTGACAAAAAAATGGTTATA
>QAOA01004365.1:267349-291324 GCA_003255065.1 Cercis canadensis
TTTTTTTTTTTTTTTTTTTTTTTTTTTAAACAATAGTTCAAGAGAAAATCATGCAAAAATTTCAAAAACAATCTTTCAAATTTGAGGATGTGTCAAGTGATAAAAACAAAAGTTATTTTACAAGTCCAATAGCTCATCTAGCCATCTAAACATCCTTCCTCTGTTCACCATCAATTCCATTTTTATCTACCCATCTAAACATGATTTTTAGCAATTCCTCTTATCAAGTCCAATAGTTTATGTAAATATAGTCCAGTTTAAAGCTTCAGAACAGGTAGAAAGACTTCAATTTTAATCTATATCCTGAAAAAAGAGTCCAGCTCCAATCTCATCTAAAAAGTTTCTATATCTGATTTATATATCTATAATTTTCACAACAAACCGAGTAAAACCTTAATCTTATTGGGTGGAAACCTCAACTGGTTCTACTGGGTTTTCCATTGAATCATACTTATAAATTAGTTCTCATAGCAAACTGTAGAATTTGGATGAGCAAAAATCTGATTTGGCAGACTACATTGACTTTCTTCCTATAGCATATTGAAAATGTATTAGATACTATATTTTCTTCTAATTGTTATTTCTTAGCTTCTCTTTGTTCTTTCTAATGAACTATCAATCTTTTAGCATTCATATCTGTTTTGAAAGTATCCTGGTGTTTCTTGATAAACCTTTTTTTTTTCTCTGAGAATTTCTTGATATAACTTGATAAATGTTGCACTAATGTCCCTCCATAGATAATTTGGAAACTGCAGTGATGATAAAGAAAGAAAAAGTAATGCAAAATAATGCAATATAATTGCTTAACTTGGAAACTTTTTCAAATGATAATATATGCTATTAAGCAATGAAAAGCAATGCAATATATACAATCATAGAGAAAAAAAAAAAAAAANAAATTTAAAAAAAAAAAAAAAAAGTCAAGCATGCATAGTTATCACACCAAGTGGTGCGTGTGTTTCTCCAATATAATTGGAGGTAAAACTGAAAACATGATCTCCCACTCAGCTGTCAACCTTAGAGGCCACTAAGCTGGTCCCCTCTTTCGATCACTAACCTGCAGGTCAATGGTATCCAGCCATTTTGATTGTAGAGTTATTTGATGGAAAAGTAGTTATACATTTATATATATATATTTGCCATGAATTCATGATAATAATTGAGTTTAATTTGATCCACTAAAACTTTAAACTGTACTTACTTTAGATTGAATAAACTTTTTTGTGTGGATCATAATTTTAGACTTAAGATCAACCCTCTCTTCCCTTAAGCAATGCGCTCTAAACAAAATTTCAAGTTCTGCAAATTTTGGTGCTTATATATCTAATATAACGCTTGTAAATGGGTGTCAGATGCTTATACATTTGGCATTCTACTTTTGCTTTCTGTATAATTAAGTCATTATTTAGCCAAAAATAAAAGAGTAGTTTTCCCCTAAATTTTCCAATGATATGCTGAGAAGAAGCACACAAACTATAGCAGAGTTAACTGTATAATTCTTTAATTTTAAAGCACATACACTATGTTGCAAACACAGTAAAAAGCTAAGATAAATTACAAGGAGAATTTTCAATACAAACCATATAAGTAGTTATGAGATTTCTATAGCTGCACTATTCTTTTCCAAATTTCCTTTAATCATTCATCTAAGTAAAAGTTACAAACTGTAGAATTCTATGCCAAAGATCACTAGTCTCTATTTGCAACAGCCATTTCAGTCTCAGCAGCTCTATCCTCCTCTCTGAATTTCCTGTAAATGTCACTTCTATAAAAGTTCTTAGTCCTAAGCACCAAAATCAGTGACACAAGTGCACCAAACATGGAAACTGCAGTGATGATAAAGAAAGCCAACCTATAGCACTCACCCCCATTGCAATTCAATTCTTCACCTCGCTTTCTCTTGAGTCCCAATGCTGCCATTTGCTTCATGGCTTCTTTATCATACAAATGCCCTGCAACCCTCACACCTAGCAAATATGAGCCAATTGGGCTTGCCACCGACCCAACATTGTACAATGTTGAGTAATATTTAAGGCCAAAAAGTTCAGAGATGATGGAGAAGAGTACTGGCCAATTTGCTCCAAAGCAGAACCCAATAATGACTGAGGCAGCATAGAGACCATTTGGGACATTGAAAGCAATTAGAAGGTGACCTACACAAGATAATAGAAGGATTGCAGTGATCATAAGAGGCCTAGGTAGTTTGAGTTTGGTTACCAGGAATTCTGAGACAACCCCTTGTACTACTTTCCCCAGGTAGATCCAAATTGCCAAGAGAGACACAAATGTCAATATACTATGAGAAGGGTATCCTAAAGAGATACCAATCTGACTCAAGTTATTTACCACTGTTAGGTTGCCACCAATCCCACAAATTGTGGCTAAGAATAAAACCAGCATGTCAACGCTGAAAATAGCTTGAAGAATGGTATAATCTTCACCTCTATTTGGGGGACTTAATATGCTTTTGCAACAAGAAACTTGTTCATGGGGGTTAGTCTTCTCTGCTTGAGCTACATGTGCAGTAGAATTCTCTTGGTTAGGCTTCTCCGTAGTTATTTTCAGTGGCTTTGGAGGATCTCCACCATTGATTTGTTCTTGTTTGGTCTTCCAAATTCTATGCTCTTCCATAATAACAGCAACCAGTGGGAGGATGAGCAAGAGGAGCACCGCCGTCGTAGTCACGTAGTACTCGCTCTGGGTGAACTTGAAGCATCTCTGTACTATGATTACAATCATAAGGAACCCTGCAAGAAGCAGTGTCATATATAGGAACTTATAGAAAACCTTGGAATCATTTGGTTGTTGAAGTCCCTTGTGGTTCCTAATAACGGGTAGAAAAACAAAAGCAGTAGCAGATGGTAGCCATGCCATGAGCAAAATTAGAGATTTGGTGTCATTTCCATAGAAAGCATAGTAAAATTGAGTGATGATTGCTGCACTGAGACCCAGATAACCAGACAAAATGCCTAACACAATGCCCCGGATACCGGGGAAGTTCTTTACGCTGGTGACCAGAGCTCCTGTGTTGGTAGAGCAATGAGAATTGGCACCAATAAAGATATATAAGCACACGTTCCACACTTGGGGTTTAGCAATTTTTCTGGTGACAGCAAGCCAAATCATGAAGTACCCAAAAAAGTTGAGAACACCACCAATTGCCAGGATAACCCAAGGGGGTGTGACCTCATTGATTAGGCCAGAAAGGATGCCTATGTTGGCTCCCAAGTCTTTGAAGAAACTTAGCAGATTGAGTGTGGATTGATCATAGCCCAGTACTGATTTGATTTCCCTTGAGTAGAGGCTGAACATGTAGCTTGCCCCAGATACTGACATGATTAGAAATGAAGAAAACACCATGAACCATCTCCCATTAAGGACTTGGAGGCTGAAGGCTTTGAGGTTAAGCCCACCACCAGTTGCAGCAGAGACCGCCATTTTTGTCACTCTCAAGTTCCAGCAGCTACCACTTCGTTCTTATGCAGTTGAACTGAAAGTTGAAAGTGAGTGAGTGTGTTTGCGTAGTGAGAGAGAAAGGATAGTTGGGTTTATGTAGCTAGTACAAATGGAAGATATATATAGAAGAATAAAGAATAGTTGGATTTTTTTCTAATTCACAAGTTAAGTTGTAGTCAAAGTGTCAAACTTTCTGCTACCAGATTAAATTTCCTTTAGTCATTTTGCAACTGTCATTAATTATACAGATAGAAAGACATTCAAGCAGACACCCCAATAACATAGAAAATTCAGAGGTATGTCATGTTCTGCTTGAAATCTAACCCAAATTTCCATTCCTTCGAATTATCAGCTTCCTAGTATGATAAATACTAGCAAAAACTTCTGAATAATTTATATAAGACGTAGACAAATAAAAGAAGATTTTTCTTAAAATGGTTTTACCTGGAAAATGGCTTTGTTTCCATGGGTAGCAAGGAAGAAGAAAGATGAGGTAATTGATGATATGCTTGTTTATAGAACGGCAAGTCCTTTGTTCTTACATGTACATCAAATGTACAGTGACGTTTTACACATTTAATTCCCGTAATCAAGACGAACAAACAAGCACCGTTCAACCTTGTCATGTGTGTTTCACCGTTTCTTAGGTAAGCAGTGCTGTGGGCGTGGGATCCACATACCAGTAAATCCAGCTCTACTTTACGCTTTATTTTCCTTTTTTTGTTTTTTGTTTTTTGGCCTTTTCTGCTTATGAAATGATCAAGTTAGAGCAGGAGTGCTGTGTGATTCTTCTTCGAAGTTGTATGAGGTATCCCATGATTTGGTGTTTTGACAGGTTTTTATCTCTAGTCTAGTGCTTATCATCTTCTCTAGGTGGAGATACTTTAAAGCATTGGGTTTCACTCCAAATTTGTATCCATTAGGATTGAGAAATAGTTTTTTTTTGGTTGTGAAAACTAATTTTCTCTAATATTGTTCAAGAGTACAAAAGAACACAGAAAATTTATTCATTTTACAAATTTTCAACTTAATAATTTAGAAAACTATCTCAACACGCTTTCATATTTTTCAATTTTGTGAGAAGACTATGTTTTCCAACTTCTTATCACTTTCGGAAGCTAGAACCTGAATGATGGAATAGAAGCTTATTTCAGCTCTATTCTAAGCTCGATCGAGCAGCAGCAAACCCTGGCTCCCTTTATTGTTATTACTAGCACATTACCCAAGCTTTTTTTGCAGGTTTTGTATTATAACTCTAGTTAATATTATAATTTTAATAAAGATTAATATTATAATATAAAAATCTATCTTTTATATGAAATATTTTATACACATGTATGTGATTGGGAACATATTTATAAATAATGAGCTATTAGTACTCTCTTAATTCAAATTTGGATTCCTTGTTTAATGGCTTGAGTTTAAGGCCATGAAAATTTGTTAATAAAACATCTCACGTGAGTCAAGCCTTTAATTTTAACGTAACCTAATCAGTTTCTAAATTTTTATACACAAAAAAAAATAAAATACACGTGCATCCAATTTTCTATTGTTGCATACCTTAATTGTGAGTCCCCAACTAGTATTTTCTGCTATTATTTTTTCTGCAACTCTAATAATAACTTTATGAATAAATGAAAAGTCGACTATATATAGCAAGTTTGGTTAGAAAATAGATGATAACATTGTTGTAGATTGAATTTTTCAGTGAGAACATCAACATTAATATCTTTCTTTGTTTGAAATAGGGAATGAAAGTTTTATTTTCCAAGAAGTTTTATTGTCACCTCTCAGTGAAAAAGTTTTATTTTTACTGTAAAATTTTATTCTCGGGTATCTTTTATACCTAGAAATGATTTTTTTTTCTTATAATACACATGAAAAAGTTTTATCCCCATCCTCACTTTCCCAAAAATGTTAAAACATTTTTTCATACCAAACACTACCTTAAAAGAAAATTCTACTTCTGTTTTACTCCAAAAACCCAAAGTATTTCAAACAATTTCTCTATCATTGTAGACCCACACGGGACCAATTTTAAGGGCACCATTGAAATATGAACACAAAAATGCATAAGAAAGAAGAGTCCATAACGATAATGCCTGATGCTGCCACTATCACCATGCTTGGTCCTATAATTGCCACCACTACTAGTTTCCAATTTGCTGTAGGGCCAAGCTACGAACAAGAAGAACCACCACACAACGGCGGTCCACCACCAGTCTCATCTGAGGAGCACGTTTTTTGACTAAATACAAAGTGTTAGTGGTTAGTCAATAACGTGTTGTACGTTTGATGTTAACTTCAGAGAACTATCAACTTCCTGAAAACAAGACTCAAAGTCAGATATAAGGACTCATATCAGGAGATAAACAGGTATCAATAGAAGGATATCAATCAGATAAAGTAGAAAGTAAGGCCTATTAAATAAAAGGTAGACCCTTACTCAATTCCTGAAGCAGGAATTGCGGGGTACAACGATAGCTGGAAGATGCACATTAATCAAATGAAGAAGAGGCTAAAGCTGGATATTGGACTTTTTTTTTTTCAAGAATATACTGTTTCTCTCTCATTACCAAACTTCATAAAAGTGAACCAAAAAATTTAAACAGTGAATCAAAATTATATCTAAAGATAAATCCTTAAATGCTATAGATTTGTAATGGTGAATCATGATCATTATATATAGATTTTTAATTAGTATAATCCTCGGGTATTGATAATTAATTTATCTATTCATTGGCTTTTTCTTTAATACTAGACTTATTTCTAATAACTTGTGACGTAACTTAATTAACTTTTAAGATTACTCAAAGAGGGACTTAAACTCGGTGCGTGAAAATTGACTCGATAATATTCTTACCGTTAAAACTAAAAACTTAATTAATTTTTGAATTTGTATAACCATTCATGCGCTGCTTTTAGTCCAATATATGAAACAAAGGATTTCATATGTATATACAAGAACTGAAAGCAGACTTGATGCTTTCCAAGGTATGTTAGGTGAGATTAAGATTCATAGAAGTACAGAACAATTGGGAAGAATTATAGCCAACCAAAAAAAAAAGAACGCATGGGAAGAAGATAATTTTATCTGATGTTGAAAGTGATGATAAAAAGGCCTTAAGTATTGGGAGAAAAGGTGATATCCTATACATTCAAAAAGATCCGTCCATAGCTTTTGATATATTCATGTATCATCCTTTACTTTTACGGTATGATACAACACAACAACTTTAGGGTAGCAAGTCTAACCTTAGACAAGCACACATATCATAATTGGTCTAGGGCCTTCCCTGAAAAGTCGAGGTCCAAGGTTTGAATTCCCATACCTCCGTATCTCTAACTTAAAAACTAGTTCTATTTATCTAATTATGAATAGAATTAACAATTCTATTCACTTTTCATTGACTCTCGCCACTGCAATAGCAAGTTATTCAGCTTCATCAAGACAAAACTATTGGTAAATGCTAGGAGCAGAGTGGCAGAAGAGGAAGCAATAAGCCGGAGAGATCAAAGTACCAAGTATGGAGGACAAGGAGGCTTGTCAAGTAAATCATTAAAGAAGGGGATGTACTTGCAAAGAGGAGGAAAAAGTATCCTCAGTAAATTGTAACCATACTGTTATCTACAGAAAGTGGTATATCTTCAGAACTGTATTATATCCATAGCACTATTACATGCTTCAGCCCTTCGAGCAAATGGTTCACCTCATCCTATATGTGGCATTTAAGTAAATAAACCAATTTCGTTTCTGAGCTTTCTTGATTATTCTCTTGGCTATGCATCCTACTAATTGATGAATTCAGTATCAGAAGACGAGTAGCAAAAGAGGATAAGATAGAGAGCCATTACCAAATTGGCTTAAATTTGCAGCAGCAAACAACCACCAAAAGAAACAAAACACACCAATTTCATAAGAGGTCAGACATCCAGATGCAGCATTTGTTTATGTGTTTCATTAAGGCTAAAGGAGTAATTACATATTAAACAGGCTGTTTGTAAGACTCAACTCTTTTTTATGTACTCTTGTTGATTGGGTTTTCTGAGTTTTGGGACGAAGTGTGATTTGGAAGTAGGAAATGTCAAGGACAAAAGCTTACACTATCAGAAAGCATGAGAAATCCTCAGGCACACATATTCCCAGCCCAAAATCAACAGAGGCAAAGATATACAAAAAGGTTGAAAAAGGAATAAAATGAAAGTTTACAAATATTTTGCTATTTTGAACAACGCACTTCAATTGGATTGTCACTATACTTTAGCATTATACTTCAGGGGAAATCAAAAGCACCCTTAGCATATTGCTTGAAGTTTTCAAGATTAATCATGAAATTGGCAAGCGTTGAATTATATGAAGTTTCCATGATTGCCTTGTAATCTTTCCACCAATGCATATAGCTACAATGCAACAAAAAAATATCTGATGACACTGCATAATTCTTGAGATCCATAAACATAATCCTCGAATTCAATCAACCATCTTCCTGTAATTAGTTGCAGCATAGAGCCAGCGTATACGAAAAACAGCACCTTCTCTCTGAGGCTTCATCTCTGCCTCTGCAACCATTTCTTTCCAGTAAATTGTCAGCCTTTTCTTCAACATGACAGCATCTTGGTCAAATGCAAAGAGCTCCTTCTTGTAGCTGTCATAGTACCCTACTCCTCGAGTTTTAGACTCATTCTTGTACCATTCTAGGTAATATATATTTATTTTTGCCTCACTCAATTTCTTCTTCCACGATATGGCTTCCCACGTTTCTATCTTCCTTACCAATATTTCCCATTGTGGTTGCTTCTGTCATGTATTGTAGAAATTAGGTGAGAAGGAAGATGGATTCACCAAATATTGGCCATATCATACAGGCTCACACAACACACCATCCAAGAGAAGCATCAAGCAAGGTTGACTAGAGACATCATGCTCTTTATTATGAGACAGTAACATGAGCATTTTAATAAATAAAGATAAAATGGAGAAATTTAGCTACCTGCATGTGTGCTAACCCTAGCGCCCACAATTGCAAAGTGATACTGGCTAGTAGTGGAAGAGAACCAGTGACGTTTCCAGGCTGTGGTGTAGAGTCCTTGCATATTGCCTTCCGGTTGAGATTTTCCACAACAGTTCCATAAAGAGACGTCTGCATTCTTTGATTGGGATCACTGATTGAGCCCATCGAACACTAGAAGTTCCAAAATAGATCCAGGATCGTCAAAACAAGCAGAACCTTTATCAGAACTCGAGAAAAATTCCAAAAGGCTTGTAGACACCGGTTTGAGTACTAAGCTCAGCAACTGAAGAACTATGGTGGGAAATGAACGACCCAGGAACTGGGTCTTGGTGTGAAGCTACGTGCAGAAAGTGAGAATTCCATGTAGAGCTTTGTGATATGGCTTGTTGCAGATTTTTGTCACCAATAAGGGGCGAACCAAAGGTGATGCAGAGTGGACACTTCTTCCCTGAACCGATGCTATCTAGTAGCCATATAGTGAAAAGAGAAGCAATTGACCCTCCAAGAGCATGTCCAGTAACAATCAACGGTATGGAGGTATCAATCTGCATTGCATACATTAGTACTCCACCATCAAAGTCACTAATCACTCTGTCAAATAATTTGCTTATGGATAGGAGGTTCTATTTGAAGGATTAATCTCCATTGGAAAGGCTACTTGTGAGGGATTCCTAGTTTACAGCATATATATATAAATTTCCATCCCGCAAATTTCATTATTATTACTATTTTCTAAAGTAATAACTCTCCTTTTACTTTTCTAGACCAGCTACTAGCACATTTTCTCAGCTTGATGTCAACTCTTAGTGCATCAAGATACCACATTCATGGCAAACATAAGATCACATATTTTTTCCTCCATGCAAACACTATCCTGCAAATTATAATTAGTGTGTAGGCTCTTCTTTTGCTTCCTAAAACCTTCTGCTTCAGTAAATCTACCACTTCTTTCTAGACCAGCTACTAGCACATTATAAGTGCCTAATACAGGAGAAAATCCTTTAGTGAGCATGATTTTGTAAATTTTAAGTGCTTCATCAACTCTTCCAACAGAGAAGTAAACACTAACTAAAGCAGTGTAAGTGGCAGTGCACTTATGGTCATGAGATAATAAGTTGAACATTTTTGTTGCAAAAGTGAGCCTCCTAGCACAACCAAGCCTATAGATCAAAAGAGAAGCTAGATAGACTCCAAGAGAATGTCCAGCTCTAGTCATTTCCTTCACAATTTCTACCAACTTCGAAAATGAATTTGACCTGGTCAACAAGCCCATCAAAGCAATATATGCAGTTCTCTCAATACTTATGCCCATTTTTACACTATACTCGAAAGCCAACAAAGCACTATTTGGTCTGCAACAACCACAATTTACCTCAATGATGGTTGAGATAACCTCAGGATCTAAAGGTACTTTCTTATCCATTATCCCTGCAAGTAAACAGTCAACAGCAACCAGATTCCTCTTTTCCAAGAAAACAAACAGAAGCCCTTTATCTATATCAATAGGAGAATCTGTAGCAATTGTAACACAATCATTTGCCTCCTTCCTGTTGACACATCCAACAGAAAAGTGAGGATTGACTTGCCTGAGAAGGGTATCACTCTCACCAGCAAATTTTAAAGCTTCCAATGCTTCCTTAAAAACAGGATAACGAAGAACAAGACGGTTTTCCTTCATATACTGAAGGATTTGGTTCATGGCCATGGTTCCAACAACTTTAGAACACCTCTCAATCATTATGTTGCACGTAGCTTTTTCAGGTTGGGTCCCAACCTCTTGCATCTTTTCAAAAATCTCAAGGGCTTCCTGGCATTTTCCTGAAATTCACCAAAATAAGAATAATTGTCTTGCTTACAACCTTCACAATAAACAAAAGACAGCACTAGTTAGAATAGCAGATAAGAGTCAGCAGTACAAAGTTTCTAAATGAAGTGGCAGCAAAAGCTTATTGCATGGAAGCTATCATTATGATGTTTTGATTTCAAAAAAGTGTTAAAGAAGCATGTATAAACAATATGTTATTCAACTTATCAATAATGCAAGCAAAGCAAATACATTATTTTACCATTGTAATTATATGGTTGTCAATTGGCTACATAAAACACACATCTCATGAGTGATTGATGATTGCCAATTGACAATATCCTGTTAAAGACTTTGACTTTTTGTCCTATATGCAAAACACCCAAATATCATGACAGATTAGTTTAAGTTCAATCAAAGATGAAATGGTAGCATCCAAAGGATACAATAACAAAAAACAGATTATAGCAAGCCTTCTGTACATTGTCAACAAACCATGCATCAACTCTAAGAAAAAATGCCTAACTCTACAGAGAAAACATCAAATTAAAAGTTTATAAATTCTTTAATTAGGAAGAACAAGTACTGAATGCACACCAACGTAGACCATATAACAAACAGCTAATGGACAGCAGATACACTAACCAGATCCAATGAGATATTCCATTAAGACTGTGTAAGTGTAGCAATTAGGAGTGCACCCAGACTGAAGCATCTCCTTGTAAACATCAGTACCCTCCTTTACTCTGCCATTATCAAATAGAAGCTTCATACATGCAGTATAAGAAACAACAGTTGGGTAACACCCTTTAGATTTCATTTCTTCCCACACCTTAATTGCCTCGTCGACATTCCCTGAATGTGATAGCCAAGCATAAGCGAAGTGTAAGTAACAGAGTCAATCTTTATTTCCTTCTCCTGCATCTGCTGGAAAACGTGCTTCATAGACGAAATTCTCCCAGCTTCTCCAAAAATATCCAACATTGTTGTGTAAGTATACTGGTCATGCTTAAAACCTCTTAGCTCAGAAGCCCAATTGAAAAATAACCAAGTTTTCTCCATGGGTGGATGGGTTTTCAAAATCTGGTTGACTGTGTAAGAATCCCATCTTATAGGGAGCTTCTGAAGCTGTTCTTGAGCAGAATCTCAAGTCGAATACTTTAGCATTCTATATATTTTTCCAACAATATCCCTCATATACTCTTTGGAATCAGTACTCTCCTTGACCCATTTCACTGGTTTCAGATTCTTCCTATGAAATTGAGTAATGGGTTTCTTTTGTTTGTGGTGATGAATGGAATGCATGCCTTTGACGAAAGGGTTCGAATAATGAAAAAGCTGAAGGACGAGGGAAGAAGAAAAAGGAGCAAACTTTCCGAGAACTCTATGGACATAGTTGTGTGGGGTTAGAAACATGGGATCGCCGGCTTTGTCTGTCTCTATCGCCGCCGGCGAGTTCCTCTTCGGAGCCGCGAACGAAGCATGCAAAGATTTGCTGTTGGTCACACGGGGACCCGAATTTGCTTATCCGCTGCTGCTTGGACCTGTTTTCGGGTTGGGCTTTATACACCCATAGGCCCTAGCCAGTTGGATCTGACATAGTTTTTGGGCTTGAAGCTGGATCCAAGTATAAACCCATATGTGACAAAAAAAGGGTTATAGAGAAGAATGTGGTTAAAGTAAGAAGTGGAAACACATTGTGTCAAAAATAGCTATCTAGTTAATTTAACAAATAAGAAATTTTGAGAATAAACTTTGGTTAATAATGGAAGTAAATGAAATGTTATAGCCATCTCTTTCCCTTTTTTTTTTTTTTTTTTTTAAAAAAAAAAAACAATAGTTCAAGAGAAAATCATGCAAAAATTTCAAAAACAATCTTTCAAATTTTAGGATGTGTCAAGTGATAAAAACACAAGTTATTTTACTAGGAGTATGAACTAGATGGAAAGGAAAGAAAGAGAAGGGCGCCAAGTTACCTCTTCTTTGTTTGAATGTTAAAGGAAAAAAACTTTTTTTTCCCTTATTTAAGAGTTAAAGTGAAAATAAAGGCAAAGAAATAAACTATAAAAATTATATTTTTAATAAGAGATAAATTAGTTATTCAATAATTTTGTAATTAAAAAATGGCATGTTCCACTGCTTCTATCTTAATTTGGAGGAAGAAATTTTGGGGGTTTAAAGATGGAGTGGAAATAGGTAACCCTCCTAAGCAACTCATATCCCATCCCTTTCTTAAAATTCTTACAAACAAGAGTTCGGGTAAGGAAGAAATTTTGGGGGTTTAAAGATGGAGTGGAAATAGGTAACCTCCTAAGCAACTCATATCCCATCCCTTTCTTAAAATTCTTACAAACAAGAGTTCGGGTAACTTCTTAGTTTTCCCTCGCATACTATCATCAATCCAAACATACTAGTTAGAGTTAAATTATTATTAGCAAAAATGTCACTCATTTAGTTACTAAACATGGAACCTGTCATTGAGTTGAGTCACTGGTTCAACAGCACAAGATTGAACGTGTTTGTTGAAAGTGTAATTTTCACAACAATCCAAAGAAAATTAACATATAGTCCAGTTTAAAGCTTCAGAACAGGTAGAAAGACTTCCATTTTAATCTATATCCTGAAAAAAGAGTCCAGCTCCAATCTCATCTAAAAAGGTTCTATATCTGATTTATATATCTATAATTTTCACAACAAACCGAGTAAAATCTTACTCTTATTGGGTGGAAACGTCAACGGGTTCTACTGGGTTTTCCATTGCATCATACTAATAAATTAGTTCTCATAGCAAACTGTAGAATTTGGATGAGCAAAAATCTGATTTGGCAGACTACATTGACTTTCTTCCTATGGCATATTGAAAATGTATTAGATACTATATTTCTTCTAATTGTTATTTCTTAGTGTAGATACCTAATCTTTCGGCCCATTACATTCAAGCCTATTTAGCCAAAGGCCCACATCATCAGAATCTTATATATGTCTATCATATCTCTTAGCACTTATCTATAAATAGCTCACAGCAACATGTATACAGACTTTTTTGCTTCCCATAGCATCTATTACACTCTTTAGCTCGGACCGTACTAACTTAAGCTTCGGAGTTCGAGTACCATCACCCGACTCTTAGTTTATTTGTTAATGTGCAGTTAGTACTCTCTCAACCCGACCTTACCCATCTTCCGACCTTCAGCTTAAACCAAACATCGTCACTTAGCTTATCTTTGTTCTTTCTAATGAACTATGAATCTTTCAGCATTCATATCTGTTTTGAAAGTATCCTAGTGTTTCTTGATAAACCTTTTTTTTTTTTTTTTTTTTTTTTTTTTTTNCATATATATATATACATATACATATATATATACATATATACATATATATATACATATATACATATATATATATATATATATATATACATATATATTTGCCATGAATTCATGATAATAATTGAGTTTAATTTGGATCATAATTTTAGACTTAAGATCAACCCTCTCTTCCTTTAAGCAATGCGCTCTAAACAAAATTCCAAGTTCTGCAAATTTTGGTGCTTATATATATAATATAACCTTGTAAATGGGTGTCAGATGCTTGTACATTTGGCATTCTGCTTTTGCTTTCTGTATAATTAAGTCATTATTTAGCCAAAAATAAAAGAGTATTTTTCCCTAAATTTTCAATGATATGCTGAGAAGAAGCACACAAACTAGCAGAGTTAACTGTATAATTCTTTAATTTTAAAGCACATACACTATGTTGCAAACACGGTAAAAAGCTAAGATAAATTACAAGGAGAACTTTCAATACAAACCATATCAGTAGTTGTGAGATTTCTATAGCTGCACTATTCTTTTCCAAATTTCCTTTAATCAGTCATCTAAGCAAAAGTTACAAACTGTAGAATTCTATGCCAAAGATCACTAGTCTCTATTTGCAACAGCTATTTCAGTCTCAGCAGCTCTATCCTCCTCTCTGAATTTCCTGTAAATGTCACTTCTATAAAAGTTCTTAGTCCTAAGCACCAAAATCAGTGACACAAGTGCACCAAACATGGAAACTGCAGTGATGATAAAGAAAGCCAACCTATAGCACTCACCCCCATTGCAATTCAATTCTTCACCTGGCTTTCTCTCGAGTCCCAATGCTGCCATTTGCTTCATGGCTTCTTTGTCATACAAATGCCCTGCAACCCTCACACCTAGCAAATATGAGCCAATTGGGCTTGCCACCGACCCAACATTGAACAATGTTGAGTAATATTTAAGACCAAAAAGTTCAGAGATGATGGTGAAGAGTACTGGCCAAATTGCTCCACAGCAGAACCCAATAATGATTGAGGCAGCATAGAGACCATTTGGGACATTGAAAGCAATTAGAAGGTAACCTACACAAGATAATAGAAGGATTGCAGTGATCATAAGAGGCCTAGGTAGCTTGAGTTTGGTTACCAGGAATTCTGAGACAACCCCTTGTACTACTTGCCCCAGGTAGATCCAAATTGCCAAGAGAGACACAAATGTCAATATACTATGAGAAGGGTATCCTAAAGAGATACCAATCTGACTCAAGTTATTTACCACTGTTAGGCTGCCACCAATCCCACAAATTGTGGCTAAGAATAAAACCAGCATGTCAATGCTGAAAATAGCTTGAAGAATGGTGTAATCTTCACCTCTATTTGGGGGACTGAATATGCTTTTGCAACAAGAAACTTGTTCATGGGGGTTAGTCTTCTCTGCTTGAGCTACATGTGCAGTAGAATTCTCTTGGTTAGGCTTCTCCGTAGTTATTTTCAGCGGCTTTGGAGGATCTCCACCATTGATTTGTTCTTGTTTGGCCTTCCAAATTCTATGCTCTTCCATAATAACAGCAGCCAATGGGAGGATGAGCAAGAGGAGCACCGCCGTCGTACTCACGTAGTACTCGCTCTGGGTGAACTTGAAGCATCTCTGTACTATGATTACAATCATAAGGAATCCTGCAAGAAGCAGTGTCATATATAGGAACTTATAGAAAACCTTGGAATCATTTGGTTGTTGAAGTCCCTTGTGGTTCCTAATTACGGGTAGAAAAACAAAAGCGGTAGCAGACGGTAGCCATGCCATGAGCAAAATTAGAGATTTGGTGTCATTTCCATAGAAAGCATAGTAAAATTGAGTGATGATTGCTGCACTGAGACCCAGATAACCAGTCAAAATGCCTAACACAATGCCCCGGATACTGGGAAAGTTCTTTACGCTGGTGACCAGAGCTCCTGTGTTGGTAGAGCAATGAGAATTGGCACCAATAAAGATATATAGGCAGATGTTCCAGACTTGGGGTTTAGCAATTTTTCTGGTGACAGCAAGCCAAATCATGAAGTACCCAAAAAAGTTGAGAACACCACCAATTGCCAGGATAACCCAAGGGGGTGTGACCTCATTGATTAGGCCAGAAAGGATGCCTATGTTGGCTCCCAAGTCTTTGAAGAAGCTTAGCAGATTGAGTGTGGATTGATCATAGCCCAGTACTGATTTGATTTCCCTTGAGTAGAGGCTGAACATGTAGCTTGCCCCAGATACTGACATGATTAGAAATGAAGAAAACACCATGAACCATCTCCCATTAAGGACTTGGAGGCTGAAGGCTTTGAGATTAAGCCCACCACCAGTTGCAGCAGAGACCACCATTTTTGTCACTCTCAAGTTCCAGCAGCTACCACTTCGTTCTTATGCAGTTGAACTGAAAGTTGAAAGTGAGTGAGTGTGTTTGTGTAGTGAGAGAGAAAGGATAGTTGGGTTTATGTTGCTAGTACACATGGAAGATATATATAGAAGAATAAAGAATAGTTGGATTTTTTTCTAATTCACAAGTTAAGTTGTAGTCAAAGTGTCAAACTTTCTGCTACCAGATTAAATTTCATTTAGTNATTTTTTTCTAATTCACAAGTTAAGTTGTAGTGAAAGTGTCAAACTTTCTGCTACCAGATTAAATTTCATTTAGTAATTTTTCAACTATCATTAACTATACAGATAGAAAAACATTCAAGCAGACACCCCAATAACATAGAAAATTCAGAGTATTGGGTTTCACTCCAAATTTGTATCCATTAGGATTGAGAAATAGTTTTTTTTTGGTTGTGAAAACGAATTTTCTCTAATATTGTTCAAGAGTACAAAAGAACACAGACAATTTATTCATTTTACAAATTTTCAACTTAATAATTTAGAAAACTATCTCAACACGCTTTTATATTTTTCAATTTTGTGAGAAGACTATGTTTTCCAACTTCTTATCACTTTCTGAAGCTAGAACCTGAATGATGGAATAGAAGCCTATTTCAGTTCTATTCTAAGCTCGAGCAGCAGCAAACCCTGGCGCCCTTTATTGTTATTACTTATTACTAGCACATTACCCAAGCTTTTTTTGCAGGTTTTGTATTATAACTCTAGTTAATATTATAATTTTAATAAAAATTAATACTATAATATAAAAATCTATCTTTTATATGAAATATTTTATACACATGTATGTGATTGGGAACATATTTATAAATAATGAGTTATTAGTACTCTCTTAATTCAAATTCTGTTTGAATCAATTAATTAAATGAGGTAGAATAGTGGAAGAGAATATTGTGTAACCTCCAGGGTGTATAAATTGATTTTTTTTTCAATCCAATGGATTTTGGGTTATACTTCCTTCTATATGAATCCCAGCTCATATACTTACATTGGAATTTTCAATTATTTATATCCTTTTGCAATCAATATAGCCAATACTATAAAACTTCTAAGATTATGTTGGAATTCACGACTTATTCTTTTCCTTTCAATAAAAACTTAATAAAAGCACATACTAGTTTAAGAGATTTCCAAATTGTGCAGTAGGTTCACGCTGTCAACTTTGACACTAGCTTAGCCATATAATGATACAAATAAAACTGAAAGCAAGTTCAGTTATATTTAAATTGTGTTATTTATACTAGTGTGACAAAATGTAAAGTTTTTGAGTACACAAATAACATTACTCTATCAATAAGTGTTTGTTTTAGCGATGAAAAATTTGGACTCTTTGTTTAATGACCTGAGTTTAAGGCCCTGAAAATTTATTAGTAAGATATCTCACGTGAGTCTTGCCTTTGATTTTAACGTAGCCTAACCAGTTTCTAAATTTTTATACACCAAAAAAAATATATGTATCCAATTTTCTATTGTTGCATGCCCATAAACTATGATTTTAATGTCGCTTAACCAGTTTTTAAATTTTTATGCACCAAAAAAAAATACATGTATCCAATTTTCTATTGTTGCATGCCCATAAACTATGTGAAACCTTAATTGTGAGTCCACAACTAGTATTTTCTGCTGCTATTTTCTCTGCAACTCTAATAATGACTTTATGAATAATGAAAAGTCGACTATATATAACAAGTTTGGTTAGAAAATAGATGATAATATTGTTGTAGATTGAATTTTTCAGTGAGAACATCAACATTAATATCTTTCTTTGTTTGAAATAGGGAATGAAAGTTTTATTTTTCAAGAAGTTTTATTGTCACCTCTCAGTGAAAAAGTTTTATTCTTACTGTAAAATTTTATTCTCGGGTATCTTTTATACCTAGAAATGATTTTTTTTTTCCTTATAATACACATGAGAAAGTCTTATCCCCATATTCTCACTTTCCCAAAAATGCTAAAACATTTTTTTATACCAAACACTACCTTAAAAGAAAATTCTACTTCTGTTTTACTCCAAAAACCCAAAGTATTTCAAACAATTTCTCTATCATTGTAGACCCACACGGGACCAATTTTAAGGGCACCATTGAAATATGAACACAAAAATGCATAAGAAAGAAGAGTCCATAACGATAATGCCTGATGCTGCCACTATCACCATGCTTGGTCCTATAATTGCCACCACTACTAGTTTCCAATTTGCTGTAGGGCCAAGCTATGAACAAGAAGAACCACCACACAACGGCGGTCCACCACCAGTCTCATCTGAGGAGCTCGTTTTTTGACTAAACACAAAGTGATAGTGGTTGTGTGCCCGAATTTCATTAGTCAATAAGGTGTTGTAAGTTTGATATTAACTTCAGAGAACTATCAACTTCCTGGTACAACGATTGCTGGAAAATGCACATCAATCAAATGAAGAAGAGGCTAAAGCTGGATATTGGACTTTTTTTTTCAAGAATGTACTGTTTCTCTCTCATTACCAAACTTCATAAAAGTGAACCAAAAAATTTAAACAGTGAATCAAAATTATATCTAAAGATAAATCCTTAAATGCTATAGATTTGTAATGGTGAATCATGATCATTATATATAGATTTTTAATTAGTATAATCCTCGGGTATTGATAATTAATTTATCTATTCATTGGCTTTTTCTTTAATACTAGACTTATTTCTAATAACTTGTGACGTAACTTAATTAACTTTTAAGATTACTCAAAGAGGGACTTAAACTCGGTGCGTGAAAATTGACTCGATAATATTCTTACCGTTAAAACTAAAAACTTAATTAATTTTTGAATTTGTATAACCATTCATGCGCTGCTTTTAGTCCAATATATGAAACAAAGGATTTCATATGTATATACAAGAACTGAAAGCAGACTTGATGCTTTCCAAGGTATGTTAGGTGAGATTAAGATTCATAGAAGTACAGAACAATTGGGAAGAATTATAGCCAACCAAAAAAAAAAGAACGCATGGGAAGAAGATAATTTTATCTGATGTTGAAAGTGATGATAAAAAGGCCTTGAGTATTGGGAGAAAAGGTGATATCCTATACATTCAAAAAGATCCGTCCATAGCTTTTGATATATTCATGTATCATCCTTTACTTTTACGGTATGATACAACACAACAACTTTAGGGTAGCAAGTATAACCTTAGACAAGCACACATATCATAATTGGTCTAGGGCCTTCTCTGAAAAGTTGAGGTCCAAGGTTTGAATTCCCATACCTCCGTATCTCTAACTTAAAAACTAGTTCTATTTATCTAATTATGAATAGAATTAACAATTCTCAGCAATCAGCAATTCACATTTCATTGACTCTCGCCACTGCAATAGCAAGTTATTCAGCTTCATCAAGACAAAACTATTGGTAAATGCTAGGAGCAGAGTGGAGCAATAAGCCGGAGAGATCAAAGTACCAAGTATGGAGGACAAGGAGGCTTGTCAAGTAAAACATTAAAGAAGGGGATGGACTTGCAAAGAGGAGGAAAAAGTATCCTCAGTAAATTGTAACCATAATAGATTTTTAATTAGTATAATCCTCGGGTATTGATAATTAATTTATATATTCATTGGCTTTTTCTTTAATACTAGACTTATTTCTAATAATTTGTGACGTAACTTAATTAACTTTTGAAATTGCTCAAAGATGGACTTAAACTCAGTGTGTAAAAATTGACTCGATAATACTCTTACTGTTAAAACCAAAAACTTAATTAATTTTTGAATTTGTATAAACATTCATGCGCTACTTTTAGTCCAATATATGAAACAAAGGATTTCATATGTATATACAAGAACTGAAAGCAGACTTGATGCTTTCTAAGGTATGTTAGGTGAGATTAAGATTCATAGAAGTACAAAACAATTGGGAAGAATTATTGGCAAATTGCCTTAAATAATACACATATGTAAATTATTTATGTAAAATGGAAAATTTTCAAACTATTTACCTAAAATGTGCAGTTTTAAATATTTTATTATTTTTTATACGTAAAGGAGAACACGTTATGCCTAAATATAGCATCTATGAACTGAAAACGCTATAGGATATGTCAAAATAAAATGTGTTCATTGTTTAAAAAGAAGAGAAAATACTTTTTTAAAAATAAATACGCTATAGCCTATAAAACGTATTCTATTAGAATACGCTTTATCTTGTAAAACGTGTTCTATTAGAACACGCTTTATGACTTAAATCATGTTCTAATAGAACACGTATTTAGTTAAGTATCAGCTATTAAGAAGGTAAGCACAATGTTGACCAAATCCTTCTTAGAAATTACACGTAAAGGGAATAATTGAGGTGGTACTGTTAGTGCCAGCCCCTTTACATGTGGTCCCTTTTGGAGAAATTGAGCTCTCAATAAAGCTTATTTTTTTCCTAGATTGACGATTTAAGGCACCATGTTGTTTGTGCCTTACCTTCAAGCTAGCCATCATTCTAAGCAATATCTGCACTATTTGTTAAAAAAGAACACTTAGAGAAATTTCCATCTTAGTTCTCTTTTTTCCTTCAACCCACCCTCTGCTTATCCTCACATGGGTTTGAGCTCATATGTCAGTACTTGGCTTGATGCGTGTTCTATTAGAACACGGTTTAAGCTATTAAGCGTGTTCTAATATAACATACTTTATAAGCTATAGTGTGTTTACTTTTAAAAAATAATTTTCTTGCATTTTTAAACAATGAACACGTTTTATCTTGACATATCCTATAGCGTTTTCAGTTCATAGAAGCTATATTTATGCATAGCGTGTTCTCCCTTACGTATAAAAAATAATAAATATTTAAAACTGTTCTTTTTAGATAAATAGTTTAAAAACTACCCCTTTTACGTAAATAGTTTGCAAATATGTATTATTTAGATCAATTTGCCAGAATTATAGCCAACAAAAAAAAAAAAAAAAGAACGCATGGGAAGAAGATAATTTTATCTGATGTTGAAAGTGATGATAAAAAGGCCTTGAGTATTGGGAGAAAAGGTGATATCCTATACATTCAAAAAGATCCGTCCATAGCTTTTGATATATTCATGTATCATCCTTTACTTTTACGGTATGATACAACACAACAACTTTAGGGTAGCAAGTCTAACCTTAGACAAGCACACATATCATAATTGGTCTAGGGCCTTCCCTGAAAAGTCGAGGTCCAAGGTTTGAATTCCCATACCTCCGTATCTCTAACTTAAAAACTAGTTCTATTTATCTAATTATGAATAGAATTAACAATTCTCAGCAATCAGCAATTCACTTTTCATTGACTCTCGCCACTGCAATAGCAAGTTATTCAGCTTCATCAAGACAAAACTATTGGTAAATGCTAGGAGCAGAGTGGCAGAAGAGGAAGCAATAAGCCGGAGAGATCAAAGTACCAAGTATGGAGGACAAGGAGGCTTGTCAAGTAAAACATTAAAGAAGGGGATGTACTTGCAAAGAGGAGGAAAAAGTATCCTCAGTAAATTGTAACCATACTGTTATGTACAGAAAGTGGTATATCTTCAGAACTGTATTATATCCATAGCACTATTACATGCTTCAGCCCTTCGAGCAAATGGTTCACCTCATACTATATGTGGCATTTAAGTAAATAAACCAATTTCGTTTCTGGGCTTTCTTGATTATTCTCTTGGCTATGCATCCTACAAATTGATGAATTCAGTATCAGAAGACGAGTAGCAAAAGAGGATAAGATAGAGAGCCATTACCAAATTGGCTTAAATTTGCAGCAGCAAACAACCACCAAAAGAAACAAAACACACCAATTTCATAAGAGGTCAGACATCCAGATGCAGCATTTGTTTATGTGTTTCATTAAGGCTAAAGGAGTAATTGAATATTAAACAGGCTGTTTCTAAGACTCAACTCTTTTTTATGTACTCTTGTTGATTGGGTTTTCTGAGTTTTGGGACGGAGTGTGGTTTGGAAGTAGGAAATGTCGAGGACAAAAGCTTACACTATTAGAAAGCATGAGAAATCCTCAGGCACACATATTCCCAGCCCAAAATCAAAAAAAGGCAAAGATATACAAAAAGGTTGAAAAAGGAATAAAATGTAAGTTTTTAAATATTTTGCTATTTTGAACAACGCACTTCAATTGGATTGTCACTATACTTTAGCATTATACTTCAGGGGAAATCAAAAGCACCCTTAGCATATTGCTTGTAGTTTTCAGGATTAATCATGAAATTGGCAAGCGTTGAATTATATGAAGTTCCCATGATTGCCTTGTAATCTTTCCACCAATGCATATAGCTACTCTGCAACAAAAAAATATCTGATGAGACTGCATAATTCTTGAGCAATCCATAAACATAATCCTCAAATTCAATCAATTTCTGCCTTGTCAATTCCTTCTCCAGAACACTAGATTCTACACTTGTCAACATTTTGCACATAAGGAGAGCCTCTTCAACATGTGCCCAAAAGCAAGAATCCAGGGTTAAAGCAGATTCCACATTTTGTTTCCTTGTACTGTTTAAATTACCCGAGGCTGTTTTTTCTTCTTTCAGCCATTCCTCCAGCTGTATAAAATGTTTAGATCTTCCTTGATTAACATAGTCTCTACGCCCGCTCCTATAGTACTCAGCAATATCCAGTGGTTCAACCATCTTCCTGTAATTAGTTGCAGCATAGAGCCAGCGTATACGAAAAGCAGCACCTTCTCTCTGAGGCTTCATCTCTGCCTCTGCAACCATTTCTTTCCAGTAAATTGTCAGCCTTTTCTTCAACATGACAGCATCTTGGTCAAATGCAAAGAGCTCCTTCTTGTAGCTGTCATAGTACCCTACTCCTCGAGTTTTAGACTCATTCTTGTACCATTCTAGGTAATATATATTTATTTTTGCCTCACTCAATCTCTTGAATGGATCAAAAAATTTCTTCTTCCATGATATGGATTCCCACGTTTCTATCTTCCTTACCAATATTTCCCATTGTGGTTGCTTCTGTCATGTATTGTAGAAATTAGGTGAGAAGGAAGATGGATTCACCAAATATTGGTCATATCATACAGGCTCACACAACACACCATCCAAGAGAAGCATCAAGCAAGGTTGACTAGAGACATCATGCTCTTTATTATGAGACAGTAACATGAGCATTTTAATAAATAAAGATAAAATGGAGAAATTTAGCTACCTGCATGTGTGCTAACCCTAGCGCCCACAATTGCAAAGTGATACTGGCTAGTAGTGGAAGAGAACCAGTGACGTTTCCAGGCTGTGGTGTAGAGTCCTTGCATATTGCCTTCCGGTTGAGATTTTCCACAACAGTTCCATAAAGAGAAGTCTGCATTCTTTGATTGGGATCACTGATTGAGCCCATCGCCACTAGAAGTTCCAAAATAGATCCAGGATCGTCAAAACAAGCAGAACCTTTATCAGAACTCAAGAGAAAAATTCCAAAAGGCTTGTAGACACTGGTTTGAGTACTAAGCTCAGCAACTGAAGAACTATGGTGGGAAATGAACGACCCAGGAACTGGGTCTTGGTGGGAAGCTACGTGCAGAAAGCGAGAATTCCATGTAGAGCTTTGTGATATGGCTTGTTGCAGATTTTTGTCACCAATAAGGGGCGAACCAAAGGTGATGCAGAGTGGACATTTCTTCCCTGAACCGATGCTATCTAGAAGCCATATAGTGAAAAGAGAAGCAATTGACCCTCCAAGAGCATGTCCAGTGACAATCAACGGTATGGAGGTATCAATCTGCATTGCATACATTAGTACTCCACCATCAAAGTCACTAATCACTCTGTCAAATAATTTGCTTATGGATAGGAGGCTCTATTTGAAGGATTAATCTCCATTGGAAAGGCTACTTGTGAGGGATTCCTAGTTTACAGCATATATATATAAATTTCCATCCCGCAAGCAGCTAGATACTAATTTCATTATTATTATTACTATTTTCTAAAGTAATAACTCTCCTTTTACTTTTCTTCTTTGTCTATTTTTTTTTTTAAAAAA